>CM061064.1:152055140-152655140 GCA_030762895.1 Sophora flavescens
AACGTATTTATTATGAGTCTTAAAGATGTTGAGTTTAAAATAATATTCATTTTGATATAATTATTCAGTTGTTTGAATATTTTTTAAATGAATAAAGTCTAATAATAGTATACCACAAATAAAATATATGATAGCTCTGTGAACTTTAAATGTAATATATGTTGCATAAATTATTTTAGGATGTCATACATAAATTTTTTTTTATATAAAAGAAAAATAGAAGAAAAAAATTTGGGAGGAGCATGGCTCTCCCCGCCACAAAAAAGGTCCACGGTGGGTCCATACACTAGTGTATATATATATATTGTATCAATGACTGATTTAGACTCTAGCAACAAAAAGATTGGAGTCCATTAAATACAAACAACCGAAAAGTGATATAAATTGAAAGCATCTCATTCTCCTGGATCGCATCCATCGCCATATCATATCCAATGTACAATAATCTATGATGGCAAAGTACGAGAAAAATCAGTAGAAAAGGGAAGTAAGAATAAGAGTGGCTGAAAGTATAATCTTCGACAATCATGTAAGGTAGATGAAGAGCATACCATATTAATAAAGCATGAAGCCAACAAAAACCTCGGTTCAAATAGAGCAAGCCATATATATAACATTGGTTTAAAGAGGACAAATACAAACACAGCTAGACAGAGAGTATAACATGGTAAGTCAAAGAGGGATGAAGAGGGTGTAGCTTCCCAGTAATTCCATGAATCAAAATTCTCCGCAATCAATGTTCAAAGCAAGAACAAGGGCAAAAAGTAAGTTACATATCACATATATTGCATCATAAACAAATCCTAAACAAGGATGTAACCATAATTCTACATTTGCTAAATCTTCAGGAGATGCTTTGGAAATAATATAGGCATTTTTCCACTCGATCTGCTACAAGGGATTGGTTAAAAAATACACATTTTCTTAGAAAGTCAATCAAGAATATCAAGTTATTTTGTTCACCTTGACAACAAAAATACATTTTTTGGAAGACAAATAATTAGAAACAAATCAAAGGAGCTACATTGTTGTTTGCTTGTGTTACTTGTGCTCAAGAAATAGTGAAAACACTAATTCTTTACTTCTGCAGCAAAAAAGAGAGAAAATCTACTCCAAGGAACAGAAGGAACATGTTTGTTCTTACTAAACCCTATAACCAACACCATTGTGTCAACTAAAATCTTCCAAACTGCTATTTCAAATATCAACTACTCTGTGTCCTCAATGACCAAATATTATATATAAAGCATGGCAGCTTCCTCACACTGAATAATATCTCTAAAGATTTAGTCCTTTGGATCTCAGAAATCAGGGTTCCACCAAACAAAAGACTATACTTTATTTGCTTAATCAAATTGACAGTATCATTAATATATAATGTTATTTGCTATCAGCCAACCATGAGTTAAACACCCTCACACATATAATGTACTAGATGCTCAAGATGTGGTTGCTATGTGATCCTATGTAAACAAACTGCTCGTCAAGTTGCAGAATTTAGTTGCTTTATAAACAAGATATGCCTTTGTTAAGGTCATGATATAAGGGTTACTAATGGAAGAAAAGTATAGAGAAAACAATGAGTTCACTAAGCACGGTTCATAAAACAGATAAAACAGTTAGCAACAACTGAAGTATGGAATTCCTTTACTTACAGTTCCTTCCAGCATTTTTAGTAAGGGCTTCTTGAACACCCTCACCAGAAACACCCCCACTGATATTTAAGCTCTCAGCCGGTAAGTACACCATAATATTTAAAATCTATAGTGGATAAGAAATTACAAACTTCTCCAATTAAATTAGCAAAAGGACCTTCTTAGTTATCTTGTCAACTTCATCAATGTACAAACAACTTTGTTAGACTTTGGCAGAATTAATTTAACATTAAGAAAACATGGCAACCGTGTTACCTCCACGAATTTTTTGAAATATCGTCACAAATATAACACTTGAAAGTCATAACCAGAGCATGTCAAAGAGGGAGGCTTCCTCCTCATTCACCTGCGATAAATATCAACCATGCACGACCAGATAAAACTCTACAAACTGAGCATAAGAATAGGTGGATGAAGAAAAGCATATGGATGAGCATAACAAAGGGGATACAGCATTAGCATTACCCCTAAAACCAGCTTTGGATGTCCAAAGCGGAAATGCATCATCCCGAAACATAATAAAGCAATTTCATATCAGATAAGTTCAATTGTAAAAGGTTATGCCCAACCTTGGATAATGTATATTTTGAGTAATAATGAACACCAATAAATTTGTAATTAGAGAATAGCAGTAAGTCTTAGCAATTATATGCATAGTATTCATATGATGGAGCAATCCTGGCAACCATGTGGATAACATCATTAATAGTAAACTTGGCTCCATCTGTCCTGCAGATAGGCAGGAGCAGGACACATGATGAAAATTCTCCCTCACTACCTGTAAGAAGGTGTGATCTGCTACAAGATTGATAGTTAGATAGATAAAGAACTAATAGTTATCAATGAAGATTCTCCAAAGCCGCAATATAATCATTGTTTGTGAGAAAGACCATTTAAGTAGGCTCAAAAAGTGAACCTGGATGGAAGTCAAAGCAAACTTAATTAAAGAAACAAAAATGCAGAATGAATAATAATACTACAATTTAAGAATAGGGCGTTATTTAGTGTGGTTTACAAGCTATATCCATGCTATCTTCCAAAACTAAACATTCTTCAATTCATTTTATTAGATCACACAAGCTATATGTATCCCCTGAATGCTGACACCTCTGCCTTCGTGGTGTCTGTCCCAACCAATTAGGGTTATTTCCTCCAACCCCAATTCGACTAATATTATTAAGCTACTAGATGCATCGGTTATGGGCTATAATACGGTAATACCCTTTTCCACCACTTAACTATATACATATGTATTCATTCAAAAGAAAGAAAGAAAGAAATAAATAAAAACAACTCTGTACATTTACAAACAACATAGGCGCAAATGAATAGGAAACCACAATCTGAACAAAAATAAAATGGCAGCAAACCTAGTTAATAGAGAGAGAAAAGAAAGGAAAATATGATTCTGCCCGTTAGAGGATCTTACATCCTTTTGCATGCACAACGGCAAAAACGATTTTGTCCCTCAGAAATCGCTAGAATTCACCACAAGAAATTCTGCAATTAGCTATGACAAATTTGATAGCTAATTCGTAGCTAATCTCTAGCAAACAAATTTAGCTACAAAATTTGTGGTAGCATAAATTGAGTGGCAAATCAGATAGGAAAATTTTCCTAGCTAATTCATAGTCAATCTTAAAAAGTTCTAGCTATTTGGAAGCTAAAACCTAGTAATATGTCGTTAGGAACAAGGTTGTCAAACTCGAGATCCTACATAGGATCGTTCGAAGGATGAAAGATCGTAACTCGTGGGATCGTAACACGGATCGTAAGATCCCACCAGAAAGACAAAATTATATTGAATATATATTATATATTATTCATATAACATAAATAAGAAAAAGTATCATTAAAAACCAAAATAACCTTAATATAAAAATGTCATACATGAATCATAAGTCACAATCTTCACATATGAAAGATCAAAACATCAAACTAAAAACATCAAAACATGCTTTGGCACAGTAGTGAAGAAACAGAGTGAAGAAACAGAGGAGAAACAGAGAGTAGAAACAGAGAGGAGAAACTGATATTGCCGAGTAATAACATTGTTTGCTACTGTGCATATATACTCAGTGTCTCAGTGAAAGAATCCGTGTAATGAAGAGCTTTAACCACCACAATGAAGCAGCCGTATATTGGGAAGAATGAAAGAGTGTGAAAACGGTAATATCAATTTGTGACAATTCCAAAACAAAAGTCATTGAAACTTGAAGGCTATTAAGAGCAGAGAGATACGGGACTGGAAGTCTGGAACGGCAAAAAATAGGGTTAAAAACTCAAGGGTCGGGTCTTTTTAAGTGTTTTGGGCCGAAACGGGTTATTAGGGAAACGGGTCGCGCAACAGGGAAACGGGTCGCGCAAGAAGGATCGGCCGAGCTCGCCCGTAGCGCGCCGCGCCCACCGAGTTCACGCTTTTCCTCGTCTGCGGCCCGCCTGGCCAATGGCCGAGTTTTCCTGCCGATCTACCTCGCCGCACCACTGATATCTCGTAGGATCGTGCGATCCCACGAGTTAGATCGCGATCCTGACAACACTGGTTAGGAATTATTTTTTTCTAGCCAAATAGCTGCGATATTGATGTAGTGATTTTGAAGCCAATCTATAGCTAAAAATTCCTAGTGATTTTGTAGTTATTTTGTAGCTAATTCAAAAAAATATAAAAAAAAATCAGTCGCTAAATTGGTCCCAAACACTTGTTCTGGGGACCAATTTAGCGACTGTTCTGGGGACCCATGTATCAGAAATGAATCAATCACTTTCTCATTGAGTAACTTTGGGAGAGTTTACATCTTATATAAAAGTAAGCTAGGCAGGAAACTAATCAGAATCGCTAATACCATATTAGAAATGAATCAATCACTTTCTCATTGAGCAATTTTGGGAGAGTTTACATCTTATATACAAGTAACCTAGGCTAATCGACCAACTAACTTGTAATCGTACTAACCAAATACAATAACAGATTTGTAACTAATTCAAACTAACGCATCCTAACACCATGTACAATATGACATTCAAAGTGGAAATAGTGAGCGGTCCCCTGTATCTATTAAACAAGTAGAAGTGAAAGTAGCACTGAGATATTCCACTTAATATGAAATTGAGCTACATTAAATAAGTATAATTCATTATGAAGAAATATGTCCAATACATACAACCATATCACTTATCAAACAAATATCATCATACATATTGTAGCCTAGCATAAGCTCCACTTCTCAAGTGGCAGCTACAAGCACACATGCACACTTGCCACCAACGTTACTGCCGCCAGAGAAAAGTCGTAAGTGCATTAAACTTCATAAATCCATTTCAGATAAAGGAGGAATGAAAGACAAAATTCTGAAGTAGATCAAGAAAGTAGTTACAATCAGGTTTCTAAATGGATAAAATTTGATTAAATCATACCTTACACTACAAAGAACTCGTATGAAAGGGAAGTGTGTTAAAGATATAATTAAAAATTATTAATGTCTCATCATATAACAACTTATACTTTTCCTGAGTTGTTTCATGACTCATATCATTCAGCTCTCATTCCTAACAAGATGATTGAATTTGAAGCTTTGAAACTATACCCATATAAAGTGAATATGCAATGGGACCTAGGGGTAAAAATTTGATTAAATCATACCTTCATTCTGCACATCATTCTTTATTTATACATCATAGTCATGCCAACAGAACTCATAGTAAAAATTTATAATCATACCCAAGTATTTCTTTTCATAAAAATAAAGCATAATTATATATATATAGCTGTGACAAACAAACCATTAAATATGGCATAATCCATATGAAAACTTTTGAGGTTTCACATCACACAATAAACTTCCTTTTGGTCTGCAACTCCACATATGCTCTCACACAAGCATGTAAACATTGAATGAAACATAGAAGATAAGGATAAGAAAGAAGAGGCAGAGGCCTGCATTCATGGAAAGTAGTCGGAAGCACAAAATGAAGCACCGAGTGTTTCAAGGCATTTCATTCAACCAAATAGCAGCAGAGAACAAATACCAAGGGTTCTATTTGTTGAAGATCCCCCAAATAGCTAAACGGAATGCAAAGTGTAGAACATTATATATAGCTAAAATCCAAGGGAAATGAAAAAACAGATCCTAACTTACAAATTTTCAATCTTTTTCGTGTGAGTCAGCTAATCATCCAGTCCCCAGGATCAATTCATTTCTTCTCCAATGGATTGTTGTTGAAGAACAGAGCCACATGGAGACACCACGAACATGTGATGGGCGTCAGCCCTTGGGGTTATACAGGGGAATCTAATTTGGGGAAGAAGCAAAGTGATGAAAATGCGTGTTTGAGGGTATGGAGCCTGCGAAGGTGAGAAAAGAGGAGATGGCGGAGGAAAAGGAAGAAACGTGAGAAAGATAGGGAACGGTGTGTTAAGTGTAACTCACGGTTCATGGAAACTTTTACCACTTCCTGCCCAAGCTTTTGGCATTAGCACTGAATACTGAATATGTAGTTAACTAACATTAATTTAGAACACCTACTAATTTTATTAGCAGCTAATTTAGTAGCAAAAATAAAAAAATCTTCTTGTGATTGACTTACCATATCTTTAACTCAATCATTTTACAAATCTTATCATTAATATTGTAGATTTATATAACAAATAGGAAAGTCAATGCCAAGTTTCAGATCGTCAAATCTTGATCCTTGTTTGACTTATCATTACTCTAACTAAATCAATCTTTAACATTTTGATGGATCTTAGGTTAAAATTTGTAGGTTTTTTTAATTAACTATCTTCATATCAAATCTTTTCATTAATGTTATAGATTTATATAACAAATCTTTCTTCCCACCACATATCATATCTTTAATTAAACCACTTTGAGATATTGGTAGATTTTCCTACTTCAAGTTTTGACTTAATTTTCAAGCTAAGTTTCCACTTATATTAAGGACTCTTCATTCATCTTTTTCACACACCAAAAACTTACTTGCTTTCACTCTCATAACTCCATTCCTTCTTTTCTTTCACAAGTCATCCTCCTTGCTCTGCTACTATGGGAGACAAGAAGAAATCGCTGAAGGAATTATGGGCAATAGTGAGGAATTATGGAGAGCCATGTGAGAGGATTTCTTCCAAACCCTTTAGGCCTTGCAGCTTGCATGTGATTGTGTCAACACTTGAACCACGCTTTTACACTGAACAAGAACTGCTGCAACTCAACAATTTCCGCAATCAGGAAACCACAAACCATGATTTGATTAAGAAAAGGAGCCGTCAAGATGAAGAGACACCTGAAGATGAAATGGTCAAGCAAGTCAGTAAGAAGTCAAGAAAGATGATTGTGTCAATTAATGTCGCACCACCATTGCCGCACCAAGACTTTCCTATTGCATTCATGAACCAAGGTTCTGAGTTGAATGGTACTGATGTCAAATTTCTCATGGACAAGACACTTTTCAATTCAGATATATGTAGAAATAACAATCGTCTTTCCATGCCGAAAAATGATATAATGTGTGATTTTCTCACGAAAGATGAGAAGAAAATGTTATGTAAAAGAGGCTCCAATGGACGGCTTCTTGGTGTGGAAGTAACTCTATTGGATCCATGTCTTCGTGAGTACACTTTAGACTTGAAGAGGTGGGAGATGAACACAATAGTCTACAATCTAACAAAAGATTGGAAAAATGTTGTAGCTGATAATAAGTTACAACAAGGTCAAGAATTCAAAATATGGTCTTTTAGAGTTGATAAAATGCTATATTTTCTATTGAATAAAGTGTGAAACTTAGTTGAAATGTAGAAACATTCTATTCTATTTTACTCTCTTTTTTTCCGTTGAATGTAGAAGGATTTTCATTGAAGGAATGTTTGCTATCGATTCATTATATCAATGTCAGTTCTATTGTATTGAATGTTTATTAATTATCTTCCTTTCCAATGCCGGCAAGTATTTCATTAACAAGAATGTACAAAACTGACTCTATTAGTTTAAACATACCAATATCTAGAAAGTTCTAAAAAAAAGGGTAAAAGGTATATGTAAACAAACAAAAAATGGTGGAATAGAGTAACTTAAGGTATTGCATGATTCTTTACAAGGGATCAGGCTTGACAAATGTCAAGCCACCTTCATTGTTGGTTTCTCCCACATGGTGGAGTTCATTTTCTTTTGGTTCTTGCTCATCATGATCCACTCTTACAATTAAGTTTGATGTTGGAGATGTGGGAGACAATTCAATATCAGATTGGTAATCGTCTTGATCGTCCGCATAGGTTGGCACGGTGCAGGTTGAGTGACCAGTAGTTAGGAAACGGTGCAGTGTGGGTCCAGAGGAGTGCATTCTAGAACCAATGGTGCTTCCATCCACAGTTCGCACACTTGACTTCCCTAGTTTCAGTCCCTGCTTCTTTTTCGCACCCATGTGCCATTTCTTTAATGCCTTGGATGTTTGTTCATCAAATATTGCTTTTTTCATTCTTGAGCCCATCTGCAAGTGTTTACCATCATTGTAGTCATTTAGTCCATCTTGAAATCACAAGAACTTGCAAATATGAATGATGGTAAATGAGGTTATAAATTATAATCATGAAAATCAAATTTTGTAATATACCATCTGAATGGTTTGCTTAATCCAGCTTATAAATAAATACTAAGGAGGGTTTAATCAATAATGTCTCAAGAGAATTCAGTCTTTCTTTTCTTTAAAAATTGTAACCGCCATATGTTGTTCTTTTTGGATAAACAATACATCTGTATTATTGGTCTCGGTTAAGTTCATTCCTGCCAAAAGAATTCTTCAATCAAATCAAATCTTGCATGGGAACATGTCTTAGGAAACCATAGAAAATCAGGAAACAGAAAAATGTAGTACCTGAGTTACAAGAGCATATAATGGAAGAGTAATGTAGCTGCAAAGGCATAGCACCCCAACCCTTCAAAGAACATGAGAATTCACCAGATTAGTTTATGCTATTGTGGGATGATTCAATGATATTAATGCTTGGTACATCTACACCCCTCCCCCGGTTTCTATTGTTTTCAAAACCAAAGATAGCCTCAACCAGAACTCCACATATAAAGGCACCAGTTAATTTGAAGTATGAAATTAATATTTAGGCATGCCATGCTAATTTACGCAGAAGAGAATTTTAGATCCAACACTTACCCTAAAGCTACTTTCACTATTGCAAGCTTGTAGTCAGCATGAAAACAGTTTATCAGCCCAAAAGAATACTGCAAACAGAGAAATATTAATTTATTATTCAGCCATTTGCCATAATTTTACATTGACAACAAAAAGATATTATTCAAGATTAACAAGATTAAGGTGTAAAGATGGTCCAGTACCCATATCCACAAGAAATATGTTATTTGGAATGCATTCTGCAAATACAATAAAATCAGTTAGCTGCTAACTTTAATAAATCAAACATTAAAAACTTTCTCAAAGAACATTCCTCACTAGTACAAACTAGAAAGGTAAATATCTTAAATTATATCCAATGAATTAGAATATGTACACTCAAGTGACCACAAAAATTATTTGCTTTAAGTTGTATATCAGAAGAAGAAAATCTGTATTATTATACAGAAGCTATGAAGCGCCAACACGCGTGCCAGACTCGTATGACATGTGTCTAAAACTCCTTATCAGGTGTCAAATTTAAAAATTATTTTTTTGTTGGCACGGACGCGGCTCGGACACTTAACCGACACTTCTATATGGCTGGACACCTAGAGGGCACACAAAATTTTATAATGACGTGTCTTTTTTTTTGTGAGACTCATTATCACAAAAAAAATATAATAATGTTTAACAAAATATTTTTAGATGACAAATATATAAATCTTGGTTTTCAATTTATATCTTTCATAATGATGCCTACATTTAATTTTATTTGATTTGACACACAAATATTATACATATATATATTTTGACATGTCGCAGTGTCCTATATTTTGGACCGTGTCGTTTCCGGTGTCCGTGTCAGTGTCTGTGCTTCACAGCAAAGAAGACTTTTCAAGGTAAATATGTTATTTTCTGCATCTTGGAAGCAACATTGGTTTTTATATCATTAGCAATATTCATTTGCCTCAAGGTAAGGCATTTTCAACTTCAAATCTTAATAGTTATATATGGTTTGTCCGTTCCATGTAATAAAACATTTATTTTAGATTCTGCTAGAAGGAAAACACATTGAATACCTGGAACAACGCAAAATGGATAAGATGAAGAACTAACTGAGGCCGACCAAACCAAAAATATTTATCTGAGCCTTGAACAAGAGGTATCCCTTGAACAACTGCATGTCTTTCTGTGATTTCAATAGCCATATTTGCCAATGTGGCTTGAAGTTTTGTTCCAACAACCAAAATAATCTGAAACCAAATAAATGGTTTATTGTATATCTCAACCAATCTGCAAATTTTATACAGAGAATATAATACTTACAACAACAGGAATTAAGGATGCCCAAAACATCATATGCCATCCTGGAAATTATATAGGATTAACCGTCAATCTTTAATTGAATATTCAACAGCAAAAATTGTAAATTCATAGGAGTCTACCAAGAAAATAGTTGCTTACCATTAACATTTAGGAGCAGAAAAACAACAAACGACGCCCAGAGGACTGGACTGTCAACAACATAGTGCACCAGAGTGAATACGCATTTCAAACAAGTTATAATAGGAAAAGCCAACCATAATATAATGCTATTAATACATTAAAAGAATATTACCTGACTCCCACAACTAGCTTGAAGTCATCCTCCAAAGATCTTTTGATATACTTTTGGAAGTTAAATTTACTCCCAGGAGCCAGGTGGGCCTACACATAATGCCTTGTCAAAAAAGGAAGGTGAATCTAACAATAAAAGAACATTTCTTATGGAGTAGGACTCACAGCGATAAACCCATTGCGCAAAGTCAGGTAGTCAGGCTTACCCACAGACCTATAAAACTGTCTAAAGAAGCAGCCCTGAAATTGGCAAAAATGGAAGAGAAGGTACAACGTCACTTTCAAAAGAGCATAACAAAATTGAACTAATAAAACAGCAGCCATTTGATCATTAATGAAATAAAAAAATTGCAACAGTGGACCAACTCAGTATTTTTCCTCACTGCCCAATTTAACCGTGTACCTAAAACATTGCCACTACAAAATACTGCCGTTCTTTTTCTTTGACAAAATTTACATGTCTACTATGGTTCCAACAAAAACCAAAGGCACTTGTGCCTCTATCTTGTTGATTAAATCAAATCCTCTATAACAAGCAAATAAAGGTGAAAATATAGCAGATTAGTAAAATAGGTTTAAGTGTCTTACAATATAAAAGAAGACTAAATATCTTGTCCAAAAAGTGGTATGAGCTCTCACAAATGATGTTTCATGAGTAAGCCGGAATCTTGAAGGATCTGCACACATAAAGGCATGAGATTGCATGTAGCAGCATTTCAATGTAAAGTTGGCAAACTTATTCGCAAAACTGTGGAACTACTAGTTTTTACACTTCAAGAAGAAAAACACTTGAACACATCATACCATTGGCAAACTCATACCCATGAGATGAAGTCTCCTCCTCCCATGCCTTCCATCCACGTATCTGCAGAAAAGAAAATATCGATCATCTTACTAAATTTCAGCCGTGAAAAATTAATGAAAAGTGCATGATTTTTAGGTATTTGAATTTTCAAATTGTGCATGTTTTTCACCTTTTATTCATTTTCCACAAAGGAATTTCGTCATAAGCCACGCAAAACCACTAACGGGCCAAGTAGGATGGTTAATGGGACAAGTAGGCAAGTAAATGGACGTCGGAACTAAATCTTGGGACTAATGTGTCCCTCGTTTCAAAATTTGAGGGACTAAATTATTAATTTATTTATTTTCAGGGACTAAAAGTGGGTCCCCGAAATTTTTCAAGAACCAATTTGGGCCTTCACTCTAAAAATATGGTTGCTCTAGAATTTTATTCACAATGATAAAGTCACACACCTAATCATAGTGAGATCTGGCAGAGGTTAAATCCCATATCCTTGATCATCGTTATGGCAAGCGGCCATATCTCAAGACTTATATCATCAGATGCAAATTCTTTACAAACTAAATCCTACTTCTTTGATATATGATAATTTCTCATTGGGCACTACCAATCAAGGTTTTCTTTCCGCTTCCCCATGGGGAAGTCAATGTACCTTAATTTGGTCTTGGTTTAATTAAGGTTATTATTATATTGTCTCATTCAGTGTTTTCAGCCTATCAAGAATTGCATCTACTATGTTCTGATTCCCTCTTATACTAGCACTAACACCCAATTATAATGGGATAGTGATAGAGAATTTAGCTAATATACCTTTAACTAAATCTACTAACTTATTTTCTTTTTTTCATAGAAGAAATAACAAAATTATAAAGCAGCAACAGAAGTTACAAACATCAAGTGAGGCTGTCACCATTTACGACTATTATTTCCTAGAGTGTAGACACTTCAATAGAAACACAACTGGATTTAGTTCATCATCTGTGTTTGAAATGAACTCATTACCTAAAGAGTAAAGAGTAAATACATAGCCTAGTGACCATAAATATATAAATCTTCAATACCTAATGCTTCCAAAGCAAGAAGTCATTAAGGTGTGCTCCAATCAGTATCCTTAAAATGCACAGATATGAAAAAGTAACCAAGTATTCAACCAGAAAAGAAGAAAAAAATGAAGATAAAAGCAGACCTTTAATCTCCCAAGAAGCATTGTGACAGCACTGTATAGCACATGAAGGATAGCTAAGAAGAATATGAGAATGTGTAACTGGTGCAATCCATTGCCAGATAGAAGTGGCTCATGTCCCTAGAACCAACAAAAATTAGATAAGGAAATATTGATAGAAGAGAAAAAATTGCAAGTACAGTCATGCAGCAAAAAGCAAAAGAAGCTTTAGATATTCTGCTGGCAGAAATAGGAAAAATCAAATTGTCCATATCATAAAAGAGAAGAGATGGAATCATGGAAATCATAGAGGATTTGAATTGAAACCTAACAAAAAATGGCACTATACCATTGTTAGTCAGTGTGAAATACTCGAAATATATTATTTTCTGAAAGCATGCATCTATTAATTGCTATTTAAAAATTAGCAGACAAACAATTGTTTTCACTTAGCAAAATCTACATCAGAAGAAGGTGCTTTAAATGAGACAAATCTTAAATATGTCTGACAATGTGCCATAACATAACATGACTAAGCCAACGAAGGTTGGTCCAGTTGGTAATGATAAGGCTCATAACCCACAAGGTCGTGAGTTCGAATCACACTACCGAAGTGAGGACCTCGTTGGTGGGTAATCTATAAGTACCTCTGTAAGCGTTCTTTGAGCTGTGAGGCCTGTCCTGACCCTGATGAGCCCCCGGAACCCAACTCACCTAAATTTTCATTTACCAAAAAAAAAAAAACATAACATGACTAAAAAACTTTTGTTTGCTTTCTCAAAGATAAACCTGAAAAGTGTAGTGTTATGAAAAATTATCATAATCAAATACTTGTGTGTTTAGCTATGAGGAAAACTGTACGACCCTTTTCATAAAGTGTTGGATCAAGCTCTTAGTACTAGGCCAAGAGCTATAGCTAATGGCAGGGGTGCAACTTTATTTCCTTAAAGTTTTTCAATAACCACATCACACATTATGGGGCTGCACTTATCACAGGCATCATGGGCCAACGCGTTAAGCCCATCGAATCCTAAGGGAAACACTAACCAAATAAAGCCAACAATATACTCTCCCCACCCCACCCCAATGTCACCCAAGGGATTTGAATCACGACCTTGCTTTGATGCGACTTGTTGGACCAAGCACTTCCACTAGACTAAAGCTATAGCTGATGTTAAGGGTGCAACTTTATTTCCTTACAGTTTTTTTTATTACTGCATCAAGCATTTAGGGACTACATCTATTACAAGTGCCATGGACCAAGATGTTAAGCACATTTAATACTAAGGGAGATGCTGAGCAAATAAAGTCAACAAAAAGAATAAAGAATAGATGTTAGAGAAACTACTTAGGTTTCATTTACAAATAAAAACTAAGCACAGAGACTTAGTTACCTCCTTGCATTGGTAAGGGGTAGCATCATCTGATAAATATCTGCGTTCGTAAGAGAGAAGTTTCCTATGATGTTCCTCTTCACTACTTGATGGATCATCGATACCTTTATAATTATATGGACATGGCAACAGTTTGTCTGCAACGTTGGCAGGAATACATATTCTGACAATGTAAGTCTGCCCGAAAGTCAAAAGCAGTGAAATGAAACCTAGAATCATCAGCTCTGCAAAAACAAATTTAACAAACAGAAAAACATGTGAGAAGTAATTTTTAATCCACATAAATGTGAAAAAGAAACAAAGACAGTAAAAGAATATTAACTCAAGTGTCAAATTGGTTTGGCTCCAGGAGATAAGTATCATAAGTTCATAACAATGAATCCTTTGGCTAAATTCTTACCAGCTTTGACTTTTTCCAGAGCTTCAAGCAGAGCCTTCTTGTGCCTATGATGGAGCCACTGAGAAAATTTCATTAGGTAAGAGAGAGAATACACATGAAAATCACAACAACAAAAAAAAATCATCATATCATCAAGCAAGATCTTATAGTCCTCAACCAAGCAGAACAACCCTTCAAATATTATGCCAGAATTTCAACAACAATACGCACCAAGCCTTATTCATTCCACAAGATAGGGGTTCCAAAATTAAAAAAATAAAGAAACTCCAATAACTTAAAACTAATCTTTATTATTAAATAATCTCAAAATTTTCCACTAGAGTCTGAAGTTCAAAACAAAATGATACAATGCACATTACATTACAGCAAAACCATAGAAATCTGCATGTACAACCCAAAAAAGGGAAAAAAGACAATTGCTTTGAGACCAAATCAAACTAAATGGAACAAAAATAGATGATCAAAATTCAAAACCCAGCTTCTGTACTTCTGAGCCAAATCAAGAGTGAGAAGAATAGTCACAACCCTTACGTTTTCATCATTGGATTGAAGAGAAAGATAAAAGCCCAAGTAGAAGTAACAGTTAACTACATTGTCAAACGCTCAAGCAGTTATATAATGATAAAAAAAAATTCCCAAAAAAAATAAAATAAAAAGCAAAAACAAAAAATGTTTACCGTTCCCACTTTGTGAAGACCCTTCTCCAAAGTTATGGAAATCAAGATGAAAATAGTGCAAACACAAGCAACAGCCCATGTGGGTGTCTGATCAAGTTCTCTGGAACTGTTACTGCTCTCACTTGAAGAAGCCATTGCCAAATCTCCATAGCAGAGCCAAGAAACCAAACAAAAAGACAGCTTTTTGTACTTTGAGACAGACATTGATGGAAAATAGAAAACCACCCACAATTCACAATAGAACACTCAAAAGAAAAAAACACAGAGTGGAAAAAAAACTGAAAAAAAAAATTTGGGTTCTTAGAAACAGATTCCAAGCTTATAAAAATTATTTGGGTAAAGAATAAGACAAAGATAACAAATTTTCTGATCAGGGTTGGTTAAAGCGCGTGCATTTATTGTTGGTATAAGTGGATTATCAGAGAGGGAAGATATAGGTTCTAGCTTTTGGTGGTTGCAGGGGATGGCTTGAATTTGAATGCACTAATGCAGTACCAAAGGACAGGTTGGAGAGGAGAAGCATTTTTGAAAAAGTGAAGAAAAAAAAAACCAATTTTATATTTTCTGTCTGTATTCATGTTTTCAATGCAACGTGAGAATTAAGGTCGGCTATGGTGTACCATTCATATTTTATATCACTCATTATATTATTCACGTAAATTTTGGGTCAATCAAATTAGTTGTTCAAAATTTCAAACTTTCTAGTTGTATTATACTATAGTCAAACTATATGAATACAGTATATTGTAGTATAATATATGTATTTTTTGTATTTGTAAATTTAACTCATATTATAATAATATTTTTTATTAAAAAAACGGATTATATTATAAAATATTATTCAGAACGAACGTTATTTTCATTCATATTAAAATATTATTTTGTAATATAATTAGTTTTTTTAATAAAAACATTATTTTAATATTGGTTAAATTTGTGAATACAAAGAGTATATATATTATAATACAATATATTATATTCATATATTTGACTACAGTATAAATACAACTAGAAAATTTGAAATTTTGACCAAACCCATGTGGCAATTTGATTGGTCCAAAATTTGTCATATATGGATGGTGTAATTGTGGTGCAAAATATGGATGGTGCACCTTAGCATACCTCTTAAGAAAATTAAATAATAAAGTCAAAAAAAGAAAATATATAAATATAAATATAAATTATATTAACCGCTTAGATACTAGCTTCATTTACTGCATTAATTAAGTAAGGTTCTTCAAAGTTTTTCGTTCACGATGGGAACTCCTAATTTGTACTGTATTTTTTTTTTCTGAGTTGGACACTCGTTGACACCTGGAGTCCTCCTTCGACTGAGAATTATTTCCTTTTTATTTTCCTTTTTTTGTCGTTTGTATATTTAATTAATTAATTTGTGTACAGATTTGTGCCAATAAAGACAGATTAATACAAATTTGAGTTAACGGCCTACGCGTGATGGGATCCACTTTTTTTTCGATTAAGAGGAACATTGTTATACATTTTTGAGTCGGTTCCTCCAAAGTATCAAATGAAAAGCTCTACTATGAAAATGAAATTGTTGCAAGATAAGCAATAGAAATGCAAATACAATCCTTCTATAGACCATGTATTTTATGCTTCATATGGGCAATATTTTTTTATTTTTTTTAGATATGGGCAATATAGATATTTGACAAATTAAGTAATAGGATTCATCAAATGTATATTATTAGCATAACTTGAGCATGTGAAATGATATGACCGAGGATCAACATGTTTAGCACCTTCGTATAAAGAAAAGTGTAACATCCCATTCTTCGTATAAGCTCTTTTATGTATGTCTTGTTTATTAGGAAGGTTTAGAATGAGCTAAGTGGAGTTTTAGGTGGAAAATCCCTTTCTTAGGCTTGTGTATTGTGACTGTCTAAGTCACAAGCACGACCGTGCTTAATAGGGAGCACGACCGTATTCGTTGGGCTAGCGCGTCTCGCTGACGCTAAGTTGAGTATGCCCGTGCTCAACGGTGAGCACGCCCGTGCTCAAGGGCAGGCCGCGCCTTGTAGGCGTTAAGTTGAGCAAGACCGTGCTCAAAGAGGGGCACACCCGTGCTCAAGGGCAGGCCGCGCCTCGTAGGCGCTAAGTTGAGCAAGACCGTGCTCAAGGAGGAGCACAACCATGCTCAGATCTGTGCCTTTAAATACAGAACCATAACCGACGGTTTTAGTCATAAACCCTATTTTGGCAACAACAGCCACCCTAGTGCGGTTGAACCTAGTTTTCTCCCTATTCTCTCTAAACCCATTGCGTTGTTGGAGCTTTGGAGACTTGTGGGAGCATCTAGTTCGTCTGTGCCAAATCGGTATAGGTAACGGTTTCTCCTCTTTTGGTTTCCTCTCTATTATTTAGATTTGATAACTAATTGGTTAATGTTCTTGTTTGACCAAGGCTTGGAAGCAGACTGAGCCGCTCAAGGAGAACTTGTTGGTTGTCGTTTGGTCTACCGTTTGAGTTATCGCTACCGGATTCTTCATACCAAGTATGGGGAGAAGGATAGTGTAATCATTAGGCAAGGGGGTAGCGTAATATGAGGGGTTCCCATAGCCCGTTATATGTTGCTGTAACTGTTATTAATGTCATATTATGTTTGATTATGACTATGCCTAAACTGTTATTGATGTCATGATCTGCCTGGTTGTATGAGTTAATTGTCGTAAGCGTTAGTTGATTAATGGTATGCCTATTGTCTGTAATCCTATATTGTATGCCAATAATGCATAACTGGTTGAATCTGCATATGATATGAATATGGCTGTTATGTTGTTGTTATGTATGGATTGGTTGAGTGTTGGTTGAATGAATGATGTTGGTTCTGGTTGAACGATTAATAAGACTCTAATGGATTTAATAGGGCTCTTAATTAATGTAATGGTTAAGGGATTGATTCCCCAATAATTCATAAGACATGAACTGTTTGTGAGAGGTGAGGTTTGATGCCAACTGGATTAGTTAAGGACCCTATGATCTGATTTAAGAGTGTCAGGGAGTTTTGGCTCCAAGAACATAAGTTAAATCTGCCCAGATCAGTACGGCTGGCCCAGGGGCACGACCGTGCTGAACAGGGAGCACGCTCGTGCTCACAGTTGAATTCTAGAAGATGGACGTGCATTGAGCACGGTCGTGCAGGATAGTGAGCACGACCGTGCTCCACTTAAGTGGCAGCACGACCGTGCTGGGGTGAGCATGAGACACCCCGTTGTGCCTCTTTGTGTCATTAAATTATAATCTTATTTATTAATTACTTAATCGCATGCTTAATGTTTAAAAACGTAAAAATTTAAATCTTAATTAGAAACTTACAACATGAGAACAATTACAACAACACACCATATATTTATAATACATACATACCATTTGTGAAAGCATCATAGTACTAAAACACTGTCTAGGGTATCCCAGTAGTAGGATCCCGTGCAGGTGCATACTTGTACAACTTATTAATAGCGGAAATGTAAAATTTTTAAGACACACTGGCCATAAACTCTCTAAGTTCTAACATTCGAATCCACTACTCATGCTCCAACATCTTCTTCTGATGGAGTTCCATCTAGTTCCTCGGTAACGGGTTCTTCCATTGGATCTTCTCATGGAATAAAATAAACATACACATAACACAAAATAGGGGATAAGAAACATTTATATCATCAAAAGCGGAAAGGAATACATAGCACATACTATAATAACAGTCAAAGACAAGCAACACACATAACTAACAATCAACCTCAAACATGATATATTCCTCTACCCTCAATCTCATCCGATTAAACCTTTATGCTAAAGTGGTCACTACCAATCCTGTCACCCATCCTTCTTTAGAGATATCAGTCAGTCGTTCAAGCGACGCGTCCCCATTAACCGGTGCACAACCTCATCCATGGGAGAATGCTTATGCATAACAATGACACTATAGCTGCATTGTACAGTCGGTGCACACCCTGGATCAAGGGTGCTCATGCATAACTGTTGGACGAATCTGGGCAAGTATACCCAGTCGTGCAAGTAATACGGTGGTAAGACCGGTTTATCGTATCCACGGGGATTGGATGTCAAGTACCAATTCGCAAACTCGGCAACTATCTAGACTAAACTATTTATCAAGAGAAATTAAAACAAGCAAAAGAAAAGAAATAAAATCTTTTTGTCTTTTTGGGGACTTTTAACAAACACTTGGGGTGCAGAAAGGATATGTTGGGACTAGACTTCACCAAACCTCTAACTCATGCACTATCAGGACTAGATACCTCCCATTCATGCTTCAGATATTAAAATCAATCCACTAAACTACTCAAACCCCGATTCCTCGGATGGCAAGAGCCTAAATCCACTAATAGACCCTAATTCCTTAGGTGGCCTAGATTAATGAATTTGCATTAAGATTAGGGATTACGCGATTACTAATAAACCTAGTTCCATTCCTAGATACAAGGCTTACTAGGTGATTAAATTCAATTCCGGTTATGATACAAACGTCCCCATTGCATACCAAAACACAAATCGAGTCATGGGGGTGCTAGCCACAACAAGCATTAAGCATAGAAAATTAATCACTAATATGAAGCATAAACATAGATTAATCAGTCAAGATAAATACATAAACATAAGTTTGATTACATCTAATCCCAACACAGGGATTTAACTACTCATAAACAAAGAAAACCAAACCAGAGAAATAGGAAGGAAGAGGAGAGAAGAGGCTCCATGTGAGCTTTCCTTCTTCTTCAAAGCAACCCCTCTTGGCTCCCTTCTAGGGTTGAAACCCTAGCCCAGCTGCAGCCTCCAAATGCCTTCAAATGGACCCCAAAAACTCTCCCAGTTCTGTCTGCTGCGCTCTTATTTATAGGTCTGCTGCGCGTCACGGCCGTGATGGCCATCACGGGCTGGCCGTGACGCATTCTGTCCAAGGCGTGTTTTCAGGTTTTTGACTCTCGCGAGGCGAGAGAATTGTTCGCGACGCGAACCCTTAAATTTCTGGTTAGTCACGGCCGTGATGTCTATTACGGGTAGGCCGTGGCAGTCTCTGACTTTTGCCTTCTGCTCTGCTTGATCACGGCCGTGATGGTCATCACGGCCAGGCCGTGATGGGCTCTGTTTGGCTCATATTCTTCACTTTTCAAGCTCTATTTCATCCAAGCTCCACCATGGCTGATTTTGATCACTTTTACATTAAATTCCTGCAAAACAACACCAAGAAACCGCTTCACCCGTTCCAAGGGAAAATCTAACTAAAATCAACTAAAGAATGCCTAATCTATATGAAAAATGCATGCAAATATGTACAGGAAACATCATGTAAAATCACACTATCAAATCACCCCAAGCTTATTCAATTGCTTGTCCTCAAGCAATCACTAAGGCCAGTAGAAGAAAACAGAACATGGATAATGAACTAAGAACCCGAGTACAAACTAATCCAAGTAATAGGCAAATCAAACAATTCAGCAAGAGATAATCAATCCAAGTCCAATTAGAGGCTTAGGTTCCTTAGACTCATGTTCTCACTGATTTGGGCACTCTTTCTCACCTGAAGCTCACCCCAAGCTTGTTCATTTGCTTGGCTCTCTTTTTTACCTCACTCAAGTGTTTAGGGGTATATGACATTTCGCTCAATTTTCCTCAAGGAATGAATCCTACCATAGGCTTGACTATCAACCAAATCTCTACTTTATTAATGAAACAATTAAGAATCAAGAGGTCTTTTATTTGGTTGTAACATGGCCATGGGATTAATCGTTAGGTGGGGATAACAAGAAAAGGACATTTCAAAAGGCTACATAAACATCAAGCATTTGCAAAGCATGACCTTCTAAAATACCTTCTTGGGTTTTCAATTCACTTTCCACCTTTCTTTGCTTTCTTTTTCTTTTTATTTCTCTTTTTTCTTTTTGTCATCCCCTTCTCTACTTTATTATTTTTTTCTTTTCTTTTTCTTTTATTTGGAGAAGGGAAGATTTTTCTGATTCAAGAGAATTATTTTTTTCTGATTCTTTTCCCAAACTTTTTCAACTACCTTTTTACCCTTTTGTAATACTTTAGAAGGTCCCTTATCAAACATATTTATCAAAACATTTCAGGGTACCAAGAAAAGTATTTTATTCTTTTGTAGGCTCAAAATTGGGCAACTAAGGGGTAGCATTTCATCATTCAAAGCTCAGAAGGCCAGAAAAATACCTAGTGCCTCAATCATTTTCACAAATGTTTTCAAAAAAAAATTTTAAGCTTCAAAATGGTTTCAAGTCAAGTTCTAGAGAAAACAAACCAAGAGGAATAACCACTCTACACAAAGAATGGGGCAGATTTTAGTGAGTACCCCTTTGGCTCAAAATCTCACATTTTAGTTCAGAATCAATGAAAAACACAAATCCTCAGAACCATATGCTAATTATCAACTATCCAAGATCATCCAAACATTTAAGCTTCAAAATGGTTTCAAGTCAAGTTCTAGAGAAAACAAACCAAGAGGAATAACCACTCTACACAAAGAATGGGGCAGATTTTAGTGAGTACCCCTTTGGCTCAAAATCTCACATTTTAGTTCAGAATCAATGAAAAACACAAATCCTCAGAACCATATGCTAATTATCAACTATCCAAGATCATCCAAACATTTTTATTTGCAGCCACATCACAAGAATAACAAATTGGGTTCAACAATTCACTATCACAGATTATGGGGCACTTAGTTCTCACAATTGGATACAAAATCTAAGCAAGGGCAATCTAATTGTGTGATCATGCAAACTATCATGCAAAACTATATGAATGCAACATGAAAAATGCAAATGCAAAATACCCCTACCCCAAGCTTAAAAATTTACATTGTCCCCAATGTAAACAATCAAGTTGGAGAAAGGAAAGAAAAATAAAATAAAGCAAAAAAATTGGAACGGCTTACCGAGGCGGTAGCGGGTGTTGGCTTTCATTTCAGTCAGAAACTGCTTGAAAGTTGGGTTGCTTTTTCTTGTCTTCTTGCTCTTCCCTCCTTCCTTCTTACCCTGGAATCACTTGGCAATTTTATTAGTAAAAGAAAACTCTTGATCTTCTCAAATTATTCAAGAGTTTAAAATCAAAAATAAAATCTAACTAAACAAACAGGAAAAAGGAAAAGGAAAAGAAAAATTGGGTTGCCTCCCAATAAGCGTTTCTTTAATGTCACTAGCTTGACTTATTAAAAAGCATCACCTGGATCCTCCTCCCGGATCAAATGGAAATTGGGGTGGTGATTGCAACAGTAATATAACTTTATTCTCAATTCCACCCAGCCATTGGGTGAAATATCCATTGACCTTTGCAACCATAATAATGCACTTACTTCCTAGCGGGTCAAATGGCATTTTCACCAGGAAGTTTGAAAAACATGGGGAAGGGACTAGTTTACCAATGTCCACACATGCATGCAAGCCGACATATTTGTCCAATGCAGAAAAATCAAACTGCTCAGCAAGCATGGTGGAATCCCCTACCACTTCGTCTTCATCTTGAACTATCCCCCAAACCAGATTTTCCTCAAATTGGGCTTCATGTGACTCTTGTACTAACTGTTGGCAAATCTCCTCAACGTGCGTTTTGAAGTTCTCGCTTCACAGCTTCGATACTCTCACAATTTTCTCTTGCCTTGGCCTCGGAGGCGGATAGCTCTTGGGAATACTTGTTCTAGAGCGGCTTTCAACGGTATTTGCTCCTTCCATTCCCATTCCTCCTCATGCTTCATTATCACACTATAAGCTTGTGCATGAGGCGGTGGCGTCCCAGAGCCCGTAGTCTCCCAAGACTACATTGGGCCCAAAGTGGTATTTTGTAACACCGTCCAAGGTGGGAAAGTAATAAGTCTCCATGATTTTCAGTCCACCTTGCACAAACAAAACTCAAAACAAAAAGATCAAATATATACAGAAAAATAAAAAAGAATAAAAATGTCTAAATTAGTTGCCTCATTTGTTACTAATGATATTGGCAAAACCAATCCCCGGCAACGGCGCCAAAAACTTGTTGGACGAATCTGGGCAAGTATACCCAGTCGTGCAAGTAATACGGTGGTAAGACCGGTTTATCGTATCCACGGGGATTGGATGTCAAGTACCAATTCGCAAACTCAGCAACTATCTAGACTAAACTATTTATCAAGAGAAATTAAAACAAGCAAAAGAAAAGAAATAAAATCTTTTTGTCTTTTTGGGGACTTTTAACAAACACTTGGGGTGCAGAAAGGATATGTTGGGACTAGACTTCACCAAACCTCTAACTCATGCACTATCAGGACTAGATACCTCCCATTCATGCTTCAGATATTAAAATCAATCCACTAAACTACTCAAACCCCGATTCCTCGGATGGCAAGAGCCTAAATCCACTAATAGACCCTAATTCCTTAGGTGGCCTAGATTAATGAATTTGCATTAAGATTAGGGATTACGCGATTACTAATAAACCTAGTTCCATTCCTAGATACAAGGCTTACTAGGTGATTAAATTCAATTCCGGTTATGATACAAACGTCCCCATTGCATACCAAAACACAAATCGAGTCATGGGGGTGCTAGCCACAACAAGCATTAAGCACAGAAAATTAATCACTAATATGAAGCATAAACATAGATTAATCAGTCAAGATAAATACATAAACATAAGTTTGATTACATCTAATCCCAACACAGGGATTTAACTACTCATAAACAAAGAAAACCAAACCAGAGAAATAGGAAGGAAGAGGAGAGAATAGGCTCCATGTGAGCTTTCCTTCTTCTTCAAAGCAACCCCTCTTGGCTCCCTTCTAGGGTTGAAACCCTAGCCCAGATGCAGCCTCCAAATGCCTTCAAATGGACCCCAAAAACTCTCCCAGTTCTGTCTGCTGCGCTCTTATTTATAGGTCTGCTGCGCGTCACGGCCGTGATGGCCATCACGGGCTGGCCGTGACGCGTTCTGTCCAAGGCGTGTTTTCAGGTTTTTGACTCTCGTGAGGCGAGAGAATTGTTCGCGACGCGAACCCTTAAATTTCTGGTTAGTCACGGCCGTGATGTCTATTACGGGCAGGCCGTGACAGTCTCTGACTTTTGCCTTCTGCTCTGCTTGATCACGGCCGTGATGGTCATCACGGCCAGGCCGTGATGGGCTCTGTTTGGCTCATATTCTTCACTTTTCAAGCTCTATTTCATCCAAGCTCCACCATGGCTGATTTTGATCACTTTTACATTAAATTCCTGCAAAACAACACTAAGAAACCGCTTCACCCGTTCCAAGGGAAAATCTAACTAAAATCAACTAAAGAATGCCTAATCTATATGAAAAATGCATGCAAATATGTACAGGAAACATCATGTAAAATCACACTATCAATAACAATGACACTATAGCAGCACGGTACAGTCAGTGCACAATCTCATCCATGGTAAGAATGCTCACGCAAAGCAATGACATTATAGCTGCACGGTACAGTCGGTGCACACCCTAGTTCAAGGGTGCTCATGAATATCAAATGACACTATAGCTACACCACCTAAATCTAAGGTGGGACGATCCCGCGAGAACTTCGGACCTCATGTGTCCCCAACACATGGTTGTGAACAAACAATGCAAATATATAAATCACTCGCATCAATAACAACCTAGTGTCTCAACCTTCCATCTTAGCCTCAACACATACTATATGTCACCTCTCATATATGAAATGATTAATTCAGGTTAGGCACCTCTAAGTCACCATTATTCTCTCACCCAAACAAAATACCTCCGAGCAACATATATCTTTACTTAAAATCAGCTAAGCAATTTATCAAACCAGGTAGATCATGCATAACACAATAATCCATAAAATATTCAAACATCAAAATAAAACGTCACATGCAGTAGAATACCTCAACCAGCGTATCACAAACAACTCAATAATTATAAAGTCAAACATCCTCAATATCATAAGATTAACTTAATGTCGACAACCTACAATCCCCAAATCATCACAATCCCCAATTCAATTTTGGTCTTGTCGATCACTCGACCACTAGTAGGGTTTAGGTCGCCCTACACAATTATTATAATATATACTATTTTTCCATTCCGACGATAGGTTGATTCTTTCCCCCACCTGAGCTAACACCGGAAACACGAAGTCGAAGCTCCGTGTTACCACACCACAAGTTAACAATTCAACCTTCAACCAAATTCAACATACACATATATTAAACAAATCCAACTATGAACATATGGTGCTAGGTTCAGTCAACTAATCAAAATGAGTCTAGGGTTACTTTTTTAATCCAATCTTTTAGATACTAGTTCCTAGAGTATTAACTAACATAAATCAAGTGTTACAATTCAAAAATATGAAACAAAATCATCTAACCAACTAGATTAGGGTTTCGCCCTCAATGAACCAAAATAGATTAGAAAATTCTTTTGAGTTCAAACTCTTGGATTTGTGAGCACAAGCATGATAGAATCAAAAACAAGCTTCATCATTCAAAAATTGAATAAAAATATTTCAATCTCTTCACTCTAGGGTTTCGGCCAACGTAAAGAAATTAGGTTAGAAATTTTAGTTGGATTCAAGCTCTTGGATTTAGATGATCTGACTACTAGAGAGCTCAAATCAAGCATTAGATTTCAAAGACTGAACAAAAACACCAAATCCATTTTCGAAGGGGGTTTTGGTCATGCTAAGAAAATAGGGGAATAAAATTCTTTTGCTTACATGCTCCTAGGTGATGAAAGTAAAAGTCATTTAGAGATTATAGCAATTGGTTTCGCATTAAAATGATTTTTCTACAATTTTCTAGAATTATTTGAAGTTCTAGATCTAGAAATAGAAATTTGTGAAAAGTTGATGGAAATGAAGTTTTGATGCATGATAAATGAATCTAAGATGATTATGAATAGGTTCCTCACCCTAGAATGAAGAATTTTTATTAGAAACTTGAAGAAGAAATGAAAAACTATGATGAACTTAGCAAGAACACTATGATGTTCTTAGTATTTTGTGAGCAAAATGACTTAGGAAAGAAAATGAAAGTTGTCTTAGTGTGGGGAGGGGTTTGGGCCGTGACTTTGAGTGAGGGAGTGAGGGGAGGAGTTGTTTAATGTTAAAATGGAACCAATGTTAAGTTAATTGACATAAGTTAAGTTAGAAAATAATATAATAACTTAACTATGGTTATAATAACCTAACTATAGTTAATTTGTAATCATGATTAGGTTAGAATATGTGGTGGAGAATGAAGGGAGGTGTGGCTGTTTTTGGGCCACAAATGAGGAGGAAGAAGCCAAATTGGCCTTGACTTGCCTTAACCATGGTTAAAAATTAACTAGGATATGTTAGGTTAAGCTTAAGGGCATTTTGGTCATTTCACCTAAAATTGCATTTAATGTTTCATAAATGCTTAGTGAGTCATGGTGGTGACTCATCCCATGACTCAGCTCCTCTGGTGTCCGGTTTTGTCTCTGCACACCCGTTCTCCACTCCGTCTGTTTCCCGATTAGGGTTTTATGCCCGAAAAAAAAAACATAATATTTCGTTTTCGATCGATAATTTTCAAAATAAACCAAATCGTTGGAAATACGATTTAAACATAAACCATTTATTTCACGAGTCAAAGTTAGGTTTTCTGATCAATAAAACCTTACTTTCAGTGAAAACGCAGACCGTTTTCCGTCGAACTTTCACCAAAATTCGTCTGAATAAACATAATATTTTATTTTTGATTAGAAATTTGTAAAGTTGAATTCCTCACGGACATAATATAAAAAAATTTACAAATTTCAGTTTCGGGTCAAATTAGGGTTTTTTGCCGGTATAAAATTATACTGTCAGTAAAAACGCAAACCGGTTTCCGTCTGAGTTTTATACCCAAATTTTAACCAAAGCTTCCTACGATAGAGTATGTTATAGATATGATTTTGTTTCCTCCAAAATAATTTCCTAGGTCTCAGATAAAAATGTAAATAAATATATATTTACCGTTAATGCGTATACGAAAATCGGGCTGTTACATTACTACCCCACTTAGAAAAAATTCCATCCTCAGAATTTCATAACTTGAAACTAGATAGAATCTATTAATCGTGCCTTAATCCAAAGATCTTACTATGTATTTCCCTTTCTGTTGTCTTCCCCCAAAGTGACAGTGGTAACTTCATAATAGAATTCATTCTTATATCGTTCTATTTATTCTCGAAACAATTCATCACTACATTATATTCATAATCCTTAACATCTCACCTTAATCTACCATCCTTGAAGGACATAATTAAAACTTAGTCATTTTCTCTTCTTAATACTAATTCACTAGAAAACCTTATTTCAACATCTAACTCCCACAATATACAGCAAGATCAATATTACCATAACTTCTTACTTGATGTATCCAATCACAATATTAGTTCCATAGAGTGTATTCCACTATTCCAGATTATATCAAAATCACACATCTCAAGTCTCCAAGTAACATCTCAACACTATAACACCCCGTTTTTTGTAAATAAGCTTAGTGCTTTAATATATGTTATATATATGTTTGTATATGCTTGTTATGTTTGTTTTTGATGCCTAAGTTCATGTTTGGGAAGTTTTGCCTTAGAAAGGTTCAATCCTTTTAGAGTTCAAGTAACCTATTTCACCATGTTGGTCATATCTTGAGTTCTAGATGTCCGATCGAGGTGATCTTTGTGGCGTTGGAAATCTAAGAGAATTATCTACAAGTCTTATTTTATGTGTTTTGTCCAATTCAATCGTTTATATGGTCTCATAGTGAAATCTTTGAGCACCTCGTGCTCAACAGGGAGCAAGGCCGTGCTCAGGTCTCAGAGTCTATAAATAGAGCAGTTCCATGAGGGTTGCGACTCAAACCCTCTTTTGGGCACTTTGGGAAATCATAGTGCGACATAAACCTCTTCTCTTCCCTTCCCTCCCTTTGAACCCCTTGAAGTTCTTGGTATTCTTGCTCTAGTTGTGGGAGAAAAGTAGCGCGATAGTGTCGTTTAAGGTAACTTTGTCTTCCCTATCTCTTAGTCTATTTTCTATTATTAGATCTAGAGACTAATTGGTTATCCTCTTCTTGTTTGGCCAAGGCTTGGGGAACTCGTCGAGCCGCTCGAGGGAACGTGTCTAGTTTGACAACGTTATCGTTTTTTGGAATCTTCATACTAGGTATGGGGAGAAGAAATAGTATGAGTATGTAGGCTTGGGGGTAGCGTAAGATGAAGGGTTACCCATGACCCTTTCCTTGTTAACATGCTTATATGTTTATATGATTAATTGTTATTTGATGATTATCTGTTGTGATGATAATATTGGTATTAGTGTTCTTACTATTAATTGATGTTGTATGTTATGAATATGTTAATGTTGTGATGCCATGATTATGATGAGTATGATGCTATTGACTGTTGTTTGTGTTGTACTTTTTTATGAGTGTTGATTGTTGAGGATGTTAATGCCAACAATGATGTTAAGACGTTAAAATACGTTAATGATAATAATGATAATTAAGGGATGTTTCCCCAGTTGTTCATAATACATGAATATAGTGTGAGAGGTAAGGTTATGTTTATATGGCTTAGTTAAAGACCCTAGGATTGATTAATGAGTGTTCTAGGAACATTAATAATGAAGCTATAATTAAATGATTAATTCCCCATGATGATAAGACATGAATATTAATGAAGAACAGTTAAGATTAATGAAGTGATGATCAATGGGTTAGTAAAAGCTAATAGGTTAAATCTATGAACTGTCCCAAGGATTTGGGTAAGAATTTCCTCAATAAAACTAGTTCTGAGCCCCAATACAGAATTTTTAGGAGGAGTAAGATTATGTCGCTCATTCTGCCCATCCCTATTGAGGCTATAATCATTCTTGGCCATCTTCTCCCATAATACCCATGCATCTTCAGCAGATTTTCAAAAGAAAGAACCGCCAGCTGCGGCATCACATATAACTTGGGTTGAAATGAGCAACCCATTGAAAAGATTCTGCACCTTCATCCACAAATCAAAGTACGAATTTGGGCACTTCCTCAACAAAACATTGTACCGCTCCCAAGCTTCACTAAAATTTTCTCCTTCATGTTGCTTGAAACAAGTGATGGTTTTTTACAATTGTACCGCCTTTTGAGGAGGAAAGAATCTAATCAAGAACTTCTGCACCATATCATCCCAAATGGTAATGCTAGCACGATCCATGTTCAATTCCAATCAATCGCGTGCTCTATTCCGTAATGAGAAATGGAATAGACGCAAAAGAAAGGCATATCTGAAACTCCAGTATATTTGGAAATATCACATATCTCCAAGAATTGAGAGATATGCCTGTGAGGATCTTCATTATCCTCCCAGCTGGGAAGTGTGTACTCATAAAGTGGCTTGTACGGCGGTGGCTCGGGATTTTCTGCCATGTTTTCAATAACAACTAGATTTGGTGTTTCAAGCCTTCTCTGTTCTTTTATTTGTTTTCTCAACCTACGCTCAACACCTCGCATACAACGAAAACTCACAAGACCAAGTGAAATAAATAAAACTCAAAAAAAAAATAATTAAAATAAGAAAAATACTTTTACAAAATAATTATTTTATTTAAATAAAGAAAATTGGTAATGTCAATCCCCGACAACGACGCTAAAAACTTGATGGGCTCCAGTAAATGTACCAGATCGAAGCAAGTAATGCCTATGTCGAATACAGGGATTGAGTAACCAATTTATCTAAATCTAAATCAATAATTAAACTGACCAAGTCAAAGAAGTGAGGATATTGATATGAGATCAATTAAGATATAGCAATTAACTGACAAATCAAATAGAATCGAACATAATCGCAAACAACTATTGTAGAGAGAGAAAGTGATGGGTAAAATCTAAGATCATGATTTTACCTACACAATCAAGCTTAGATCCAATGATGATTAGTTCTCTATTACTAATTCAATTTAATGTCAACCAGAAAGTTATTCTAATGTCTTTGTCCAGCACTAAAGAAAACACCCTTGTATACCAATCAACTATATCTATATGATGATTAACATGCAAGAATTCATTAAGATCTTGGTTTCCTATATTGATTGCACAATACTCCTATAATATATCTATCAATATTCAACTTGTGTTCTTAATTCAAACCCTAAATCATGATTCTCCTTTCGGACTCATCACGATTGGCTAGTCGATCACGAGTTCTTTTGATTTACGCAATAAGAATAAAATTAAGAAACAAAGAAATAGAAGAAGAGAATAGGAATCATCACAAATTCACTAAGATGTCATGTGCGGCTACGTCGCTTCATTAGAAAAGAGGTTCAGCTCCTCATAGCAATGCTCATAATCACAAAGAATCCAAGAGAAAACATGAAAACGAAGTCTGAAAAAACTAAGCGAGACACAACTCTTAGAAAACTAGGATTAGGGTCCAACATTCGGCCTAATAACAAACTTTTATACTAATTTGAGTACGGTGCTCTTGCGGGGCGAGCAGGGACTAGTGGGACGAGATTTGAATTTCAGCCCTAACCCAAATGCACTTTCTCGCGGGGTGAGACAGGGAGTCTTCAGAATTTCCTTCTCTGGTTCACGGGGCGAACCTTGCTTCGCAGGGCGCACAAAAGTCTTCCAAAATCCCTCCTCCGGCTTGCGGGGCGAGCCCTTGTTAGCAAGATAGTTTCACCTTGTCTCTTAAGTTTAAAAAGTTCTGATTCGGTCCTTTATTGTGTTTTAGTGATAGGAAAATAGTCCTTTCCGATAGATTTTCGTCGGATTCTGTAAAATCTCGTGGGAAAAAATATAACAAGACCGAAAATTGGAAAACTCTTCCCTTCTCTCTTCTCTCTCTTCCCTCTCTCTCTCTTCCTCTTACCACTGAAAAATTAAAGGAAAGATACATAAAAACCCTCCAAGTCTCTCTTCATCTCTCTATCTTCCTCCCTCTCTCCCGCTGTCTCTTTCTCTCTACCATTCAAATGGTAAAAATTATGCAAATTTAAATTTGGTCATTAAAAAGTGTATACATTTTTTTTTGTGGTAACAATTTGATTTATGTATTAAGCATTCTCTCCTTTTTCATTTTCTAGTTCCCTGAAGATTTGAGGTCCCGGATCATTAAGAGAGAGGAAGAAAGGAGAATAGAGAGAGATAGGGAGGAGTTTTCCAGTTTCCAACAACTTTTTCTAGTTTCTAGAAACTTTTTCCATTTTCCGACGAGATTTTTCAGGATCTGGTAATGTGATAGAAATGACTAAATTGCTATCATTGAGACACAATAAGGGACCAAACTGAAATTGATTAAACTTAAGAGATCATAGCGAAATTAAAAAATAAGATAGATGATCAAAAAAATATTGTAGAGAGATTTAATATTTTGAAATTATTTTTTAAAGTAGGGCGTGCAAGAGCCACTTTGTAGAAGAAGCCTCGTTGAAGACAACTTTTGGGAGATATGCTCATAAAAAAAATTAGAATGTTTAAGACTCGTCTAGTTTTTCTCAACAAAAAAAAAGACTCGTCTTGTTCTATTAATTTATTTCCATCCGAAATTAATTACAATGGATTCGAGTTTTAAAAATTAGACCTGTTATATTTTTTAAATTGGCTATGGATTATACTTCGTTCGAATCAGCCCAATTCCCAACTTAAACCGACATCTCACATTTTTTTATTTTTTTTATACAAAGGGAAAAAAACGAAAAGAAAACTAAGCCGCTAGTCGAGGGAAAGAAAGCCCTCTTGCATCCTCAGAAATGATAGGCCGAAGACCTGCCGGAGATACTTTTGAAGTTAACAATAATGAATAAGACTTTTTTTTTTAAATTTAAATTAATAACATTTTGCATAGCATGATAATATATTTATATTGATATTGTTTGTTTTGAAAAATATATTGTAAGCTATAAGGTTTAAATAAGTTTTTGGTTCTTTCAAAGTTTACTTATTTTGGTTTTAGCCCTATAAAATTTTTCTTAAGATTTCGTCCCTATAATCTCAAAAATTTTGTAAATAGTCCCTACTGTCATCTTTTTCCTTTATCTAGTACTCGTGAGTACTGAGATAATTTCATTAATTTTACTATCTTACTTGTTGTGAAATTTGGTCAAAAAATAAAACAAAATCATATATTAGGGATCACATGATTAAAATTGCTAGATTCCCTCATTTTGTATGATATCTAGTATTCAAGGGTATCGAAGTAATTTCTCGTTCATATCCGAATTGTTCCAAAATTTGGTTGGGAAAAAAAAATCATATATTAGGACCACATGGTTAAAATTGATAAATATTTTCATCTTGTATGATTTTTATTACTCAAAGGTAATGGTGTGGACTATTTTTAAATTTTTATAAATTATCAAGAAAAAATCCTAAGAATTTTTTTTTACAGGAACTAAAAGCAAAATTAGGACACCCAAACTAAACATATTTCGATTTCTACTTTTTTAAGTCTATGAATTGGTTATGTAATGTTCAAACTTATACTTAATGTCAACATATTGGGTTAAAACGATTCTGTCCGTGACATTATTAAATCTTTGTCTGGTTGAGTTGTGGTCCAAACAAATGGCCCTAATAAAATATGAGACCGGAATTGAGTTAATTTAAACTTGTCCCGACCCATCCTATGAACCCCATTGATTTATGGAGAGTTTTGTTATTTTCAATTAATAATTGGTTAAAAATATAGGGTCTTTGTAACTAGTCTCGACACTGGTTAAAGAATTCATAAAATAAGCTTTTATTATAAAATTAAGTATATAATTTCTCAAAATATTAAATATTTCACTTTTTAATATGGTATTTTTTTTTTTAATTCGATAACCAATATCTCTTAACATGTGTAGTATATATATAATTTTCATAGAATTTTCTTTTGGATATACAAATTTTACATAAATTTTAAGGCCTCTTTTATTTAGGCCTAAAAGATCACGATAAATTATTTTGAAAAAGCGATTTTACAAAAAATGTTTTTGAGAAACTGAAAAATATAGTTTCTTATAAAAAGTTGAATATCAATTTTTTCAGCTTATGTTTTAATAAAATTCTAACTAAACAAGCATGTAAATGTTATAAGAGCATCTATAATGGAAGAACCACATTTGCGTTCTTATCTATCAATTGGTGGACCCAAAGATGCCACATGGGATATAAGAACTCAATCTCCTTTTCACTCAAATGGAAGAACTCATTTTGGGTTCTTAAATGGGTCACACATTTGACACCACTTATTATTTATACTTCGATTTATTTTTTTGTTAAGTTTTTTGGTTGGAAATTGTGATGAAAAAAAAAATTTGTTTGGCAAGAACAGTTCTTATAGAAGAATCGTTCTACGCCATGACAGTCAAGTCATTCGTCTCCAATGGAAGTTCTTTTAAGAACCAGTTCTTATAATTAAGAACCACCTTAAGAACAACCATTGGAGTTGGTCTAAGTGATCTTATTTTTATCAAAACAATCATTTTTAATAAATACACACACACACACACACATATATATATATATATATATATATATATATATATATATATATATATATATATATATATTTAAGGCAAGAATATATTAGATAGAGTACTAGGAGTACTCAACCCATTACAAAGAAAGTTACATTAGTAACCAGAATTAAACCATATGACTAAACCCAAGTAGTTCACCAAACAGAACACCTGCAGAAAGTTTAGAAGAGTTTTGTTATATGATAATAACAAAAAGTTTAGATGAGTTGGGTCCCGAGTGAAGTTGACATAGGGAAACACAAGAAGGGGGTTGAATTGTGTTTCTTAACAGATTTTCGAAAAAGTCTTTTCTCAAACCTTTTACAAGCAAAACAATAAGAACAACACACAAACAGGAAAACGCTTTTGAAGAGATAATAAACTCAGATTCAGAACCCCACAGTTAGTATAAACAAAAAATGTAAAAGATAAGGGTTTAGAAGATTCACGCAAGTGTTTTATCCTGGTTCACTCTCTTCCAACCAAGAGTTACGTCCAGTCCCTTTTACCTGAAGGTTTTTCTCCACTATAATCCAATAGCTTTATAAGTATTCAACACCTCTTCAAGCTACAAGTATTCTTTCTCTACCAAGCCTCTTCAGGCTCTAACTCTAACAAAGAGATTTAAAACTTTGATCTAAGAACTCACTATGTGTGAGGATTTGAAAGTTTAAGATCAACATGATTTACAAGTAAACTTGTGTTACAATTTCAACAGAGTTTTTGCACTATGATATCAGAGCTTGTGTTATTGCGTGTATCTATATATTGAATCTATGTCCATATGCTCCTTGAAGTTCTTCAAGTATATATATAGCTGAAGTGCTTCTCTGTCTTGATCTTCTTCAACGGTCTTCAAATTGTATCCGTTTAGACTTAGCATTAAATGCTTGGATCTGTTGAGACTGATAACTTGATATGCTTCACTGAGAAGTTCTTTTGTTTAACAGAGGAATGCTTAAAGTAGAACAATCACTTCTCTATAGTACCAAAGGTTGCTTTCCGACTTACCATCTTTGTACTTGACTTGATCTTTACAACAATGTATTTTGACAGAGTACAAAGGTTTATGGTTTCGACGGCACGAAGTTCTTTTATCCAAGAGACAAAGATTTTATACAAAAGAAGCATCAAGGTAAAAGACATATATTCTTTGAATTAAATAAGAAATCATTTGAAATAAATTCATTGTGGATCAGATTGCATTAAATCTCATATTCAAGGTAGCAAACATATAGAACATATAGTCGTCTACTTAGTTTTAAGAACGCATCTATACAAGAGTTTAATTCTGCTCGTCCACCGTTGTGGCAGAAGCGCTCGTCCACTAAAGTGGTAGAAGCGCTCGTCTACTAGTGTGATAGAAGCGCTCGTCTACTAATGTGGCAGAGGCACTCGTATACTAATGTGGCAGAAGCGCTCGTCTACTAAAGTGGCAGAAGCGTTCGTCCACTAAATTGACAGAAGCGCTCGTCTACTAATATGGTAGAGGTGCTCGTCCACACAAGTCTTTGGACTTGCTAAGTCCTTAATGAGAAGCTCCGTCCAATGACGTGGCATATGGAGCTCGTCTACTAGGTTACTTTGTGTTTTAGTAACACTTCTTCCTTAGTTAACTCTAAGACCTCGTCTATTCTTATTTTAACGATCTCGTCTACCATAAAGCTAAAGACTCAGAATTTTTCCAAGAGTTGTAGACTGGTCTAGAGGTTTGAACTAGAATCTGTAGATTCCATACTTTAAATTTTAGCTCCTCTGACTCGCATAAAATCAAGTAATCCCTGTATACTTATAACAAACAAGTTAGATCTTTGACAAATACTTTGCCATACAAATTAAACCTTTTTGTTAACATCAAAACTTAAGAGATTATTTTAATCCAAAACCACTTTGGTTCTAACAATCCCCCCTTTTTTATGATGACAAAAACCAATTAAATTTGAGTGAGCAAAGTCTAAGAGAGCTACAGAGCTCCCCCTAAGACAAAGTATTCAAACTTAAAGAGTAAAACAGATAAGCAGCAACATATAACGGTTTTAACATATCAGATCAGTCGTGTTGAAAACATAGTATCAAAGTTAACTATTTTTACAGAGCTTATAAGTCCAAACACAGATAGCAAAATCAGATCATATTAAGCACAAGTATGCAGCAAAATAGTATGCATGTGAAAACATATATGTATAACCAAAAACCGACTTTATATAAAATTTAATTTCTATATCCTTTCTCCCCCTTTTTTGTCATCAGACAAAAAGGAAATAGGAGTGGACCATCATTGTCAATATAAAAGAATAGAAGAAGGCTAAGAGGAAGGTGGGGGTGGTGAAGGAAGGTTCTGATTTGGTGGAGGTGGATGAGGTTGAGTTGGCAGATTGTGACTCTGTTGAAAACTTTGCACAATGCTCATCATCTGGTTGATCATTACATTCATTGGAGCCAGGGATTCTGTAACTTGCTCTCTCACTTGTTCCTTGACCTCAACCTTTACTCTCTCTTCTATAATTTTTCCAATTGTCTCTTCAAAGTTTGGAGGCAGTGAGGGCCTTGAACTTTTAGCACTGTCTTGAGCATGTGCTCGGCTTGGAACAGTGTCTAGAGCTCTGGAAGTTTGAGGGTGCTCATTAGGATGAATGACAGTCAGAGCCATTGGCTAAGATGAATGTTTCTCAGAAGTGCTTGGTCTAGGAACAGACTCAGTAACTTCCTCAACCTCAGCAACTGGTTGAACAGAGTCAACATCCATAGAAGGTCTTCGATTATTATTTTCTCATCAGTGTGCTCTGAAGGTGGAGATGGTGGTGGTGATGAAGCAAAGGTGAGTACAGGAGGAGGCAGCTCTTTAGCCCAGTGGACAGGGTCTTCTTCATAGACAGGACTGATGACAGGAATCCAAAGAGTGTCCTTGTAAATGAGGAATATGGCATTTGAGAGTCCACATTTGCCTCTAACTTTAGGAATTCTTCACTCAGACCAGAAGAAGAAGCTTCCTTAGCACAGTCCAGCATGTGATTTGCCCAAATGGCAAAAGCAGAATCTTGATCAATGTCTTCAACTGGCTGTGACAACCAGAAATTAATCATATTTTGATCATAAGGTTCAACAGTATCAGGATTGATAAAGCATGAACTGTCTTCTAGTTTCTTTGCAGTGCTCCTCTACTTCTTCAGATCCTTGTCTTTGTTCAGATCTATCATTGGTAATATTGGAGCAATCATATAGGGTCTGACACCAATCTTTATTTTCTTCTTGGTGTGAAACGGCCAAGTTGGAGGGACAAAGTTTGCAGCCCTGACATATCTTGGTAATTCAAACTCATTCTACAGGAAGGCATACATGAGGTGGTCCACAAGACTCACAGCTCTGTCATAAATACTTGGATGTCTGACAGTCTCCCAAGAAGTTTCTTTGTCCCTAATGAATTTAGGTATTCCTTCCGTTCTTAACCTTTTACAGATGATTGATGGAGCATTTGCTTTGCAATGGTCAGTTTCCCACACAGGTATGATGTGCCTGTTGACACCATCTGTGAAAGGTTTGAAGGGAGGCGATTTGATGAGGTTTGGGTAGATTTTCTAGGTGGTAAATTTGTAGTGGAAGATGAGTATGGGCAGGTCCAATGTGGTTGTGCAGAGTGGATGGAAGAGGATTGTTATGGTTTAGCACATATGGAATTGGTATGTATTCTTGGTATTGTATGGACTCAGGTTCATACTCATATTCTGGTAAAGGATAGAAAGGTCTGGTTGAAACAGGTTCAGGTTCATGTTGATGGTAGAGGATTTTCCAGTCTCTTTTTACTTTGGCCCAGCTTTCAGCTTTGCCATCATAGAGAACTGAAGGGTGAGTGTAAGGAAATTTGGTTCTAAGTATTTTGGGAAGGGGGGCTCCAGGGTTAATCCCTACATTCTAAACTCTCTACCAAGGCATCTACTGCTAATTGAACATGATCACTAGTAGAGACATTTACCACAGAAGTCACAAAGGACTAAGTTTTTCTTGAGGGTTGCCTTCTCTTGGTAGGAACATAAATATCAGTAGCAACAACAACAATTTTCCGCTTCTTCAAAACAGCACTGATGGGGATACTGTCCTCATCATCCTCATCTTCATTATGAGAAAAGATCACATTCTTTGTTCTCTTCTGAGTTGGAGCAGGTTGAGGGGCAACAGCTTCAGGTTCCCTTATCACAATTCCTGTTGCAGGCTTTCTTGCATAAGGTTTCTTAACAACAGTAGTCTTCTTTCTCACTGTTCTTTTCAGTCCTAGAACATCAACATTGTTCTGCTCAACTTGTTCCTGTGTGATTTTCATCAATTCTTCTGTTTTGGCCAAGGCGGCAGCAACATAAGTACTGAGATTCATATTGGCTATGTTCATCTTGCCAAAATCAGCAACAGACATTCCTACTTACATCCAAGTTGTATTCTTGCATAATCCCAAAGTTGAAATGATGTTCAGAAGCAAGGTTCAACTTGTCCACATTGAAACCACCAGAAGAGGAAGCCATTGTTGAAGGTTTGAGAGTTAGGATTTGGAAGCAAGAAAACAGAGTACACTCGAGGATTCAAAAGAGAAGATTGTGAAAGGTTTTTCAGAGGGAAAAAGTATTACTTAAAAAGGTTTCGAATTTGAAGAGATTTCCCAAAGAAATTAAAACGTGTGAGAAAAGGAATAATGAGTACTGATGCGGCGCGAGTTTATGAAACCATAAAAAGCTATTGATAGGATTGATGGAAATAACTGACTCAGCATAAGGATATTATTAAATATGTCTTGGACATAAATTAATGCAAATATAACAATAGATAGCATAGACGAGTCTGATAAAACCATGCAAACAATCAATAGACGCAATACTCACTGGACGTGCATGCAACATGTATTGGACACACTCATGCAATAGACGTGCATGCAAAATGCATTGGACGCATAGTTAATCCACACAAATCATATTAAGATGTTTTCGAATAAATATGAATCTATCATTCCTCTATATACCTTTTGGTCTACCTTCTTATCTTTGTCATCTTTGTTCAGTATGGACGTCGGATGCATAGGGGTATTCATTGATTTGCAATCATCCATCTTAAACTTCTTTAGAAGTTCCTTTGTATATTTAGTTTGATGGATGTACACCTCGTCCACTGTTTGCTTCACTTGAAGTCCAAGAAAGAACTTGGGTTCTCCCATCATACTCATTTCAAACTCTTTTTGCATAAGCTTAGAGAATTCTTTACATAGAGATTCATTATTAGCACTAAAGATTATGTCATCAACATATATTTGAACAACAATAAAACAATTTATTGGATTTTCTAAATAAGGATGTATCAACCTTTCCTCTACTAAATCCATTGTCCATTAAGAATGAACTTAACCTTTCATACCAAGCTCTATGAGCTTGTTTAAGACCATATAAAGCTTTCTTTAGCTTATATACATATTCAGGTTGGGTTTCACTTTCAAAATCCGGAGGTTGCATAATATATACTTCCTCACTAATAACACCATTTAGAAAGGCACTTTTTACATCTATTTGATATAACATTATATTATGATGTGCAAGTAAATGATAATAAGATGCGAATAGCCTCTAATCTAGCAACTGATGCAAAAGTTTCAGTATAGTCTATACCTTCTTCTTGAGAATATCCTTGTGCTACAAGTCTCGCTTTATTTCTTACTACCTTACCCTTTTCATCAAGTTTGTTTCTGTACACCCATTTGGTTCCAATAACTGATTTATCTTTTGGTAAAGGCACAAGAGTCCACACTTCACTTCTCTCAAATTGGTTCAGTTCTTCCTACATTGCAAGAATCCAGCCCTCGTCCAATAGAGCCTCGTCTACTGTCTTTGGTTCTAACTCAGACTAAGGCAGAATCATCTTGTTCTTCGAATGTAGATCTGGTTCTTAGCTTATCATTAGGATTCCCAATGATTTGATCTTGTGGATTATAATTCCTGAAGTACCAAGATCTCTGAACAATTTCTTGTTGAGAGGTTGAAGCTTCTGACTCGTGTTGTAGAAGGCCGTCCACTTGATCATCAGGTTTGACTTTTGCTTGAATTTCAGAGTCCTTGAGATTCAAATCTGCAATAGCTTCATCAAGCTCCACTCCAGTGATCTTCCCTTTCTGATTACCTCCAAAGGTAACCCAATCACCATCCCTATGTTTAAGGTTTTGAAACATACAGCCTTCTCCTGTCATGTGACGTGAGCAACCACTTTCCAAGTACCAGGATGTGTGTTTCTTTCCTGTTGTTAAGCAAGTTTGTAACATGTACAATATTATCTTTAGGTACCTAAATTGACTTGGGTCCTTTCTTGTTAGTAGTCACTAGACTAGCATGTTTAATATGCTTATAATGTATGCATCTAGATGTTATGTGACCACTTTTTCCACACACTTTACAGTAAGTGTTGGACGAGCATAGTTTAGTTTTGACATATTGTGTTTGAGCTTTTGAGGTTCTATTATGCACATATGGTTTTGACTTTTTATAAGATACTTCATGCTTTTCTTTGTCATAACCAAGGCCAGACTTATTATGTGGTGACCTAGAGTAACTTAAAATTAAACTAAGCTTATCTGAGCCACCTACAAATTTAGATAGAGTGTCTGTCAGATATGTTACATCTTGTTTTAGTTTTGCAACTTCACAGGAGACAGTTGGCTCACACTTGAGTTTGTCAGTTAGACTGACATTCTCTGATTTCAGTTTGTTATTTTTATTTACAAGACTTATTTTCTCCATACAAACCCCATCAAATTCTTTAGATAGTTTTGAAAATTTATTTTTAAGACTTCTATATTCATGAGACAGAATTGATGAATTATGCAATAATTCATCAAAAGCATCTTGAATAATGGAAGGGTTAGAATCCATTACCTTAGCATCAGTGTATTCACTTTCTGATGATGTACCAGCCATGAGACAGATATTTGCCTCTTCCTCTGCTTCATTCATCAGATGAAGACAGATCCAGATCCTTAGAGTCTGATTTTTCTTTGATGAACTTTTTGTTGAATTTCTTCCTTCTGAAACCACCTTTCTTTCTCCACATATGTTGAATCTTTCTGGAGATGAAAGACAGTTCATCCTCATCAGATCCTTCATCAGCATCGAGGAGAAGTGCGCTTCATCAGATGATTCCTCAGCTTTAAGATCTTTGGAAGAGCTAGCCTTCTTTGCCTTTAAGGCAATAGATTTTCATTTACTGGAACTTTCTTCTTCATTGAGCTCAAGCTCATGAACTTTTAAATATCCAAGAAGTTCCTCCAAAGTGAGAGTATTGAGGTTCTTTGCTTCCTGAATAGCAGTGACCTTAGGTCTCCACTGTTTATATAAGCTCCTCGAAATTTTTCTGACATGATCTCTATTTTCATAGGTTTTTCCAAGAGATCTAAGATTGTTGGTGAGAGTTTGGAATCTTCCAAACATATGATCTATAGTTTCATGCTCAGCCATTTTAAATAACTTATACTGATGAACCAGCATGCTTATTTTTGACACCTTAACTTGGGATGACCCTTCATGAGCTAGGGCAAGAGTATCCCATATTTCCTTAGCAGTGTTACAGCTGTGGACTTTATCATGCTCAGATCTGGTGATAGCACACATCAAATAGTGCTTAGCTTTCAGATTGAGTTGATGTTGATTTTTCTGCTCTTGAGTCCATTAAACTCTAGGAATAACAGCTCCAACATCACCTCTTGGCTCAGTGTAGCCAGTTTCAATCAGCTCCCAGATGCCACGTTTTGTGCATCAAGAAAAGCCATCATTCTCTTTTTCCAGTAGTCATAATCACTACCATCAAAGAGAGGAGGTATGTTGATTGCATGTCCTTCTGTATCCATGCTTATTGCATCGTACTCCCTCAACACTTGCTAGATGCTTAACCTTTTCGAGGCTGAGCTCTGATACCAACTGAAGTTGACACAGGGAAACACAAGAAGGGGAGGTTGAATTGTGTTTCTTAACAGATTTTCGAAAAAGTCTTTCTCAAACCTTTTACAAGCAAAACAATAAGAACAACACACAAACAGGAAAACGCTTTTGAAGAGATAATAAACTCAGATTCAGAACCCCACAGCTGGTATAAAAAAACTGTAAAAGATAAGGGTTTAGAAGATTCACGCAAGTAATTTATCCTGGTTTACTCTCTTCCAACCAAGAGTTACGTCCAGTCCATTCTACCTGAAGGTTTTTCTCCACTATAATCCAATAGCTTTACAAGTATTCAACACCTCTTCAGGCTACAAGTATTCTTTCTCTTCCAAGCCTCTTCAGGCTCTAACTCTAACAAAGATATTTAAAACTTTGATCTAAGAACTCACTATGTGTGAAGATTTGAAATTTTAAGATCAACAAGATTTACAAGTAAACTTGTGTTACAATTTCAACAGAGTTTTTGCACTATGATATCAGAGCTTGTGTTACTGCGTATATCTATATATTGAATCTATGTCCATATGCTCATTGAAGTTCTTCAAGTATATATATAGCTGAAGTGCTTCTCTGTCTTGATCTTCTTCAACGGTCTTCAAATTATATCCGTTTAGACTTAGCATTAAATGCTTGGATCCGTTGAGACTGATAACTTGATATGCTTCACTGAGAAGTGCTTTTGTTTAACAGAGGAATGCTCAAAGTAGAACAGTCACTTCTTTATAGTACCAAAGATTACTTTCTGACTTACCATCTTTGTACTTGACTTGATATTTACAACAATGTATTTTGACATAGTACAAAGGTTTATGGTTTCGATGGCACGAAGTTCTTTTATCCAAGAGATAAAGATTTTATACAAAAGAAGCATCAAGGTAAAAGACATATATTCTTTGAATTAAATAAGAAATCATTTGAAATAAATTCATTGTGGACCAGATTGCATTAAATCTCATATTCAAGGTAGCAAACATATAGAACATATAGCTGTCTACTTAATTTTAAGAACGCATCTATACAAGAGTTTAATTATGCTCGTCCACCGTTGTGGCAGAAGCGCTCGTCCATTAAAGTGGTAGAAATGCTCGTCTACTAGTGAGATAGAAGCGCTCGTCTACTAATGTGGCAGAGACACTCGTATACTAATGTGGCAGAAGCGCTCGTCTACTAAAGTGGCAGAAGCGCTCGTCCACTAAATTGACAGAAGCGCTCGTCTACTAATATGGTAGAGGCGCTCGTCCACACAAGTCTTTGGACTTGCTAAGTCCTTAATGAGAAGCTCCGTCCAATGACGTGGCATATGGAGCTCGTCTACTAGGTTACTTTGTGTTTTAGTAACGCTTCTTCCTTAGTTAACTCTAAGACCTCGTCTATTCTTATTTTAACGATCTCGTCTACCATAAAGCTAAAGACTCAGAATTTTACCAAGAGTTGTAGACTGGTCTATAGGTTTGAACTAGAATCTGTAGATTTCATACTTTAAATTTTAGTTCCTCTGACTAACATAAAATCAAGTAATCCTTGCATACTTATAACAAACAAGTTAGATCTTTGACAAATACTTTGCCATACAAATTAAACCTTTTTGTTAACATCAAAACTTAAGAGATTATTTTAATCCAAAACCACTTTGGTTCTAACACCGAGGGCTTCTCAGAGTCAGGGCAGGCATCACGACTCAAAGAGTGTTTATAGATATACTTACAGATTACCCACCAATGAAGTCCTCACATCGGCAGTAGGATTACCCACCTAAACTTTATATATGATAACAAAAAGTTTAGATGAGTTGGGTCCTGAGGGCTCATCAGAGCTCGGATAAGTCTCACGACTCAAAAAACGCTTAGATATGTATTTACAGATTACCCATCAACGAGGTCCTCACATATCGAAAATAGATCTAGAACTACTAATTGGACCAACATTCGTTGGCTTTATAAAAAAAAAACCTTTAAATCACTTGATTTTGTATAAAAGTTTACTCTAACCAAAAAGTAACGTACATCTTTATATATATATAAAAAATCATATTGTTTTTTTCCAATAAATATATTTGATGTGCCGGTGGAGCAACCTACAATGAACATATACAGTATATATATATCAACAATGTTTTTTGAATGGTGTCCCCTTTTATTTATTTTTATGTATTTTGTAAATACGTGTATACAAAAATAATAAAAAATAAGCAAGAGATATAAATAAATATATACGGTATCATATACGAAATTTATATTTATGTGTTTAAATATCACAATTCATTGTGTGTTTATTTTCCCCCCGTCTCCTTCTATGCGTATCACCGTTCACAACTCATACCATTTCAGAATTTCGTCTTCTATTTTCTTCACAAAGGAAACATCAATATCAGTTGAGGAACCATTTAGCCTTGATTCCCGGTTCCCTTGTCTTTCTATTCAAATTGCGCAATTGGACCCGCCTTTGATTGCTATTTGACAATAAATAAAGTACATGGGAACATCAATTTATTTCCAACAATTCCCACTGAAGGTTGCGAAAGTTCCTAATACGTCTAAGCTTATTGGTAAATGTGTAAGATTACATACTTTTCAGAGATAATTTTCATATAAAATCGAAATTTAATTTACCAGTGAATGGCTTTTAAAAATGTATGTTTAGATGTCAAAGTATAAATGAGTAATGATAATTGTACCGTCCGGATAAATTGGGATTAGATTGGATTGAGGAGATCAAGCTAAACAAAATGGGGAGTGGAGTCAAGATATATAGACAAGCAGTTGAGAGATCATGAGAATGTAACATTTACTTGAGAGAAAGGATAATAAGGGAAACATATATATATATATATATATATATATATATATATGTATAAGGAGGATTAAGCTATTTTGTAACTAGACTTTGCTAGTTCAATAATAAAGAGAGTGTTTTAAACTAAAAGTTGACATGAAAGATATGTAACTATTGTGTTTCACTTTTTACATTTATTATTCAATGACGTCTTAATCACATTTTCTAAATAATGTGCCAGCACATAATTTGAAAATTTTGTTAAATTAATAAGAGGTATTTGGTTATAAAAAAAAGAAGAAGAGGTTTTTGGTTAGGTGACATCAATGTTTCTTTTTTATTTTTATTTTTTAACAAAGGGGCTTAAGGCCCCGTTTGGATAAAAAAATTATTAAGTACTCATATAAAGAACTTATGTGAAAAGCTTTTATGTCATATGCTTATTTTAAATTAAGTTATTTAGAGTTTGTTTGGTTTGCCAAATTTGTTAGCGTATAGGGATAACTTATAGCGGATAGAAAAATAGTCCCATTTGTTAATCATTTTAAAAATTAGCGTATAACGTTTTTTCCGGACGCTACTTATGTAGCGTTTAAGCTTATAACGTATAACTTATCAATTTAATTTTTTTCATTTTTATCCTTAGTATCTTAATTAAATTCCTCATTTATCCATAGCTAATAATAAAATACTAATCATTTAACATATTATATAAATAAGAATTAATTTCACTATTTAGATTTATATTTAAGATAAAAAATAAAAATTATATTTTTATCTGTAAAAAATAAAATTTATGTAAAAATCATTCTGGTATATAATTTTATTATTATTATTATTATTATTATTATTCCATTTTATTTATTAAAAATAATTAATATTAAAATAAAAAATTAATATTTTAATTTTTTAAACAATAAATAATTTAAAATAAATTAAAGTGTTAAAAGTGATAGTTATTTTAAAATAAATAATATAAATAATATATATATAATTTATATATAAAAAAAGCAAATATATCATTTTATGTCATTTTACATTTATCAGCTAGTCCAACAGCGCACTAGTTTTACCAAATACTTCAAATCCAATCTGCTAACTAATTCGCTAATCCCTATCAGCTAGCTTATTTGCTATTCGCTAGTTTATCCGCTATCCGCTATTCGCTAGCTTATCCGCTATCTGTTAGTTTTTACCAAACATAGTATTAGTGTTTGGATACAAACTAGCAAAAGAACTTTTAGAATCTATAAAATATGCAAAACAACTTTCTGTAGAAGCTTTGACACAAGGTTTTTCAATAAGTAAAAAAAAAAACTTCTCAAAATAAGATAAAAACGGCTTTTTGGAGTCGATTAGTTACTTAATTAAGAACAAATCAGTAAAAATAAGCCTAGCAAGCTCTACACTAGGCTCAGCTACCATATGAAAGCCAAGCTCCCACAGTAGACTCCAATTGGCAAGCCAATCCGCACACATATTCCCTCCTCTTAGAGTATGAACAAAAATAAGCTCCCACTCTTTGTCTCTTGTAACGCCATTCGTTACATTAGTGACCCAAACATAAAAATAGTAAAATCCTTCAAAATTGTTTAAAAAAGGTAAAATTTATAACATACAAATTTTCGCAAATTTAATTGAGTCTGAAAATAATCTCATAATAATAAAATAATTATGAAATTAGAGATAAAATCCAATACAACAAAATAAACTGGAAAGCCTCAAAACCGTGCGTCTGCTACGATCCGAGAAAAATAAAACAAATAATAACGTAGTCTGTAACACCCCGTTTTTCATAAATAAGCTTAATGCATTTATATATATATTATATATGTTTGTATATTCTTGTTATGTTTGTTTTTGATGTCTAAGTTTATGTTTGGGGAAGTTTAGCCTAAGAAATGTTCAATCATTTTAGAGTCCTAGTAATCTGTTTCACCATTTTAGTCATGTCTTGAGTTCTAGATGTCCGATTGAGGTGATCTTTGATGCATTGGAAAGATAAGAGAATTATTTGCAAGTATTATTTTATGTGTTTTGGCCAATTCGGTTGTTTAGTAGGCCTCACAGCTCAATCTTTGTTCGCCCCATGAACTGTGTAGATCCAGAAACGTGTTTTGGGCTATAATTAAGCCCAATTGTGCATAAACCGTCCTTAACCTCCAAAGCCATGATCTTAACCTAATGTTATATATCTAAACCACTCTATATCAGCTCCATTCCCTCCTCTTTGAATTCCTAACCCTTTTCTCTCTAAAACTCCATCAAATGAACCCGTTCTTGCACCGTTCATCACCGGTTCTTGATAGGAGAACATCGCTACGAATATCGGTTCGTTGTGCTTGCTGTTTGGGACTTTAGAAAAGGTAAAATTCGTTCACCTTATCCCTCGTGTTTCTTTCTTTCAAGTTCTTTATATTTTCCTTTTGATTTCTTGACCTTATAGTTGAATCAATGTGTTTCTTGTCGTTCTTGAGGTAATGGACAAGCGTTCGTGAGACGAGACCCTAGAGAATTTCTTCCTTACCTTTTGAATTTCAATCTTCATACCAGGTATGGGGAGAAGGGATAGTATGAACATGTAGGTATTGGGAGTAGTGTAAGATGAAGGGTTAACTCATGACCTTATTGTTTGCTATTTGCCTATTTGTTGTCTTGTTACATGTTTATCTGTGTTTGCTTATAATTGGTATGTTTATTCATGAATGCTTATGATGTTGTTATGTCATGGATGATAGTGTTGGTTGTTATGGTTGTTGAGATAAATGTTGATATCAATAAATGTTGTTATGCTGTTATGCCATGAATGATGTTGTTATGCCATGAATGATGTTGTTATGCCATGCATGATAGTGTTGGTTGTTATGGTTGTTGGGATAAATGTTGATATCAATAAATGTTGTTATGCTGTTATGCCATGAATGATGTTGTTATGCCATGGATGATAGTGTTGGTTGTTATGGTTGTTGAGATAAATGTTGACGTTAATAAGACTCTAACCAATTAATATGACTTATTAATGAAGTAAAGACCTTAGAAGAGATGTTAATAAAGATGAATGTATTTAAGGAATATTTTCCCAGTTTGTTCATAAGACATGAATATAGTATGAGAGGCAATGTTATGTTCACAGGACTTAGTCAAAGACCCTAGGATTGACTAGTGAGTGTTTTAGGGACGTTAGTATTGAAGCTGGAAGTAAAAGACATGGGAACAATTAAAGATATTGAAACTGAGGATTGATGGTGTAGTTTAAGCCAATAGGTTTGATCTTTGAATGCTCTAGGAAACATAGTAAAGGTTTACAACCCGTTCTGCCCAGATCAGTACAGCCATGCTCCAATTAGCACGGCCGTGCTTGTTAGGCAGCATGCCCGTGCTCAACTTAAAGTTCCATATGCCCATGCTGAGGGTGAGCACGCCCGTGCTGACCTGTCCAGAACAGAACGCAGAAAGCAGAATAGGGGTGGTTCACTCCAGTTGTTCCTAATAATGAAGAAGACACCAAACCATGTAAAGACAAGTTAGATAACTTAAAGATAATAATGTACCTTGGTAGCCGAGTGGCCAAGGGGTCCTTGATGCTTAATGGTCAAGGTGTTGAGCTCTGGTGCCTATGGGCCAGAGTGTTAATAACTAAAGTGAAAAGATGTTGTCTTGTATCTTAGTAGCCGAGTGGCCAAGGGGGCCTCGATAGCCGAGTGGTCGAGGTGTTGAGCTCTGATTCTTTTTGGCCAGAGTGTTGTTGTTCTGTACCTTAGTAGCCGAGTGGCCAATGGGGCCTTGATGCATAGTGTCAAGGTGTTGGTAAAAGATATTGGACATTGGTAGCCGAGTGACCAAGGGGGCCTTGATGCTTATTGGTCAAGGTGTTGAGCTCTGATACTTTTTGGCCAGAGTGTAAGTGAAAAGATTATGTGATAAAAGATTAAAGACTAAAGATGAAAGATAACATTGATGATGATGATGAACTTGGGTAGCCAAGTGGCCCAAGCGGAGGTGGTGATTGTTGGTTGTGCGTTGTGTTGCTCATTCATGCATTTGAAGTAGTGGTGTTGCATCGTATAACATACCTTGTTTGGAATGATATATATATATATATATATATATATATATATATATATATATATATATATATATATATATATATATATATGATATTGATGTGATGAAATGGTTATGTTTGATATGCTATGTTTTTATGATGCATGTTCATCTTGCTAACTGCTTCCATGCCATTATATTTTATACATGTTTCTTACTCCCCGCCTTTTGTTGTTTGCTTTGCATGTATTATTTTTTTTTGATTATACAGAGGACGGTGAGCAGCTTGCTGAGGAGTGACTCTGAGGAGCCGCTACTCGTAGTTAGGATTTCTCTAGTTTATGTTGTTTATCCGAGATGTTTCGGACTATGGTTATACCAGCCCTGTAATGTGGCATCGGGGTTGGGTTTCGTTTATGTTTTTTGTTATGTTTCTTTAAAACATGTTTTCTTTTTCCGTGTTTGAGAAATTATGTTACAATGCGGCAACCTCTGCTCGGTTTTTATTATTATGATATAATATGCATGTGTTCTTTTTTTATTTTTTTTATTTCTCTTATATGTTATGAATACTTGCAGGGTAGAGGGTATCACATTTAGTGGTATCAGAGCAGGTCTATCCTATCAGGTCGTGGTATGAGTCTATTACGAGTATTCTATGTTCTCATGTTTTAATTATCTATATTTATTATAGATAATGATGCTTATTAATAAGAAGCTTTAGTTCTTCCTGCTTGGTTCTCTGAGTCCAAGGACTTGACCCAAGGTATGTGCCTAATTGGTGAAAGTTTTACCAATCAAGGTGATGAAAATTTCGAGGACGAAATTTTTATAAGGGGGTGGAATTGTAACACCCCGTTTTTCGTAAATAAGATTAATGAATTTATATATGTTATATATATGTTTGTATATGCTTGTTATGCTTGTTTTTAATGTCTAAGTTTATGTTTGGGGAAGTTTAGCCTTAGAAAGGTTCAATCATTTTAGAGTCCTGGTAGTTTGTTTCACCGTTTTGGCCATATCTTAAGTTATTGATGTCCGATTGAGGTGATCTTTGATGCGTTGGAAAGATAAGAGAATTATCTACAAGTCTTATTTTATATAGTTTGGCCAATTCGGTTGTTTAGTAAACCTCGTGACTCAATCTTTGTTCACCCCGTGAACTGTGTAGATCCAGAAACGTGTTTTGGGCTATAATTAAGCCCAATTGTGCATAAACCGTCTGGTCGCGCTATCGCGCACGCGCCAAAAAGTGAGCGATTTGTAAAAATGTAGTTTAGGGAGCGACACTCGGATATCGTCTCACAAGGACTCTTGGGTTGTTGTTATTAACACAAAATCAGTTTTTGAGGGGTTTGGATATGAAATAAAATAAAGAAACAAAACAAAAACAGAGTAAGAAAACAGAGCAGTTTAAGAGATTATCAAATAAACTAAAGCGATTAATCTACTGTTCTCGATTTCCCAACTATCATCGGTTCATATAAATTCCAAGCCCTAAGCATATTCTAATCCCCTTTCGGTTGTAGCAACAATTAACAAACGAAATCGCTACTACAGATATATGTTCCTATTCCCGAATTAAACAAACGGGGTTAAGCCCTCATGAATTAAACGAACATGAACGAACACACGCGAATTAAACAAACACGATTCAATATAGGAACATAACATCACCGAAATAAATCAACACAACACTATACACTCCTGAATTAAACAAACAGAAATGTATAATATAGTATTGAAAAGGGAAAAGCATACAAAACAGGAATTACAAAACCTCAAGTATGGTGGAACTCAATTACAGTAGATTAATCTAAGAAATTTAGTTCTCCATGGAAAAACGAAACACACAAAATATGTAAAAACAATGGAGAATCAAAAGTTCTTCCAATCTGCCCAGAACAACCATTTATAGCATTCAGAAACTGAGCCCACTCGCGAGGCGAACCCTCACTCGCGAGGCGAATATCATGAAGAGTCTGCAACGTTTGGTCTTCTCGCGGGGTGAAGTACTGCTCGCGTGGCGAGGAATGGAATAGTCACGGCTTCTGGTCTTCAGTCTCGCAAGGTGAGACATGCATCCGTGAGGCGACACAAAATGGGTTGCATTTCTCTGGAACAGTCAGCTATCAGGGTCGCGAGGCGAGGTGTTGTTCGCGGGGCGAACCAGAGAGGATGACATTTTTGCTGTTCAGCTGGCTGTCAGGTTCGCGAGGCGAGAAGACTCTCGCGAGGCGAACACCTCCAGACTTGAAATTTCCCTAATTCTTTATTCCCATGACTTCTAACTTAACCTGAAAACAATAAAATAGCCATAAGTGCTTTATTAGACTCAAAACTGGCTGAATTAACCTAAAACTACTTTAGAGACTCAAAACCTTGCTTGAGGACAATCTAATCTAATTTGGGTGAAAATGAGATATAATTAGCACAAAACCCTGGTCATACTAGCCAAAAAACTAGATGAGCCAGAGGCATTTAAGGAATAAAGATGAATAAAGATGTTAATAAAGATGAGCCAGAGGCATTTAAGACCTTAGAAGAGATGTTAATAAAGATGAATGCATTTAAGGAATATTTTTCCAGTTTGTTCATAAGACATGAATATAGTATGAGAGGCAATGTTATGTTCACAGGGCTTAGTCAAAGACCCTGTGATTATTTAGTGAGTGTTTTAGGGACGTTAGTATTGAAGCTGGAAGTAAAAGACATGGGAACAATTAAAGGTATTGAAACTCAGGATTGATAGTGTAGTTTAAGCCAATAGGTTTGATCTTTGAATGCCCTAGGAAACATAGTAAGGGTTTCCAACCCGTTCTGCCCAGATCAGTACAGCCATGCTCCAACGAGCATGGCCGTGCTTGTTAGGCAGCATGCCCATGCTCAACTTAAAGTTCAACATGCCCGTGCTGAGGGTGAGCACGCCCGTGCTGACCTGTCCAGAACAGAACGCATAAAGCAGAACAGGGGTGGTTCACCCCAGTTGTTCCTAATAACGAAGAAGACACCAAACCATGTAAAGACAAGTTAGATAACTTAAAAATAATAATGTACCTTGGTAGCCGAGTGGCCAAGGGGGCCTTGATTCTTATTGGTCATGATGTTGAGCTCTGGTGCCTATGGGCCAGAGTGTTAATAACTAAAGTGAAAAGATGTTGTCTTGTATCTTGGTAGCCGAGTAGCCAAGGGTACCTCGATAGCCGAGTGGTCGAGATGTTGAGCTCTGGTGCGTTTTGGCCAGAGTGTTGTTCTATACCTTGGTAGCCGAGTGACCAAGGGGACCTTGATGTTTAATGGTCAATGTGTTGAGCTTTGGTGCTTTTTGGCCAGAGTGTAAGTGAAAAGATTATGTGATAAAAGATTAAAGATTAAAGACTAAAGATGAAAGATAACGTTGATGATGATGATGAACTTGGGTAGCCGAGTGGCCCAAGCGGAGGTGGTGATTATTGGTTGTGCGTTGTGTTGCTCATTCATGCATTTGGAGTAGCGTTGCATCGCATCGTATCGCATAACATACCTTGTTTGAAATTATATATATATATGATATTGATGTGATGAAATGGTTATGTTTGATATGCTATGTTTTTATGATGCATGTTCATCTTGCTAACTGCTTTCATGCCATTTTGTTTTATACATGTTTCTTACTCCCCGCCTTTTGTTGTTTGCTTTGCATGTATTTTTTTTTGGTTATGCAGAGGACGACGAGCAGCTTGCTGAGGAGTGACTCTAAGGAGCTGCTACTCGTAGTTAGGATTTCTGTAGTTTATGTTGTTTATCCGAGATGTTTTGGACTATGGTTATACCAGCCCTGTAATGTGACATCGGGGTTGGGTTTCGTTTATTTTTTCAGTTATGTTTCTTTAAAATATGTTTTATTTTTCCGAGTTTGAGAAGTTATGTTACAATGAGGTAACCTCTGCCCGGTTTTTATTATTATGATATAGTATGCATGTGTTCGTTTTCTTTTATTTTTTTTATCGCTCTTATGTGTTATGAATACATGCGGGGTAGAGGGTGTCACATAGTCTACATTGTCCATGCCATAACACTAAACATGTCTAACACTAATAGATAAATCTTCAAGTCGCTGGTGAAGTTGACACAGGGAAACACAAGAAGGGGGTTTGAATTGTGTTCCATAACAGTTTTTCAAAAAAGCCTTTTCTCAAACTTTTTTGCAAGCAAAACAAGATACATACACACGAACAAGAAAACCTTTTTAAATAGTTAACAAACTCATATCCAAATCCCTACAGTTAGAATAAACAAAGACTGTAAAAGATTGGGATAAAAGATTCACACGAGTGATTTATCCTGGTTCACTCTCTTCAAACCGAGAGCTACGTCTAGTCCCTCTACCTGAAGGTTTTTATCGACTATTATCCAAATAGATTACAAGTATTTAACACCTCTTCAGGCTACAAGTATTATTTCTCTACCAAGCCTCTTCAGGATCTAACACTAACAAAGAGATTTAATATTTTGATCTATGAACTCACTATGTATGAGAATATGAAAGTTTAAGATCAGGAAGAATACAACTAAAAATATTCAAATGAAATTTGATCAGAGATTTAGCACTTTGAAAATTCCACTGCATCAAGTTATTTCTTCTCTTGGGGTCGTCTACTATATATAGACTTCTTCATCTTTTCTTTAACGGTCTTGAGTAAATATTCGTTTAGAGATAGCATTTAATGTTGAGATCCGTTGAGACTGATAGCTTGATATGATTCCTAGAGAAGTGCTCTTAGTTATCAGAGGAATGCTCAAAGTAGAGCTTGATATGACTTCCCTATTGTACCGAAGGTTGCTTTCTAACTTTCTTTCTTTTGTACTTGGTTTTACTTTATAGCAATATATGTGACAGAGTACAAAGGTTTATGTTCTCGATGGTACTATGTTTCTGATCTCAAGAAACAAAGAGTAAACAATTGAAGCAACGAGGGAAAGAGACATACATTTCTTCGTAGTAAATATTCAATCATTTGAAATAAGTTCACTTCTAATAGATGGGTTCATTTTTAGTAGCTAGTATACGCACAAGTCTTTGGAGGCGCAATTTTAACTTAACAGTAGAGCAGGCTCTTCTACTGACGTGGCACCTAGTTAATTACTCGTCTAGACTCAAGTCTTTGGACTTGCTATTCTTCTGAGAGTTATTAAACGACGCGTCTATTACTCATTTTAAACTTAGACTTAGATGCTCGTCTAGTGTTATTTAACTTAGACAAAAAATTAATATCTCGTCTAGCGATAACCTTATAGACTTAGAGTTTTACCATGTTTTTTGAAGGCTTGTCTAGCGATTGAGAACTTAGACCCGATATTGTTTCTCAGTAAAACTGAGAAGCTACAAGTATGTTTCCTTATCTGGCAATACTATAAAAAGCCTGCCAGTTAGAACAAACAAGTTAGATCGTTGACATAACTTTGCCATACAAATTTAACATTTTTGTTAACATCAAAACTAAAGAGGTAAAATTAGCCAAAACCACTTTGGTTATAACATCTGGGTCCTCTACGACGATGTCCTCGGGGTCTGAAAATAATACTTCTAATGAGATATAAAATCCCAGTGAATAACAATACGGTATATAATATATTTTTGAAAAAATATTATTCTCAGCTGGCACGGTAACCAGAAAAACTGTTCATGATACCTGCTAATTTTTCAAAATAATGTTTTTTAAAAATACGTTTAAATACAACCGTATTTAGTGGCTTCCTAAAATTTTTTTTACTGAAGACCCGCCGCTGGTTAAAATACCAACCCTAAAAAACACACCCTATCATATATTGTACTAGTAACCGAGTCCATGCAATGCAAGGGGATAATTTTTGTAAATTTGAAAATTAGTTATATAGGTGTTTTTAATATTTAAAATATAGGAATAGTTAAATAAATTTAGATCAATACGTTACTCATAAATGCATAACATAAAACTTTTCTTTAATCTAATCAACTAACAAGAAAATTGCAACATTAGTTACTTACAAATTGGCAGCATTAAATTATTTTACATATATTAAGATTTTGTGAGATTTCTAATTTCGAAATTTGAAATAAAAATTTAAAATAAAAGAATGAGTTAGAATAATATATGAGAACTTATTACACCAGAGATTGACATATGTCCAAAATTCTTCTTAATGAACCTTCTTTTATGTATTATATATATATATATATATATATATATATATATATATATATATATATAGATAGATAGATAGATTTGCCTATATGGGATGGATTAGGCTCGCCGCTCGGGTTTATACATTTCTTGCCAAGTCCTGGGTAAAGAAATGTTGAGTACTATTGTTGTAATGGAGGATGGGCATTGGGCAAGAAGCTTTTCCTATCTAACTTTGACCTTTCCGCGATCTCCCACTATTGGATGTTGGTTATGTGACATGTCTCAGATTTTCAAAGGAACACGTGCCACAAATTTTTTCATTTTGAACAAAATCTTGTCTTCTGGTTTCTTTCAATGTGCTGTCTTTTTATTTTTGGATTGCTCTACCTCTAGCGGTGCTTAGAGCCAAATCAAATGGGCCTATCCATTTAAATTTCATTTACTCACGTATGGGTTAGGATCAATGAATTATATAAAAAAAAGCGCCCACATTAAAAATCATTGCATGGCCAAAAAGTCCTAAAATGCCCTAAGGGTCAGGGCCAGCCCATGCGTCATAATTTTTTTGATGGACCTATTTTTTTTTATTTTATAAAACTTGACAAAAAGAACAACAACTATAATCACTCTAACATTATGTAATAATATCATTTAACCTATGAAATTATCTATTTCAATATGTATTACGTGCTATAATTTTTCCTTCACTAACCGCACAACCACTTAAATCCAAGTGAATGGTTTTCCTTAACTGGAATATTATCTATTGCAATAATTTGATATCAGTTATCTACTTTAACAATGGATTTCATATAAAGGCAATGATGAAAAGAAATAAAACAATGGTTTCTCTTCAATTTTTTTAGAGAAAACTATAGCACTTAATACATATTTGATAGTTAATTTCATAGGTTAAATGATATTATTACCTAATGTTAACGTGATTATAATTTTTGTTCTTTTTGTCAAGTTTTATAAATTAAATAAAATAAATAGGACTATCAAAAAAAATATGGCCCATGGGCTGGCCCTGGCCCCTAGGGCTTTTTAGTGCTTTTTGGCCCTGTGTTTTTTTTTAATGTGGGCCTTTGGCCCTGTACTATCATCCGGCCCTGACCCACATGGGCGAGGGCTAAAAGGGTTAGGGTGACCCATTTGACAACTCTAGTTATGGGCTAAATGGGTCGGGTTATTATTGTGGGCCAGATGGGCTAGCCTTAGGGCTTAGGGCCCAATTGACATCTCTAGCGGTGCTTAGTGGTTCTCAGGAACCATAACACTGTCCATGTTAGGTAAGTTCCTTTTTATCCAGGATATTAATTACCTTTGCTTGATACTGTTTTTTATTAGTTTTCTTCAAAACCTTGGTTGTAATCCTCCAGATATGGGAATGAGTAGCACTTTGTTTACAGTTTACAGTTTACAGTAGAGGTGCCAAAGTAGGTTATATTGAAGAATTTACTTGTTATGTACGGTTTCTAAGGTTTTTCCGTATAATCAATCAACTAGAATTATATTATTTTAATGATGTGTCTCGGTCATTTTATGATTATGATTGATTAACAATATAATTTTTTTATATTAACAATATATATTAATTAAATCCTAAATTTAATGAAACAAAATCCAAATAAATTGATAAAATGTGTGTCATCCAATAAAATGAAACTGTGAATATGATTTGACTTAATTGAGTCTAACATGACGTATCAACCACTGGAATTAACGAGATTCTCTCTTTTAAGTTTACTAAAATGTCGGTTTAAAATAATATATCTTCAACTTTTGAAAGAACTATTTTAAAATCTTTCAATATATTAAATTTAAGTATTTCAATACAAGTTTTTTTTTTTGGGTTTCTCGAGGTATCCTCCACACGCAACTGCGGAGACTAATCTCTCGAGCCGGGTATGATCATAAGGGTGGCAAAGCTCCCTCTCAAGAGTTTTAACGTTACTGCATTCCTAAGGTTAAGATTCGAACTCGAGATCCCTGATTAAACTGAAAAAGTATTTCAATACAAGTTACTTAGTTAGATTATTGAGAATTAAAAATTTTAGACTTTAATGTCACAACGAGCCAATCCTAATGGTTCAGGTTGGCTCGAATTGACACCCAAATATTTTTAAAAATGTTCACTTATTTTTCATTTTCTAACGAGCCATGTGATCTTACTAGGAATTTCTCGTTTCTTAATTAGATTTTGTCATCATCCGAATTTGATAGTCATAAAGGATGGAAGTTGAAGGCATAAGCCCTTCAACTTGCAGCCTATCAATCATACACAATTCGCCTCATACAAAAAAGGGTGTAAACAACGCATCATAAGCGATACTGAACAAATGAAAACCAAAAATGTCATAGTGAAAGCAAAATGAACTTAGTTGTACATAGTCTTGAATCAACCCAAATATTTACAACTTACAACAAAAACTAGGCATAGATCCACCAACCAAAAATCAATTTTCGTCACATCACGTTCAAGGCTTCCAAAGTGACTTCCTCATAAAGGGTGCATGAGATGGTCCTGCAAGTCGTTCCTACAACATATAATAAATTTTAGTTTCATATCCCAGATGTACCACACCAACAGCATCCCTCGTGAACTCTAGATTGTTCACTAGGGTCCCTAACCCCTATGGTGTTGATTTCTATCCCAGAGCTATAGTTCTCTTAGAGTGGACTATCCAAAGATTCATATCATTTTTCTTTGTCAATCCATTCCATCATGTACATACAAAGTGTTAGGACCTCAAATGTCTAAAATACATTTATATGTTAAATTCTCTAAGTTTTGATGATTCCAAATATATTAGACAACAAATTAACAACATGCTGATATCTTTAGATTGAGGAAAGGCTGGTGGTTTGTTGTGGCCTTGTGGGGTAGTTAAGTTTCAATTACTTTTGGGTATGACCGTGGCTAAGTTGAATTGTAGGAGTTGTAGTCTGGTGTAAAGATAATACTCTTCTAGTTTTAGATTAGTATTTAATTTACATCAGAATTTTGTTGGCATCCCTATGTAATTGGTTAGAGTACCCTAAATACTCTTATTTATTAAATTGGATTTTACCAACAAAAAAAGTATGTTCAAGTATGCAGACAAATGGAAAAGATCCACTCGTCTACTCATGACTCGTCTATTCACAATAAAATAACAATTCTGTTACTCAGAAACGTATCTTACTGACGCGTCTGAAGCAGCCATCTAATGTGTGACAGCTCAACATGAAGCAAACTAAGTTCAGTCTGAGCACTTGTCTACTAAAAGCTGAAATTGCACTTGAAGACTCTGTCTTAAGCAAAGTACTAAGATGCCTCACAAAGCCACACTCGTCTGAAGCTCAAATCTACACATGTCTGAAGTTTATGATTGCACTCATCTACTTTGTCAAACGCCTAAATAGGAAGTCCAAGTCAACAAATTCAATTTAAAGGAAATCATATTTAAGATTTCAAGGAGCAAGGATCTCTGGACAAAAGCCAAGCAAGAAGAATAAAGGAATTATTCTTTCGAGACTTTAAGGAATCTACACGCTACCATCTGTACAAGTCAGCAATGCCTTTCACTCTTTTTAGTACAAACCAAAAGTACTTTTTAGAGTTGTACTGGAGTGTTATACTGAAAAGGATATACTCTCTACTGCAAGTACAAAAGTTTCACTGTTGCACCTCTGATACAATAACGTAAATGACGATATGGAACTTAGTAACCGAGATGTCGGGGTGCTAGTGTTCTTATGACGTTATAGACTTGGTGTTCAGTAGACAGTGTTTCTACTTCACGACGTAATAAACGACAGTAAAAGATAAATGATGTTTCTATTACCACGAACCTAAGCCTGGTGCATCGGTCTAGGGGTTTTGTGATTGAGCACTCGGACTTTGAAGTCCTGTGTTATTAATAAAAGTTTTAAAATGTTAAAACTGTGGGTCGCAAGCTTTGAGCTTCGGCAAAGGAAAGATTGAACACAAAGAAAAATGCGAGAATAAAATGTTTTGCATGCATATTCGGCAGACATGCCTAACGAGTTGATCATGGTATCTTAATGATATTCATGTCTCGACATATTTGTTAATCATGTTATCTTTATGATATTCATGTAATCGACGTATTCATTGTGCCTTTGGGCATTCGACGTACAATGAAAAACCATAAATCGACGTTCTCACTGTGCCGGACAGTGGGCTATGGTAAAAACGAAGTGCCTCTTTTGGCCATCAAGCTTGATCAGCTTATTTTAAATGACGTTGGGGATCTCCGGAGATTAAGTGTGAATGTTTAGATGATGTATTGAAGTGTTCATGCATAATTTTCCAACGTTGATGTTTGGGGTGTGGAACCCATTGATAAACTATATGCTATAATATGAATGCTCATGTTGTTATAAACATGTATATGTGTATGTGTATGTGCATTCTTTTGTGTCACACATTTAGTTATTGTGTTAAATCCATATATTGGCATCTCACCCTTACAAACATATCAGAGCCGCACAAGGGGTATGATCTCTACAAGAAGAAGGCTGTCTAGTTCGGGGCATGCTGTTACTGCTTCTATCGGTTGTAGCGTCTGTTAGTTACGACCAGCTTAGGTCCTATTATGTTAGATTGTGTTTTGAGAATAAACTAAACTGATAATGATCTAGGTGTGAAAACATATGAGGCAGTATAGTTGTATGACTTATATACATTATGTATTTAAGTGTGATTTGATTACGTTGTTGTTGTTATGAGGTTAAAAAGAAGAAAAAATTTTATCACCATATTTTGAAAAGATAAACGTTGAGAAAACATTATTTTTCGAAAGCAACCAGGAAATTAAGTTTTATTTTCGCAAACGGGTAAACATGTGATGACCCGAGTTAGGGTGTCACACATTCATTCAATCTTCATTCTTCAATCATTTGAAATTAATACGTAATCTTTCTTACTCTCATATTTATTCCACTCTCTGAGTGTTACCAGAAAGATTTGCAAGTTGTATTAAATAAGAAATAGACAACTATAAACACGAGAAGAGGGGTTGAATTGTGTTTATCAGACTTTATGGGAAAGTTAAAAACTTTTCGCCCACAGAAGCTAGGGACAGACAAGTGTTTTCACAAAACACAGACAAGTGACTTGCCTGATCATTTTTCTACAGAAAAACACACAAACATGCAAGATTAAAACTTGTTTGATATTCACACTTTAATCCCTTTAGTTAGTTAACAGATAAGATAATCAAAGCAACTAAAGAGATAAGGGTAGAGAGATAGACACACGTGTTTTATCCTGGTTCACCCCTTAACAACTAGGGCTTCGTCCAGTCCTTGGCAGCATTAAGTTTCTTTCATTATAACCGATCATGTTACAGACTCCAAGTATTCTTTACCGTAACACCCGGGTGCCGACGAGGGCGGGGAGTGGTCGCCGGTGTAAGAGGGCACGGACAAGGAGCGGCTCTTGGCAGGCTTCTAGGCAAAGGGACACATGAATGAACTGATTACACACCCGAATGAGAGGGATCCTGAGACTGTGTAGGTATGGGACTATACAGTTGAGGAAGACTTATATAAATTGATTGGTACTACCTATACAAACAAGATGCATATTCTTTTCGGGAGCCCATCACTTAAAAACTCCACAGTTAAGCGTGCTTGACTTGGAACAATTCTGGGATGGGCGACCTCCTGGGAAGTTTTCCCAGGAAGCGTGTGAGTGAAGACAAAGCATGCTGAAAAGACCCGTGTTGGTCTGTGGGACAGCCAGGGATGTTACAAATGGTATCAGAGTGGCACCTATCCCAGTATGGTGTGGTTTGGGGACGAACCAAGCGGAAGCTGGTGGGCATGTAACACCCGGGTGCCGACGAGGGCGGGGAGTGGTCGCCGGTGCAAGAAGGCACGAACAAGGAGCGACTCTTGGCAGGCTTCTAGGCGGAGGGACACATGAATGAACCGATTACACACCTGAATGAGAGGGATCCTGAGACTGTAGGTATGGGACTATACAGTTGAGGAAGAGTTATATGAATTGATTGATACTACCTATACAAACAAGATGCATATTCTTTTCGGGATCCCATCACTTAAGAACTTCACAGTTAAGTGTGCTTGACTCGGAACAATTCTGGGATGGGTGACCTCCTGGGAAGTTTTCCCGAGAAGTGTGCGAGTGAGGACAAAGCACGCTGAAAAGACTCGTGTTGGTCTGTGGGGACAGTAATCAATCCATAGAGCGGCCAGGGATGTTACATTTTCACACCTAGCCTCTTCACTCACTCAAGTTTGTTTGAGAAAAGATTGTAATAAATACAATTTGCAAGTCTTTCACTAACACTCAGTAAAGTGAATTAAATGTGAAGTTTAGAAAGACTGCGTAATAACTTCAAATGATTGAAGAATACAGATTGAAATAATGAAAGAATAAATGCGCATATTAATGGCTCTTTAATGCTGTGTATTCTCTATCTTCATCTTCAATGGCTTCTGTATTTATAGGCTTCAATCATATTAAATCCGTTAGACACATTCCTTCATATTTTGGCTTTGAGTTGAGCTCCATTAAATGCAATAGAGTCGTTCTGGGCAGTCATTTATTGCTTAGGAATGTTGGTTGTACTCTGACACATAAGTCCAGTGCTTTATGCTTTGTGCAGTAGCCAAATCAGAGTTGTGCATGTTGCTTTTGTACTTTGCAGATCACATTTCCCTTTTCATGTAACTCTTAGCTGTATTAGGGAATAAAGCATATTGGAAGCACTCCTTTTTTGAGTTCCATGGTTGCTTTGAGCGTTTGGCCTTCTGACTTTCTTGAATCCCGTGATAGAAAGCTTCAGTAAGATCTGATTGAGTGGATAGCTCCTAAAGGTTCATTTGTCCTCGCTGGTTCCTCATCGAAGAACCTCAGACAGGTGAGAGCTTCATTAGATAGGTTGACTCTACAATGCAGACAGTCAACAATCCAGTCATCAGTTAGGTTGACTTTTACTCATCAGACAAGAGATCTTCATGAGTGATCAAGAGTGTCTTAGGGCAGACAGGTGTTAAATAATCTTCAAGACAATAATCGACACACTATATGGACAGGTCAGCAACCAATATGGAGTTCAATTAAATCATTAAAAATGTTTATTTTTCATCAAAACTTAGGGCAAATGTATGCAACATCCTTCTTGGGCGCTACATTGTCTGTGACACTTCTATTCTATAAGACCGAGTAAAGCGGAAAATAAATATTTTCGATCAAAAATACGGGTTTACTTTTTTTTTCTTTTCGTAAATAATACGATACATAGTCTTTAACATACATCATCAAACTTGTGCATAAATATTTTACAATCATTCTCCAGGTACTAACAGTCGTAAACACAAACATCCAGATAATGGCGGAAATTCCAATGCCAGTAAAATAACAACATACTGGAAATGTGTTTATAATAATAATAACAGCATTGGAGACACAGCTCCACAAAATATAAATATAGACACAAGACTCATCATGCTGGCTAATACAAAACAATGATGAAATGTCAACCCCGTACAACCGTAACAGTCAAGGATGATAAGTTGTCACGCCGTGGATATACTCCTTGTAAGACTTAATGACTTAAGGATTTTTATGTATGACATTCAATTTAATGTGTGTGCAAGTGTTTGTGTCAAATTGCAAAGACATGTATCAAGCAGTGATTAACAAGTTCAGTAAGCAATTCAAGGAGAATATTCAAAGAAGAAATTGAAGAAATCAAAAGAGCTACATGGAGGAATCAAATAGCAACGACAAAGATCAAGGAATCATCAATACAAGAGCTTAAAGGAGAAATTAGATTTGAGTCTTAGATGTTTTTTGTGTAAGAGAAGAAATCTCTTATTTACGAAAAGCTCATTTAAAAAGATGCATGAAGAAAATCATTTTTCATAATCTGTATTAAAAGAAATAAGTTTTAATGAAAATGATTTTTGGAAATTAAGAAAATTATTTGTCAGTACAAACATGTATTCAATGGATGTATGTCTGTTACTGTAACTGACAAATGAATATAAGGTTTTTGATTCAGTACATAGATGTACTACATGCACAACATGAAATCATATCAGTTATAAATGGTTAACTGAATACAGCCCTGTATATATGCTATGTACGCGTGTATTCAAGTTTCTGGAAAATCTGATGTTCATTAATACATAGATGTACTGAATGGGTGTACTGGTGGATTAACCAAGTTCAAGTTTTGGAAAAACGCGTACAGCCATGTACTACATAGGTGTACAGAAAGTATCAGTATGAAATTGGCTAATACATCCCTGTACTCAACCCATGTTCAAGAAACCTGAAACAATGTAACATATTCTGTTATCAGACCCAAATTTGTTTTGATTGATCCCAACGGCTATAACTTGTTTTCTATAAATATTGGGATTGAAAGAACACTCACAATATATCAAAATTACACAAAATCAATTTGAGAGATCAATTGTGAAAATCATTCATCATCTTTCTTGAGTTTATTGTGAAAAAAGTATTTCATTCTCATAAGTGCTTCAATTTGTATATCTGACTTTTTGAGAGTTTAGGAATAAATCTTTTCGTTCTATTTGATTGTAAGGAGAGAGGGAGTCTTTCTGTGTAATTAGGGTGAGGTATCCCTAAGGAAGAACATTGATTGAGGCTTTTCACAAGGGTGTGGTATCCCGAGGTGAAAGAGTGCTCTGTGCTGTAAAGGTCTTTCAAGCTACCTGGCTAAAGCTTATTGTGTTAGTGTGTGAATACCCACAGGTGGAGTGGGGACTGGATTTAGGTCATAGTGGTAGTGACTGAACCAGGATAAATCTGGTTGTGTGGTACTCCTAAACTCAAACTCTTTAATTTCTGTCTTGCACATATAAACTGTGATATTTGATATTCATAGTTCTTGAAAATTCAGTTCTTGATATGCAAAACCTGAATTGAACATTGTGTAATCTGAAATAAAAATTGTGTTGTTCAAATCTGTTGTTTAAGTTCTACATTGCAGTCAATCTTGTGCAACTAATTGAATCAAAACTAAATTGATTAAACCTGTTCTCGAACACTGAAACTGAATCTGTGTTAACTGTTCTTGATCAGTTTTGCTTGAATATGATATCTGCACTACTTGATCTTAATCCTTAGAGGCCTAACCGATTACTGCAATTGTACTTCTTGAGTTGCATTCTCTTATTCCTAATTCATTCTTTCTCATCCTCATATCTTTCTAATCAAGATTTCATAAAAAGCCTTTCACTGTTTTTGTAAAAGATCCTGAGGGAACATAAAACTGAAAACTAAAGTTTTGTGAAACAAAAGTTTTTGAAAAGTTTTTAAGAGGGAAAGATTTTAAGAAAACTCAATTCACCCCCCTCTTGAGTCTTTAAAGCCAAAACAACAATTGGCATCAGAGCTAAACTCTTAAGTTTGGCTTAACAGCTATAAGAGTATGGCTTCCAATGACTGTTTGAATGAAGGGGCTTCCCTTGCTCGCCCTCCTGCCTTCAATGGAACTGAGTATATCTATTGGAAGGAAAGGATGATAATCTTTCTTGAGGCAGCTGGTGTAGACATATGGGATGCAGTAGAAAATGGACCATTTGTCCCCTCTACTGTAGATGCCAATGGTGCTCCAAGAAATAAGCCTAAAACTGAATGGAATGAGGATGATAAGAAGAGAGTTCAATATAATGTACGTGCTAAGAATATTATAATATCTGCTGTAAACCGTGATGAGTTTTTTAGGGTTTCAAATTGCAAAACAACCAAGGAGATGTGGGATACATTGCAAGTGACACATGAAGGAACCACAGATATGAAAAGGGCAAGAATGAACACCCTCAATCATGAGTATGAACTGTTCAAAATGAAACAAGGAGAGCCAATGACTGAAATGCAAAAGAGATTCATTCACATTGTCAACCAACTTGCTGGTCTTGGAAAAACTATATCAAATAAGGATCAAATCAACAAAGTTATGAGATGTTTGAGTGGGGAATGGCAGCCTAAAGTCACTGCAATCTCAGAATCTAGAGATCTCTCATCAATGACCATTGCCACATTGTTTGGAAAACTGCAAGAGCATGAATTGGAGTTGAACAGACTAAATGAGAATGAAGAAACTGAAAAAAAGAAAAAGGGATTGGCTCTGAAATTACAAGTCAGAAGTAGAAGACAGTGATGATGATGATTCAGTACAAGAGGCAGAATATGAAGAAGAGATGGGAATGCTAGTTAGAAAATTCAAGAAGTTCCTAAAGAAGAAAGGTAACTTCAAAAGAAAGCCATCAACTTTTCCAAAGAGAAATTTCAACAAAGGTGACAACTCTTCAAACAACATTACTTGTTATGAATGTGGAAAGATTGGCCACATGAAGCTTGACTGTCCAAAACTGCAAAAGAAGGACAAAACTGAAAAATTTGACTCAAATGACAAGAAGTGGAAAAAGCCAAGAAAGACCTACATTGCTTGGGATGATAATGATCTAGAATCCACTGAAGAATCTGAATCTGAGGAGGCAAACCTGTGTTTGATGGCCAGCAATCACAGTGATTCAGAAAGTGAAGTAAGTTCTAATTCACAACCTACTTTTGATGAATTGCAAGATGCATTCGATGAGTTACATGCTGAATATCTTAAGATTTCTAAACAACTTGTCTCATCTAGAAAGATAATTTCTAAACAATGTGATGATTATGCATACTTGAAAATGAAAGAAAGAGAACTAGAAGCTAGAAATAAAATCTTGACGGCATCTAGCTGTACATTGACTAAAGAGGTTGAAAAACTGAAAAATGACCTAGCAAGATTCACAAATGGTAGAGATAACTTGGTTGCATTGTTGGGACAACAAAAATGTGTTTATGATAAAGCTGGAATAGGATATGAACCTAAGATACATGAGAAATCCTTTAAGAAATTTTTTGCTGAACCTAAGACATCAAATACACCATTTGTTAATGCTATTTTGGTGCTAGAAAAATCACACTGCTTCTACACGTTTCTACAGAAATGATGCATATAATAAGTCCAAGTATGTGTGGGTTCCTAAAGGAACTTTTGATGGAACTAACTCTAAAGGACCCAAACAGTTTTGGGTACCTATAGCACAAACATGAAATTCTGTTTTGTAGGTGTGTTGGAAGGTCAAGAGCAAAAATTGGAATCATGATATAGAGCCTTTTCCAAACACAAAATGGATAACAATAAAGAAAGAATATTGATTGAAGATGTTTCTTAATTATCATTATTAATGTGTGATTGTGAATCTTTCTGTGTTGACTTATATATCATTGTATAGTATGTCTATATTGTTTTATTAAAGTTATCTGATTGATCTTGAAATAATCATGTGGCTTTTGTTTCACAAATTGAATATAAGAAAATTGATGAAGCCTTGAATGATTTGTTTTACTTGCTATGCAACAAGTAACTTTGAACATGACCTGTATCATAAGAACTTTATTCAAAGTGGAGAAATTGTGATTGAATATGTTGATACAACTAAGCAACTTGTTGATATTTTTACTAAGCCTTTGAACAAGGAAAGCTTCTTTTTCATTAGAAGAGAATTGGGCATAATTGATCAATCCTATATCTGATCTCTGTTGAAAGTGTTTGTATGTTTAAATCTGTGTAAATATGCCTTGTTATTGTATGATTGATCTCTGAGATGATATATCTGTGTGTGGTTAGAAGAGAGTTTCAGTTAAAAATAGATTGATCAGGTACACCTATGTACTTAACCCATGTACATGTATAAAAACTGGAAATTTGTTTTATACATGGGTGTGATCAATAGCTGTATAGAGGATTAGGAATGAATCCCCTGTGTTTTTAGTTGGATACATCCCTGTAATACATAGATGTATTAAAACACTGAAACAATTCTTGAATGTCATAAGTATACTTGGGTGTACTACAGGCATGTATGAAAATTCCGAGAAACTCAGAATGAATAGGCTTTAATACTTGGGTACACCACACCCCTGTACGCGAATGATATAAAGCTCTGAGTTCAAACCATGTTTCAAAACGTCAAATCCTCTCAAACCCACTCTCTCTTCACCTAATCTCGCAACCCTAGCAGAGCAAACCTTAATCATTCTTGTTCCCAAACCTAACCCTAACATGGTAAGAACCAAAAATATTGGACCTTCACCCTCAAAAGCTGCTGAGAAAAAGAGGAAGGAGATGGAAACTTTGAAGTCTGTAGAGAAAAAGAAAGGAATTGAAACTTCTAAGGCTCCTAAGAAGAAGAGGAATAAAGGAAAGGAAGTGGAATCTTCCAAAGAAAAAGAAGTCATTGAAAATGCTGCTCCAACTTCATACATGGACAATGATGCTTTTCCTCAAAGGTATTTTACTTCTGATGAACAAAAGGAACACTTTAACCAAAAATTTAGAGATAGATGAATTATTGAACCTTGGACAATGGATCTTAAGTATTTTGAGGATAATGAGTTCAATTTCCCTGAGATTTTAGCTTGTCAAAAGCTTAACAGAGTTTGTGCAAACTCAGTTTGACTATCACCCTTTTCTGATCAAAGTCTTTTACTCGAATTTTAAAATGAATGCTAATGGAATTAGCTCTGATGTTAAAGGAATTAAGATCAGAATGTCTTTAGAGGAATTCAGTAATCTTGCTGCTTTACCCTATTATGGACCTAGCATTGCTGGAAATGGTACCAAAGCTGAGTGGTATAATGAGTATGATAAGGAAATAGCAAGACCAGATTTAGTTACCTCTGATGAACCTGAAGGTAGAGTTACCTATACCAGTATAATGGGTGTGGAAGATAGACTTCTACATTATGTTGTTTGTAGGATTTTAATTCCTAGAGGTGGAAATCATGCTATCCTACAAAACAATGATATAATCCTGATGTGGGCTATGATGAATGAGAAGCAAATAAGTTGGGGATACTGTGTTGCTGCACACATGTTAGAATGCAAGAAAAGCAAGATGATGCTTGCCTACCCTGCACTGGTCTGCAAAATCCTGGCTCATTTTAATGTTCCTTTTGATGGAGAAGAAAAGAAGCTTGTAAGAAGAGTAACTCACAAGTTTGGTGAAGAAATTGTGAGCAAGATGATACTGAAGAAAGAAGATGGAAGGTGGATAAGGAAAGCTGGAAACAAGGAAACTACTGCAACTGAAACTTCAACTGGACAAGGGAGTGCACCTCCTAATTATTTAAAGGAAATGCTGCAATTGCTGAAAAATATTGTTGCTAGACAAAAACATGACCACAGGGTGGAGATGAGTGCTATTGCTAATCTAAACAAAAGGTTATTTAGGGTGGAACAAAGTGTTAATCAGATCAAAGAAGCAATAGGAGTTGAATTTCTAAACCCTGCACCTTATGCACCTGAACCAAAAAATGTGAATGTTGCTGACATTGCTAAAGCTGCTGTGGAGGAAGCTGAGCAACAAGCTAAGGACACCCTTGCTGAACCATCACCTCAAGGCCAAGGAACCAACTAGTTCTAGGAGTTCTTAGGACTTAGAACCTGTTTTGAATTGTTTTTTGAAAAGCTAAATGCCTTGGTCTGTACTTAATTGATGGATTCTGTTTTAAAGTCCTGCAACTATCCCTCTGTCATGAACAATTTTATATGCTGTGTTTGAATATTTGAATGTTCACCTTCTCTACTATGTTGAATGGTTGTTTCTTTACCCTTTTGATAATGCCAAAAGGGGGAGAAAATATATGTTTTAGAGAAAGGTTAATAACAAATTAAATATGAATATATTGAGGGGGAGCTTATATGATTGAGGGGGAGTAATCATATTATCATATCATTTTTTGCCCTCTGCTCTGATACCATATGCCTTAATACTATGAATTATTAAGTTGACAAAAACACTTAGCTTCTGCTTACACTTTGATTTTATAATTTGTTAAAAAGGTTTGTCATAATCAAAAAGAGGGAGTTTGTAAGACTCAATGACTTCAGGATTTTGATGTATGACAAATTCAATTTAATTTGTGTGCAAGTGTTTGTGTCAAATTGCAAAGACAGGTATCAAGCAGTGATTAACAAGTTCAGTAAGCAATTCAAGGAGAATATTCAAAGAAGAACTTGAAGAAATCAAAAGAGCTACATGGAGGAATCAAATAGCAAGGACAAAGATCAAGGAATCATCAAGACAAGAGCTTAAAGGAGAAATTAGATTTAAGTCTTAGATGTTGTTTGTGTAAGAGAAGAAATCTCTTATAGGAGAATATTCAAAGAAGAACTTGAAGAAATCAAAAGATCTACATGGGGGAATCAAATAGCAAGGACAAAGGTCAAGGAATCATCAAGACAAGTGCTTAAAGGAGAAATTAGATTTAAGTCTTAGATATTGTTTGTGTAAGAGAAGAAATCTCTTATTCACAAATAGCTCATTTAAAAAGATGCATGAAGAAAATCATTTATCATAATCTGCATTAAAAGAAACAAGTTTTAATGAAAATGATTTTTGGAAATTAAGAAAATTATTTGTTAATACAGCCATGTATTCAATGGATGTATGTCTGTTACTGTAACTGACAAATGAATATAAGGTTTTTGATTCAGTACATAGATGTACTACACCTATGCACAACATGAAATCAGATCAGTTATAAATGGTTAACTGAATACAGCCCTGTACATATGTTATGTACGCGTGTATTCAAGTTTCTGGAAAATCTGATGTTCATTAATACATAGATGTACTGAATGGGTGTACTGGTGGATTAACCAAGTTCAAGTTTTGGAAAAACGCGTACAGCCATGTACTACACAGGTGTACAGAAAGTATCAGTATGAAATTGGTTAATACATCCCTGTACTCAACCCCTGTTCAAGAAACCTGAAACAATGTAACTAATTCTATTATCAGACCCAAATCTGTTTTGATTGATCCCAACGGTTATAACTTGTTTTCTATAAATATTGGGATTGAAAGAACACTCACAATATATCAGAATTACACGAAATCAATTTGAGAAATCAATTATGAAAATCATTCATCATCTTTCGTGAGTTTATTGTGAAAAGAGTGTTTCATTCTCATAAGTGCTTCAATTTGTATATCTGACTTTTTGAGAGTTTAGGAATCAATCTTTTCATTCTATTTGATTGTAAAGAGAGAGGGAGTCTCTCTGTGTGATTTAGGTGAGGTATCCCTAAGGAAGAACATTGATTGAGGCTTTTCACAAGGGTGTGGTATCCCAAGGTGAAAGAGTGCTCTGTGGTGTAAAGGTCTTTCAAGCTACCTGGCTAAAGCTTGTTGTGCTAGTGTGTGAATACCCATAGGTGGAGTGGGTACTGGATGTAGATGACAATGGTGGTGACTGAACCAGGATAAATCTGGTTGTGTGGTACTCCTAAACTCAAACTCTTTAATTTCTGTCTTGCGCATATAAACTGTGATATTTGATATTCATAGTTCTTGAAAGTTCAGTTCTTGATATGAAAAACCTGAATTGAACATTGTGTAATCTGAAATAAAAATTGTGTTGTTCAAATCTTTTGTTTAAGTTCTACATTGCGATCAATCTTGTGCAACTAATTGAATCAAAACTGAATTGATTAAACCTGTTCTCGAACACTGAAAATGAATCTGTGTTAAGTGTTCTTGGTCAGTTTTGCTTTAATCTGATATCTGCACTACTTGATCTTAATCCTTTGAGGCCTAACAGATTACTGCAATTGCACTTCTTGAGTTGCATTATATTATTCCTAATTTATTCTTTCTCATCCTCATCTCTTTCTAATCAAGATTTCATAAAAAGTCCTTCACTGTTTGTGTAAAAGATCCCGAGGCAACATAAAACTGAAAACTAAAGTTTTGTGAAACAAAAGTTTTTGAAAAGTTTTTAGGAGGGAAAGATTTTAAGATAACTCAATTCACCCCCCCTCTTGAGTCTTTGAAGCCAAAACAACGCTCCTCACGTCCACTATACAAAAGCCATTTAGACTGTGTCCATGTATCCATGTCATCTCAAACTCCAACTGAGTGTGGTGGTGAAACAGTGCCGTCGTCATATTCGTAGAACGTAAAATAAAACAGAAAACCATAAAATACAGAAAATGAGGTGAGATCCCCATTCATCATACACATAACGCAAATATGCAGTGGTACGACACACATGTACGTACAACTATCAATGTATAGTTATATGATCACTCATATCAGAATTATAATGTTTCCCAGAAACATAATCACGGTGTAACACCCCTTTGGGCATTACTTAGTAACACGTGCATAAATAAATTAAAAAGTAATTTGCTGGTTGCTTTCAAAAAATTTATTTATTTTAAGTTAGAAAACTTGGGTGTAAAAATTTTCTTATGCGGAAAACTCTAGAAAACCAAGATACATACATTAAAACAGTAAAATCATATTCATAACAAGGTTGCCACGACATACAAATTTTTTTCTCCAAAAGTTTCAATTTTCAAAAAGAGAAAATTAAAACAAAAATTAATGTATAACACCACAATTACCGACCATTTCAAACATACAACCCAACCAAGACTCCAAAGCTGGTCGCTCTACTAGACTTTTACTGGAAAGACCCCCGTGGTCATCCCCACGAACAAATACTTCTTCATGCATCTAGAATCTAAGTCCTCGAGTGACTTAGTGAACTCCTCTGCACCATCTGTACTAGAGTACCAAGATATAACAGCAAAACCAGAAGAAACCTGATATATTTGTAAGGGTGAGACACCAATATATGGATTTTGATAAGATAACCACGTATGCAATACACAAACAGCATATACATAATGTTGGTCCAATGTATGAAAGAACCCAAACAAGATCCTTGAAACAATACACAAAAGACTACACAATACCAAGAAATAGAGTTTCGCAACCTAAACCCAATACACCTAATGTAGAAGAAATACTATAGCAAACAACCAGCAAGAACCAAGCGCAAAAATAGCACAATAAAAGCACAACAATATGTGGTAATTGAATTACCACAACAGGTAATTGAATTACCACAACAGGTAATTCAATTACAGCAACATAAAAGAGAAAGGGAAGAAGAGATAGAGAGCACACACACAGTTTAACGTGGTTCAGCTAATGTGGCCTACATCCACGGGAGAGAGCTTCCTCCACTATGAACTTTGATCAAGATTACAATAGAGATCTCATGGATCTTCACTCCACCATGCTCAAGATGAACTAACAAGAGAACCCAAGCCTTTCGTCTTTCTATTTTCACACAACTCTTGATCTCTCTCTAATCTTCTCTTGGTTCTTCTCTAAATTCACAATAGAACCAAAGCAATACAAGATGATAGTATTCTCTAGGTTTTTCTCTATTTTTTGCTCTGAAAAACGTACCCAAGAAACCCCAGATCTCATTACGTTCATTACTGTGACGAACTTAAATACCGGAAACTGATGCGTCATAATCGATTATGAGCTGTTGGTAATCGATTACCGTAATCGATTACGGAATTCTGGTAATCAATTACCAGCTGTCTGTCCACAGTTCTGAAACTTCAGAATTTTTGGCTGAAGGTCCATAATCGATTACGGCCTTCCCGTAATCGATTACCAGCTGTCTGAACACCAAATTCTGCAGTTTTAAACTTGATTTTGAGGCACTTTCAACAATACTCCACCTTGACTCCAAATCAGAGGATTGAGTTAACCTTGTAGTGATGGCTCTCCCACTTATGGAATTATGCTTCAATGAAGTTTATCAAGTCCAAGCAAAGCTTGAACTTTGCTCTTGGTAATGACTTTGTGAATGCATCCGCCGGATTGTCTTCCGAAGCTATCTTCTCAATCTGAATTTCCTTTGATTCAACCACATCTCTAATGAAACGAAGCTTTACATCAATATGCTTCGTTCTCTCATGATAAACTTGATGATTAGCTAAGTGAATAGCACTTTGGCTATCACAATGAACAGTTACACTCTTTTGCATAATTCCGAATTCACCAATCATCCCTTTTAACCATAGAGCTTCCTTTACTCCATCCGCAAGAGCTATATACTCTGCTTGTGTAGTTGACAACGTAACCACGGGTTGTAAAGTAGACTTCCAACTAATTGCAGTACCAAACAAAGTGAACACATACCCTGAAAGAGACTTCCTTGTATCAACATTCCCGGTATAATCCGCATCAACATAACCCACGATAGCATCTTCTCCTTGAGCTGCTTTCTTGTATATAAGTCTAGAATTTAGAGAACCATTCAAATACCTTAGAACCCACTTCAAAGCCTCCCAATGAGATTCCCCCGGATCCGCCATAAACCTGCTAACAATGCTAACGACGTGTGCCAAATCCGACCTGCTACATACCATCCCATACATGATGCTACCCACTCCACTTGCATAAGGAATAGAATCCATTCTTCTTCTTTCCGTGTCGTTGCTAGGAGCTTGAGTAATAGAGAGCTTTGTGTGATTACCCAAAGGTGTAGAAACCGGTTTAGATTGATGCATCCTATACCTTTCTACAACTTTCCTTCATCACAAATTCAGAATTCAATTGGTCCTTAAGCTTGCTTATCTCTTCCTTGCTAGAGCTGGCTATAAGAATGTCATCCACATATAGGAGTAGCAAAAGAACACACTCCTCCTCTCTCCTTAGTATGTACACACATCTATCATAACTACTCCTCAGAAATCCCACTCTCAAGAGAAATTCATCAAATTTTTTGTACCATTGTCTAGGGTTTTGTTTTAGCCCATAGAGTGATTTTCTCAAGAGACATACCTTGGTCTTATCTTTTGCATACCCTTCCGGTTGTTGCATGTAGATAGTTTCCTCTAGATCTCCATGAAGAAATGTTGTCTTGACATCCAACTTTTCTAACTCCAAGTCATACCGATTCACAATAGACATCAATATCCTTATAGAACAATATTTTACCACAGGTGAAAAGATCTCATTGTAGTCAATCCCTTCAACCTGGGTAAAACCCTTTGCTGCCAGTCTTGCCTTGAACCTTGCCTCCTCAATGCCTGGAATGCCATCCTTTTTCTTGAAGATCCACTTGCATCCAACTACCCTTTGATTCTTGGGTAAGTCCACAAGTGTCCAGGTTTGATTTTTATCCAAGGATTCCATTTCTGCTTGCACCGCTTGTAACCAATTCTGACTATCCTTGCTTTCCATAGCCTTTCTGAAACTTCTCGGTTCTGGATCTTGTATCTCTTCATCCGCATTAAGAGCATAGCAAACAAGGTCAGCATACCCAAATCTCTTAGGAGGTACAATATTCCTCCTAACTCGATCTTTAGTAAATTGATAGTCTGATACTATTGGTGGTTGTTGATCTGTTTGTTCTGTTGGTGGTGGACTTCCCTCTCTGACGTTAGAGGTGGGAAACTCCACCTCAAACTGAGCTTTCTGGTGTGTTTCAACTGAATTGCTTTGCTCCAAGCCATTGCACATCAAACCCATTCCGGTCTCATCAAATTTGACATCCCTGCTTACAAAGCACCTTGATCCTCCTGATTCCAACTTCCACAACTTGTAGCCCTTCACACCATCTGGATACCCAATGAAGATACATTTTACCACCCGTGCATCAAGCTTGCCCTCCCTGATGTGAGCAAATGTCAAAGAACCAAATACCCTAAGATTAAAGTAATCCATCGGTTTACCACTCCATACTTCCATGTGTCTTGAAGTCTAAGGCTGAAGATGGACATCTGTTTATCAAGTACACTGCAGTATTTGTAGCTTCACCCTAGAAACTCTTAGGTAGTCTAACACCCAAAAGCATACACCTAACACGTTCCAGAATAGTCCTGGTCATCCTTTCTGCTAGACCATTTTGTTGAGGAGTCAGTGCCGCAATCCTATGCCTTTTAATTCCCTGTTTCCTGCAAAACTCATTAACCTGCTCTGAAACAAACTCCAGGCCATTGTCAGACCTTAAAACTTTAAATTTCGAGCCTGGTTGATTTTCTTTAAGAGTGTCCCATTCCTTGAATTTTTGAAAGGTTTCAGATTTATTTTTCAAAATTTAAATCCACACTCTTCTAGAAAAGTCATCAATCTTGGTAAGAAAATAGGATCTCCCTCCATGAGTCATCACCCTTGATGAAACCCAAAGATTTGAGAGCACATACTCAAAACGTCTACTAGAAACATGCATACCAGTTCCAAAGGAAACTCTATGTTGCTTACCTAATATGTAATGATCACAAAATGACCTAGCCTTAAGTGCCATAACTTGGTTTTATCAAGTGGTGTTTGGCTAGCTACCAATGCTTGTGCAATAACAGTGAAACCATTAAGAATATACAATCCATTTCTATTTGTTCCCTTAGCTATTATTAAAGCACCACTAGAAATCTTTATCATACCATGTCAATTTTAGTGGAATAACCTAAATCATCATACATGCTAATGGATAGAAGATTTCTCTTAAGTTCAGAAACACACGTCACATCCTTTAAAAGGATTTCACGATTTTCAGAAGTTTTAAGCCGAATAGTTCCCATACCTTGTACCTTGCATGCTTTATTGTTTCCTAGGAGCACCACTCCACCTTCTTTGAATTCTAGTGTCTCAAAGTAGTCCTTCCTTGGGCACATATGGTACGAACATCCGGAATCCATAACCCAACTCCTTTGTGTTTCTGAACTTGACACCACCAACACCCCGACACTCTCATAGCCATCTGAAGCAACTACAAACTCAGCGGAGTTCCTTGATTCCTTGCCCCCCTTTTCAGGAAAATCTTTCTTGAAGTGACCCATTTTACCTCAATTGAAACACTTGAGCTTTGATTTTGAATGACTCTTTGATTTTGATCTAGACCTCTTGCTCTTTGACCCTTTCTTCTCGGACCTCCCCCTTGAGACGTTCAAGCTCTCACCATTATTTTCCGCTTTCAACTCTTGTTGCCTTTGGAGCTCCTTTGTCCATAATGAAGTTTGAACATCATCCAAGGAAATGGTTTGATCATTTCCATACAAAATAGCATCCTTGAAGTGCTCAAAGGATTTAGGTAAAGAATTAAGTAGGAGCAATGCCTTGTCCTCATCATCGAGCTTCACCTCAATGTTCTCCAGGTCATCAAGAATTTTATTGAATTCTGCAAGTTGCTCCACAATGGACTTCGATTCCGTCATCTTGAAGAAATATAGAAGTTGCTTCAAGCATAGCCTATTCGCTAGACACTTTGTCATGTACAATGTTTCTAACCCTGCCCACATAGACGCCGCTGTCTTTTTCCTTGCAACCTCTTTCAATGCCTTATCACTAAGACATAGAATGATTGCACTTCTTGCCTTCTCTATCATGTCGGTCTTCTCCCTTTGTGATAGAGTGTCCGCCATCCTTGCCTCTCCCTTGAGAGCTTCTACACATCCAAGTTGTATCAAGATTGCCTCCATCTTAACCCTCCATAACCCGATGTCATTACTTCCGGAGAATTTCTCTATGTCATACTTTTTGTTTCCCATTGTTCAGCCTTTTGATCTTTCTTCTTCTTCCAATTTCCCACAGACGGCGCCACTTGTTGGTCCAATGTATGAAAGAACCCAAAGAAGATCCCTGAAACAATACACAAAAGACTACACAGTACCAAGAAATAGAGTTTCGCAACCTAAACCCAATACACCTAATGTAGAAGAAATAGTATAGCAAACAACCAGTAAGAACCAAGCGCAAAAATAGCACAATAAAAGCACAGCAATATGTGGTAATTGAATTACCACAACAGGTAATTCAATTACAGCAACAGAAAAGAGAAAGGGAAGAAGAGATATAGAGCACACACACAGTTTAACGTGGTTTAGTTAATGTGGCCTACATCCACGGGAGAGAGCTTCCTCCACTATGAACTTTGATCAAGATTACAATAGAGATCTCTTGGATCTTCACTCCACCATGCTCAAGATGAACTAACAAGAGAACCCAAGCCTTTCGTCTCTCTATTTTCACACAACCCTTGATCTCTCTAATCCTCTCTTGATTCTTCTCTCAATTCACAATAGAATCAAAGCAATACAAGATGATAGTATTCTCTAGGTTTTTCTCTATTTTTCGCTCTGAAAAACGCACCCAAGAAACCCCAAATCTCATTTCGTTCGCTGTTGTAACGAACTTAAATATCAGAAACTGACGCGTCGTAATTGATTACGAGCTGTTGGTAATCGATTACCGTAATCGATTACGGAATTCAGGTAATCGATTACCAGCTGTCTATCCACAGTTCTGAAACTTCAGAATTTTAAGCTGAAGGTCCGTAATCGATTACGGCCTTCCCATAATCGATTACCAGCTGTCTGAACAACAAATTTTGCAGTTTTAAACTTGATTTTGAGGCACTTTCAACACATAATATTCACAACATATAAGCATAATTCAATAGCATAATAGTTTGTCAAAGGGACTCACACCAGACAGTCATCACGATTTTATAAAAATGCATGGCACTTCAATAATCAGGCTCTAATTCAATACCTAATCTTAGGAGATCCCAACAATCAATCCATAACATCAATTACATCAATTGCACCAATTTTTTTTGAACGTTAAGGTTCCAAGTTCCAACTATTTAAGTACGTAACTCGGTAGGACACAAGCTCCAACCATCATCGTACGTAGTTTCGCAGAACATCCAACGATAGTCGTACGTAACCCGGCCTATAAAATATCACTAATATCCGAGCTCCAGAAATAGTCGTATGTAGCCCGGCCTTTCCAAAACACAATTGTACAACTCAACATGGATACCTTATCCATAAATAACACATTGACCAACACACAGGTCATAATGGTCATTTCGATAAATGGAAACATTGTCCAACACATTGGCCAACACACAGGACTCAATGGTTATCACAGTAAATGGAAATATTATCCAAAAGATACATTGGTCAATCCTATATGACATAATGATCAAAACAACATGACATGGCATGTCTGCCAAAAATGCATGCGAAATTCTTTTATTCTCGTCACTTATCTTTTTAGCATCAATCTTTCCTTGTCGAGGCTCAAAGCTCACGACCATGCTTAATTTTATTATTAAGACTTTATCACTTTAAACACACACATGACACACCAGTCCACGTGTTTAAACTCAACACAGGACACACCAGTCCGAGTGCTCAATCGTAAAACCCTTAAACCGATGCACCAGTCTTGGGTTCATGGATATGGAATACAACATTTACCATATCAATTACAGGACACAGTCCACAATTTTACAGGACACACAGTCCAGTAACACGAATCCTCGATCCTCGTGTCAACATAACACTAGCAACCCGACGTCTCAGTAACTGGGTTCACTTTTCTTCTTTAAAACATTTCGCTCAGTGAAACAACAAATACAAAACCAAATCTTCGAAAACTTATCCAAATTTAGCGGAATTATTTTCACTGAATAAAACTCATTGACATAAATTCTTTTCCATTAAAATCATTTATAAAACATTTAAATCACGGATAATTTCCATTTTCTTCTAAATTATTTCACACCTGAAAATAGTTCTCAAGGAGAGAAGAACATCAACTTTTTAAAAGTCCTTTCTAAATGGATTCAAAATAAAATAAAATATTTTTCTTAAAATTTTCTCCATGAAAATCCATTTTTTAAACCAAAAATGACTTTTCTGTCGGAAATACTTATTTCAAATTCAATATTACATTATTTTAGTAACTTAATTACTTTAAATAACATTTTATATTATTAATGAATTTATTTTGGGAAAACTAACACCTGTGGAAATTCTTCATGGTTCCGCCCTCACTAGTACACATTGATTAAATATTTTTAAAATAATATTTTCCCACTTTTACACCATTTTTCACAATTTAATCACTTTGATTAAATATGCAAGCTTATCAAGATTTTAACTTTAAATTTAATTGAACACTGACCATTGTCAGGTTTCTCACTCCATCAATCAACTGATAAACCATTACGACACAATTATAGCACACTTCACAGTTAGGCATGCATCGCAGTTATAACACATCAAGTCATATGAACCACATCCAACCACATAAATCAATACACAACAACTTACTTAAAACAACACAAAACCACAACCAATAGTTTTCAGACAACACCCAGATAATGTGACTATCTAAAACCCCTCAATTAAGCTCCCCTTTTCTTTGAAGACAAGAGAAAGATCCTCGCCTTAATGCTCCAATTAGTTCTAAAAGTGAAAACTCTACTCCACCAAGCCACGTTCAACGTCCCAGAGGCACAAACCAAGCATGATAACAAAGAGACAGTTTCACCAAATCAATTTTTATCCTCAAAACATACAATCAAAAGAAAACATATATTTAATTTTACAAAATATAATCATTTTCCGAAGAACTCGATTTTGAGTAAACAGGATTCATTAACATAAATTGGGGAAAAATTGAATTAATTATAGAAACGCCAAATTAGTTTGTCAGAACATAAACTAACAGTCCTAATTGCATAAAGACATAATTAATTTCATAATTATAAACTGATTTCAAGAGAAACAAAAGTGAGGCTTTAGGGTTCAAAGCGTAATCTGGGGAAAACTCGATTTAAGTAGAGAATCATGAAATTAAACTTATAAATCATCAATTAAAAGTCCTAATTGCACTAAATCATAGATAATTTCACACTTAAAAACTGAATTTAAAATCTTAGGGGCTAGGGTTTGTGAAATTGATTTGGGGATTTTACAACTAGAAGAGAATAGGGTAAAATACTCACTCTAGGTGAAGAGGAAAGGGTGCAGCGACAAAACAGGGAGGCGACGGCGGCATCATGGCGGCGACGACGCGGCGGCTCTGAACGATGGTTTTGAACCATGGATTTTTGTGTGCAAAACTCAAGGGAGACGATGGCCATGAGGAGTCTAGCGCGGTGGTGGATGATGGTTGTGCGGCAGAAGACGGCGGAGCTTGTTTACATGATGGTGACGAGACACACAATGAGGAGCACGAACCAGACACGTGGGGTGAAGCTGGGATGCGACGGTGGTCGTCTCCTCGCTCCAGGCGGCGATCCGATGGTGACGCACGACTGGGAGGTGGGTTGGACGGCGCTGGTTTAAGAGGAATGAATGAAGAGAGTTGAGTCTGAGAAGTGAAGAAGGAAAGAATAAAAAAATAGAAAAGGAGGTGGGGGTTGTGAACGCGTACGGGAGAGGGAGGGGAAGAAATAGCACATTTTCTCTTATTTTCATTTTTTTCCTTTTTCTTTCATTGGGGTAAGTATAAAATTAAGTGGTTAAGATTAAGTCTAGAAAAAGGGATTTATTTTTAAACTTTGGATCTAAATGTAGTGAGTGACAAATATAAAATTTCAAAATTTCAAAATTTCAATTAGAGTAAAGATTGATATTTGAATTGATCTACCAAGAAAATCAATGATCCAAAATTAATCCCAGATTAATTTTAAACCAACATATTTTCAGTTCTAAAATTAAATAGAGTAATATATGAAAATAATTTTCTTTCAATCATATCATTTGAATTAACTTTCTAAACAAATACTAATAGTGACAATAACTTAATATTATTGTCTAGTAAACGTATATACACTGAAACAAGGCAGTGCTAACGCACTTAATAAAATATTTTTAAACGAGTAAATAAAATGACTCAAATCAAATCACTTAAAAATTAATAACTTAAACACTCAAAGAATAAATCATTCCAAATAAAATAGTATAAACATATATGTTTTACTGATATTGATAAACAGTAAAAACCAGGGTGTTACACACGGGGCAACGTTCACCTAGATAGGAGACATCTAAGACTCGAGGAATGATCTCTGATTCCTATACCATGGTTTTAACAAACAGTCGGAGAGAGTAGTTCGGATGATTGTTCCGGATTAAACCAGCCTTTGGTAAAATGCGTCAACAGTCAGCAACGTGCACATAGGATTTTTCTAGTACATCCTACACTACCAGAACACACATAGCATCTAGTCGAGTATGTTGGTGTATTGCAAGATCACCACACCATAGAGGAGCTACCAACTGGGCCTATATGAGTATTTCATACCCCGACATCACCAAGCATCAACCAGATCGTCACTACGGAATTCCCACCAGCATTAAAGTGTCAGCTCAATCTCCTAGGCACAATGTGACACCCGGGGCTGATGAGGGCGAGGAGTGGTCGCCAGTGCAAGAAGGCACGGACAAGGAGCGGCTCCTGGCAAGCTTCTAGGCTGAGGGACACATGGATGAACCGATTACACACTAGAATGAGAGGGATCCTGAGACTGTGTAAGTATGGGACTATACAGTTGAGGATGACTTATATGAATTGATTGATACTACCTATACAAACAAGATGCATCTTCTTTTCGGTAGCCCATCACTTAAGAACTCCACAGTTAAGCATGCTTAACTTAGAGCAATTATGGGATGGGTGACCTCTTGGGAAGTTTTCCCAGGAAACGTATGAGTGAGGACAAAACACACTAAAATGACCCGTGTTGGTTTGTGGGGACGATCGTCAATCCATAAAGCAGCCAGGGATGTTACACACAACGACCTTACAGAACATAGTTTCACTATGTGTTTAGGCAAAATTTTCCGGAAATGCGTTTCTTCTCGGCCATCCACTGGATGACCTCTTGATTCCACTAGAATCCTTTCATTGTGTTTTCTCAGATGCTAGATGTTTTCAGGTCCGAATCACCGGCCCTTAACATCGAGCTAAAGTTCTCAAGTAACCTTTCATCTTTATGAAAAATTATCTTAAAGAACTTGATTACAAATCCTAACTCATTATGAAATTGGATCACAAGTCCAATAATTTGTTTCTCTGCACTTTTCTAGTTGAGCCTTTTTCTTGGCTTCCAAGAAAACAAATAATTCTGAATCCATTAAATTTTATGGAGATATGGACAATGAATTATCCAAACTTTATGACATAAGGTCTTGTTCCATCCTACATCATAAATTATTAAGTTTATATTTTCACTAAGTCATTCATGACTTAGGTTTTTGCATTTTACCGTAAATACTCGTTCTCACGGACTAAAATCCTTTTTGTCTTAAAACCAAAATCATTGGTTAAAACCAATCATTTTGAAACCAAGTTCCACCAAAAGTACATAAGTACCAAATTCCTCAAAAACAGTTTCTTGAAAAACGTCGAAATTCTTAAAACACAGTTTTACCGCTTTTATTGTATTTCAACTTAAATTCCGTATTTTCAAAAATATGATCGTTTTTCTCAAATCCTTCACTTTCTTAGGTTTAAATACTTGTATTAAAGTATTAATAAAATGATAATTTCGAGTTTCACTTCACGGTTGTACAAAAATTCTAAAACTTGACTGAATGTTGCTAAATACGAAAATCATGTAATTCCTTTTTCAACGATTTTTAAACCTAATGTTTCAAAACTCATTTTGGAGTCTTACGACACTTAAATAGACTTGAAAAACAGTTTCAAACTGTCAAAGACAATTTCGGTCAAATTTGGAAATTTTGTTCATTTTACTTGTCCGATTTCGTGATAATCCCGTTTTTAAGTCCGCTAAAACATGATTTTGTTCTCTTAAGTTTTAAATTCAAATTAAACCCAATTTAAAATCTTTAAAACAAGACAATGCATTTTATACTACCATAAAAACAGTTTTTCGAAGAAATGTATTTTCTTCTTTGTTTTGTTACTTTTTAACACGTTAACATTCATAGAATTACATAGTTGTAAGAAACAATGTTGTCATACTTTTTTCAAGTATTGGCCGAAACCAATTCACAAGCAATTGTGAATATTCTTACTTCACCAAACCATCCATAACCACATAAACATATTCATGTATCAAAGCACTAAATCATGGCATGAGTTTCTTTAACACATTAGGCATAATTCCTACCAATGGTCAATTAAGCCAACTATAATTTTTTATAAACAAGCATACATCAACTAATCCATAAATTTCCATCACACAACATACACCACATAATTATTACACAAAATCCTCTTAGAGGCTCACATAGACATAAGCACTTAACCCCACACTTAGGGTTTCAAACCAACATAAAAACATATTAAACCATATACATATCTACTTTAAGGTAGGATGGTGGTAATCTCCCACATACCTTTTGAAGACAAAAGATTTCCTCTTGATTAAATTCTTGAATGGATCTCCTTCTACTCACACAAGGTTACTTCAACAACCAACAATCACCTTCATAAACAAACAACAACACAAGTTAAAGAATGAAGAAAAACCTACTTGACCCATTTGGGAGGGTTTCGGCCAAGACAAGAAAATAGGGTTAGGGTTTACTATTTTTTTCAAACTCTTGGATACATGATCCTAGGGTCTTAGATAGAAGATAAAAATTGTCATAACTCACAAATTCCATTTGTGCAATTTTCTAGAGTTTTAGATCATAAAAATGGAATTTGTGCAAAGTGTTTGATGTGACACCCTTTACCCCGCATGTATTCAAAAGCGCTAACACAGATATAAAAAGGGAAAGAACACATGCAAATATATATAATATCAAAACCGGGTAGCGACTGAGGCATTGTAACATAATGAGGAAATAACCAAAACATGTTTATAAAAGAAAATAACATAACTAAAACATAAACGAACCCAACCCCGATGTCACACTACAGAGCTGGTATAACCAATCCGATAAAACAACTCGGATACAACTGGAAACAAACTAAATAACTGTTGAAGAGGGAAATCCTATCTACGAGTCGTGGCTCCTCAGAGTCACTCCTCAACTGGCTACACATCGACCTCTGCATAAACGATACATGCCACAAACAAGAAACAAAGAGATAGGGAGTAAGAACCATATATATAAACATAACGGCAACATGATAGTTGGCAAGATGAACATACAACACATAGAAACATAGCAACATAGCATTTATAACATGGTCATCATACCAACATAACAAACATTTCACAATATAACATCAATCATACAATGCAATGCGAAACACTACTCCGAATGCATGTGGATCCATCTACACCAGGCATACGACTTCAGAGTTACATCTCCATATTGGCCAATAAGCACCAACGTCGGGGCAGTTCACCTTACCTTGGGTGGACCCTAGGATAGCCGATGCACCTTATTCTCAGATGCGCCACCACGGGTGTACATGATCCCCTTAGTATCGGATGAATCACCGTGGATGGCCAAATCGTCTTACACGCGGACGACCTCCCCTTAACTATCGTACCTCCCCCTAAAACTCCATGCATGATGCATGCACACAACAAACAATCGTTATCCACCACCTCCATCAACACCATTTATTATAACTTAACCTCTTTGGCCAACAAGCACCAAAGTTAACATCATCTTATCTTTCAACTTTAAACGTTAAACAGCACTCTGACCAAAAAGCACCAGAGCCTCAACACCTTGACCATTAAGCATCAAGGCTCAACATTATCTTTTCACTTGTCTTTGATCTTCATGTTTCGTTGGTATCTTATTAAGTCTTTTAAGCGTTTGGGGGTGAAAACCCCTACTTCAGCATTTATGGTTCCGTTCTGGCTAGGTGAGCACGGGCGTGCTCACCCTCAGCACGGGGGTGCTGGACCTGTAGGCAAGCACCGTCGTGCTTCCTGTTAAGCACGGGCATGCTCAAATGCGTGCCCTGCTCTAGGTTTCAAACTGGAGCACGGGCGTGCTCCCTGTTAAGCACGACCGTGCTCAATGGAGCGTGGTCGTACTGATATGGGCAGAAAGGGTCAGAAACCTTTTCCCAAATCCTTGGGACAGTTCACAGATTCAACTTATTGGCTTCTACTAATCCATTGAACATCAGCTTCATTAATCTTGACCGTTCTTCATTAATATTCATGTCTTATCATCATGGGGAATTAATCCTTTAATCATAGCTTCATTATTAACGTTCCTAGAACACTGACTAATCAATCCCAGGGTCTTTAACTAAGCCCTATGAACATAACCTTACCTCTCACACTATATTCATGTCTTATGAACAACTGGAATAAACATCCCTTAATTCTCATTATTATCATTAATGCATTTTAACGTCTTAACATCATGGTTGGCATTATCATCCTCAACAATCAACACTCATAAAGGGCACAACATCAAACAATAGCCAATAACCATTATAACTCGTTGCAACATGGCATCAACATTCAACATGTTCATAGCAGACAACATTCAAAAACAAGAACATTCAAACCAACATAAATCAATTAATAACAGTCATGCCAATATCATCATCACAACAATTAACATCATATAACAACTAGACATAGAGGCATATAAACATGTTATCATACAAATAGTCATATAGTCATTTAATCAAACACCAGGGTCATGGGTTAACCCTTCATCTTATGCTACCCCATAGCCTACATGTTCATACTAGCCCTTCTCCCCATACCTAGTATGAACATTTCCAAAACGATAATGTTGGCAAACTAGACACGTTCCCTCTAGCGGCTCGATGAGTTCCTCAAGCCTTGGTCAAACAAGAAGGGAAGAGAACAACCAAATAATCCCCAATTCAAAAGAAAGGGAAAAGGAGATTAAGGAGGGATAACTACGTTACCTTAAACAATGCTAACACGCGTAACTTCTCTCCCAAACGGACTCACAAATTCCAAGAACTTTAAGGGGTTCAAGGGAAAACTAAGAAAGATTAAGAGAGGCAGCTATTCTGAGGTTAACAATGTGAGAAATAAGGTTTAGGTCGAGTCTTATGATATGAATATAAGTTAGGGCATAACGGGCTCCTATTTCAGCCCAAACTGTATATAGATCGTTATTTTGACCATAACCTGAGCTACAAGTTTCCGATTGAGGCGTTCTTTGTGTCGTTGGAAAGCTCAGAGAAATTTCTACAAACTAATGTCTAAAAATCGAATCCTAAATCGGACTCTAAGATGGTCAAAAGTTCGATGGAAGTTTAGCGACATATTTGATTGTTATTTCTAGATAGGATCCTTAGGAGATTATGATAAGATCTTAAGAGATAATCAAAAATATGATTATCCTATATTAATAAGGACTCAAATCTGATTAATTGAGGGACTAAAACCTAGGAGATACACTATCTCAATTTAAATACTAAATCACACGATATCTCATAATATCTTTGTTAATCACTTATTATTAATAAAAACACATATTATATATTAACATATAAAATCACATATTAAGGGACACAATCTCATATTAATGCAAATAATCATATATTAAAATGCATATTATAATATTTATATATATATATATATATATATATATATATATATATATATATATATCTGTGTGTGTGTGTGTGTAAAAATACTACAACACTAATAACAATTACATTATCAATTATATAAATAACAGTACTAACTTCATTAACAACAACAACAACAACAACAACAAGGCATCCAAAGTAACATAATCCCTTATACGAAAATCGGGGTGTTACACTTGAATGAAATGGGATCATGAAGATAGATGAAGGTATGATCATTGATCATGAAATGATACCTCTAGAAGATGAAGGAAATGAAGGAGGATGGATGAAATTTGCAAAATCAACTTAGGAGCACTTGGAGTTTTTCAAGAGTAAGAAATTGATGTATTTGTGATAATGGACAAAATAAATTGGTTAAGTGACTTGAAGAGGGAGGGGCACGAAAATCTGGAGGGCAAAATTGTCCAAAACATTGTGGGACTCATTTTGGACTTTTCCATAACAAATATCTAGATATTTGTTTCAAGGTAATTATGACTTGGTGAGTCATGGTGATGACTCACCATGGTGACTCACCCCAAGTGAGTCATCATGGATGACTCGTCGTCCTGGCTCCCGGTGTATCCCTGCAGTTTCGTATCCGGCTCCGTCGTTTACTCGATTTAGGTTTTCGTCCATTTTTCTTCAAAATTCGCCCGAATAAAATATAATATTTTATTTTTGTGCGAAAATTTTAGAAATAGACTTTATCAATGAAATTATGATAAAATCTTGAATTTCTCAGTTTCAGTTCAAATTAGGGTTTATGCCGGTATAAAACTATACTGTCAGTAAAAATGCAGGCCAGTTTCCGTCTGAGTTTTAAACCCAAAATTGAACCCTAACTTCCTTAAATATAGTATGTTCTAGATATAATTTTGTTTTTCCAAAAATTATTTTCTTGACTACCGAAAAAAATATAAACAGACACATAATTACCGATACAGCAAAACAGATAAAATGTAAGGTAACAGACAGGGTGTTACAACACTACCCCTCTAAAAAGAATTTAGTCCACGAAATTAAAGTGGCCTTAAAATAGATGTGGATATTGTTCCTTCATCTTTTCCTCCAACTCCCATGTAGCATCTCCCGATGTTGCATTCCAGATCACTTTAACCAATGAGATTGCCTTCCCTCTTAGCTGCTTTACTTTTCTGTCCTCGATCTTTACTGGTAGTGCCTCATAGGTTAAGTTATCTTTCAATTGTACTATATGCTATGACATGACTAGGATCAGGATTATGCTTTCGCAATTGCGACACATGGAAAACACTATGAAGATTTGAAAGAAAAGGCGGTAAGGCTATTTGGTAAGCTACAGGACCTACTTAATGATGAATTTGGTAGGGTCCAATGAATTTCAGAGTGAGTTTCCTGGATTTAATCACCCTGCCAACCCCAGTCGTAGGCGTGACTCTCAAAAACACATGATCGCCTTCCTCAAACTCAAGAGGTTGTCATCTCTTGTCCGCGTAACTCTTCTGCGACTCTGAGTTATCCGCATTTTCTCCTCAATCATTTTCACCTTTTCTGTTGTCTGTTGCATGATGTCTGGTCCCAACACTAAACTTTCTCCATCCTGGTACCAACACAAAGGTGTTCTACATCGTAGACCATATAAAGCTTCATAGGGTGCCATTCCTATACTCGAGTGGAAATTGTTGTTGTAGGTGAATTCTATCAACGGTAAAAATTCACCCAACTCCCGGTATGCTCCAATGCACAAGCTCTCAGCATGTCTTCAAGCGACTGGATTGTCCTATCTGATTGTCCATCCGTCTGTGGGTGATATGCCGAATTCAATTTGAGCTTTTTTCCTAGCGACTCTTGTAGACTTTGCTAGAACCTCGACATAAACCTCGATCCCAATCCCAAATAATAATCAAAGGTACACCATATAATCTGATAATCTCCCCGATGTATAACTAAGTTAATCTCTCCATTGAATACTTTATGTTGGTGGGTAAAAAGTGAGCCGACTTGGTTAGTCGATCAACTATTACCCATATCGCATCATGTCCCTTCCGGGTCCTTGGCAAGCTTGTCACAAAATCCATCCCGATACCATCCCATTTCCATTTTGGGATGCTCAAAGGTTGTAGCATTCCTGCTGGTCTTTGATGTTGAGTCTTAGCCTTTTGACAAACTAAACTGGAAGCGACATATTCCATCACGTCTCTTTTCATCCCGTACCACCAATACAACCGCTTGAGGTCTTGATACATCTTTGTTGCTCCTGGATGCATACTCAGTTTACTCTTGTGGGCTTCCTCTAAAATCAAATTTTTGAGCTTGAAATCGTCCAGTACACAAATTCTTTCACCGAACCTTAAGATTCCATCTGTCCCCTCTTTAAATTTTGATATTGCTCCTTGTCGCACCAATTCCCTTTCTTCTTGTAAGTACTGATCACTTTCTTGTTTCTCTCGTATTTGTTCCATCAATCCATCGGAAATAGTAATCATACCTAAGCAAAGTTTTCATGGTGACATCTCAACCGTTAACCGCATATCTCGGAATTGCTCTAACAACTCTTGTTCTTTGACCATCATTGTAGACGCATGTATTGATTTTCTACTCAAGGCATCCGCTACCACATTTGTTTTTCCAAGGTGGTACTGTAGTTGGAAATTGTAATCCTTTAGAAATTCCAACCAACGCCTCTACCGCATGTTGAGCTCCTTCTGATCAAACAGGTATTTCAAGCTTTTGGCATCACTGAAAATGTTCAGCGTTGCTCCATACAAATAATGCCTCCATATTTTTAGTGCGAAAACTACAGTCGCTAACTCCAAGTCATGTGTAGGGTAGTTCCTCTCATGAATTTTCAACTGTCTTGAAGCATATGCTACCACTTTCTGATTCTACATTACCACACAACCTAACTCTTGATGTGAAGCATCACAATACACCTCAAAAGGCTCCTTAGGATCAGGTAACACTAACACAAGTGAAGTAGTCAACCTTCTCTTTAACTCTTGGAAACTTTCCTCATATGCTTCGGTCCATGCAAATGCTTGGTCCTTCCGAGTTAGTTGGGTAAGAGGTCCTAATTAATTTGGAGAATCCCTCAATGAATCTCCTATAGTATCCAGCTAAACCCATGAAACTATGGATTTCCATTACCGTCTTGGGTCTCTCCCATTTTAGAACAGCTTCAACTTTTGACGGATCCACTGCGATCCCTTCATTCGAAATAACGTGTCCTAAAAATTGAACTTTATCTAACTAAAACTCGTACTTTTCGGGTTTTGCATATAATTGTTTCTCTTTCAGGATCTGGAGAACCACACTGAGATGTTCAGCATGCTTATCTTGATTAGGAGAATAGATTAGAATGTCGTCTATAAAGATGACGACAAACTGATCTAGATAAGGACGAAAAATCATGTTCATGTAACCCATGAATATAGCAGGTGCATTCGTCACTCCAAACGGCATCATAAGATATTTGTAATGCCCATAACGTGTTCCAAACGTTGTCTTCGGGATATCCTCTGCCTTCACACTAATCTGGTGTTAACCCGATCGTAGATCTGTCTTTGAGAAAATTGCTGCTCCATGTAACCGATCCATTAAATCATCTATCCTCAGAAGTGGATACTTGTTCTTGATCGTCACTTTGTTTAACTGAAGGAAATCTACACATAGACGAGAAGTCTCATCCTTCTTCATCACAAGCAAAACTGGAGCTCCCAAGGGTGACACACTAGGTCTAATGAACTCTTTCCTCATCAGTTCCACCAATTGCTTCTTCAAGTCCTCTAGCTCTGATGGCAACATACGGTATGGTGCCATGGATATCGGTCCAGAGCCTGGTACCAGATCAATCGCAAACTCAATGTCTCGAACAGGTGGTAGTCAAGGTACATCTTCAGGAAAAACTTAAGGAAACTCATTGACGACAGGTATGGACTGTAAGTCAAACTCACTCTTGACGTCTAAGGAAAACAATAACATGTATCCTTGAGCTCTTTATCTCAAAGAAGCTCTTACTTGTTTAGCAGACAAAAATCCAGAAATCTCATCCTCTGGTAAAATTAAGGCTTTATTTGCACAGTCTAATAGGATATTGTTAGAAAATAACCAATCCATCCCTAGTATCACATCTATTTGCGAAAAAGGCAAACAGATCAGATCAACAAAAAATTTCTTATCCTCTACCAAGATAGAACAACTTAAGCAAGCTGTAGTAGTTAAAACATGTTCAGCAATTGGTACAGATATAATCAAGTCAAAAGGTAAAGAAGACACAGGTAATCCTATCAATTTAGCACAATCATATGCAATGAACGAATATGTCGCACCGGAATCAAATAGTACAGTTAAAGATTTACCTCCTATGACACACTGTCCCTGAATCAGATCTTCATTGCAAGAGGCCTCAGCACCGCTCACGGTATAAACTCTTCCTCCATCCCTAGGCCTTGCAGCTCGCATGTTGCTCACAGAAGGTTCCGTCTTGGACTGTCCACAATTCCTAGAGAAGGGCCCAAGATGTCCACACTTAAAGCAAATGATGCCAGTAATCTTGAAGTCCTTTGTAGCGTGACCCATGCCACACTTCATGCACTTCTGTGGAAGATTCCTAGATGATCCAAAACCTCCACTGCTTCCACCAAAAGATCGTTGTTGGAATTGTTGCTGGCCTTGTGGCTTGTTGTATGGCTTCCTCTGAAATCGGTTTTTATCGTTGTAGTTTCCTCTCTTGAACCTAGACGGTCCAAAACCTTGTTGTCTGGTGTCACGACTCGCCTTCAAGTCTTCAATTTGCCTACACTTGTCCATCAGCTTCGGAAATATAGATATTTCCATTGGAACTACTGCTTCCTTCAACACATTCTGCAACCTTCCTTCAAACCTGCGACACTTCCACTCTTCATGTGGGTTGCACATAGATAGCCTGAAAACTTCGCCAAGCTCTCAAATCTGGCACCGTATTTAACTACGGTCATACTACCTTGCTTCAGTTGCAGAAATTCCATTTCTTTAGCGTCTCTTGCACTTGCTGGAAAATATTTCTCTAGAAACTTTCTCCGAAAAGCTTCCCAGTTAACCGCTTGTTGATCATGCTCAAGAAATTGGCGAGCTCCTCTCCACCAATTCTCAGCGTCGCCAACTAGCATGTAGGCAACATAGGTAACCTTATCGTTATCAGCACATCTCATAGCAGCGAAAATCTTTACCATAGATTGAACCCAAAGCTCAGCTCGCTCAGGATTAAACCCGCCCTTAAATTCTGATGGATTTCTACGTAGGAATTCATCCAGTCCTCTGCTTTCAGCTCCCCTTTCTTCGTGTCTCACAAATGCGGCAGTCATTTGTGTCACGCTCGCACGGCTGCAGCCATATTTCCTCCGCCACTAGCCATTATAACCCTACAAGACAAAAATCAATTAGTCCAGCAGATTACAATAAACTCACCACAAAACAATATCATTTTTTTTGGAAATAATATCAAAAGCACACAAAGAACACACAGTACAAACAAAGGCAGACCTAAACCGCAAACCTTAACAGACTCGACCAGCTCTGATGCCAAATAATGTAACACCCTTCTCGGGCGCTACATTGTCTATGACCCTTATATTCTATAAGACCGAGTAAAGCGAGAAAAAAAGATATTTTCGACCAAAAATATGGGTTTACTTTTTTTTTTCTTTTCATAAATAGTATGATACATATCTTTAACATATATCTTCAAACTTGAGCATAAATATTTTACAATCATTCCCCAGGTATGAAGGTAGTAACAGTCGTAAACACAAACATCCAGACAATGGTGAAAATACCAACACCAATAAAATAACAACATATTGGAAATATGTTTATAATAATAATAACAGCATTGGAGCCATAGCTCCACAAAATATAAACATAGACACAAGACTCATCATGCTGGCCAATACAAAACAATGACGAAATGTCATCCCCGTACAACCGTAACAGTCAAGGATGATAAGCCATCATGCCGTGGGTGTACTCCTCACGTCCACTATACAAAAGCCAATGAGACTGTGTCCATGTATCCATGTCATCTCAAACTCCAGCTGAGTGTGGTGGCGAGACAGTGCCGTCGACATCTTCGCAGAACGTAAAATAAAACAGAAAACCAGAAAATACAGAAAATGTGGTGAGATCCCCATTCATCATACACATAACGTAAATATGCAGTGGTACGACACACAAGTATGTACAACTATCAATATACAGTTATATCATCACTCATATCATAATCATAATGTTTCACAGAAACATAATCACGGGGAAACGTTCACCTAGATAGGAGACATCTAAGACTCGAGGAATGACATCTGATTCCTATACCATGATTTTAACAAACAGTCGGAGAGAGTGGTTCGGAGGATTGTTCCGGATTACACCAGTCTTGGGTAAAATGCGTCAACAGTCAGCAACATGCACATAGGCTTTTTCGGGAACATCCTTCACTACCAGAACACACATAGCATCTAGTCGAGTATGTCAGTGTATTGCAAGATCACCACACCACAGATGAGCTACCAACTGGGCGTATATGAGTATTTCATACCCTGACATCCCTAAGCATCAACCAGATCGTCACTACGGAATTCACACCAGCATTAAAGTGTCAGCTCAAACTCCTAGGCACAACGTCCTTACAGAACATAGTTTCACTATGTGTTTAGGCAAAATTTGCCGGAAATGCGTTTCTTCTCGTCCATCCACCGGATGACCTCTTGATTCCACTGGAATCCTTTCGACTTGCTTTCTTAAATGCTAGATGTTTTCAGGTCCGAATCACCGGCCCTTAACATCGAGATAAAATTCTCGAGTAACCTTTCATCTTTGTGAAAAGTATCTTAAAGCACTTGATTACAAATCCTAACTCATTATGAAATTGGATCACAAGTCCAATTATTTATTTCCCTGCACTTTTCTAGTTGAGCATTTTTCTTGGCTTCCAAGAAAACAAATAATTCTGAGTCCATTAAATTTTAAGGAGATATGGACAATGAATTATCCAAACATTATGACATAAGGTCTTGTTCCACCCTACATCATAAATTATTAAGTTTATATTTTCACCAAGTCATTCATGACTTAGGTTTTTATATTTTACCGTAAATGCTCGTCCTTACGGACTAAATTCCTTTGTCTTAAAACCAAAACCTTTGGTTAAAACCAATCATTTTGAAACCAAATTCCACCAAAAGTATATAAGTACCGAATTCCTCAAAAACAGTTTCTTGAAAAACGTCGAAATTCAAAAAACACAGTTTTACCACTTTGTATTGTATTTCAACTTAAATTCCATATTTTCAAAAATATGATCGTTTTTTCAAATCCTTTACTTTATTAGGTTTCAAATACTTGTATTAAAGTAGTACAACGATAATTTCGAGTTTCACTACACGGTTGTACAAAAATTCTAAAACTTGACCGAACGTCGCTAAATACGAATATCGGGCAATTCCTTTTTCAACGATTTTTAAACCTAATGTTCCAAAACTCATTTTGGAGTCTTAGGACACCTAATTGGACTTGTAAAACAGTTTCTTGTCCGATTTGGAACTTTTTTTCATTTTACTTGTCCGATTTCGTGATAATCCCGTTTTTAAGTCCGCTAAAACATGATTTTTGTTCTCTCAAGTCTTAAATTCAAATTAAACCCAATTTAAAATCTTTAAAACAAGGCAAGAAATTTTGTACTACCATAAAAGCAGTTTTGCAAAGAAATGTATTTTCTTCTTTGATTTGTTACTTTTTAACACCTTTACATTCATAGAATTACATAGTTGTAAGAAACAATGTTGTCATACTTTTTTTCAAGTATTGGCCGAAACCAATTCACAAGAAATTGTGAAGATTCTTACTTCACCAAACCATCGATAACCACATAAACATATTCATGTATCAAAGCACTAAATGATGGCATGAGTTTCTTTAACACATTAGGCATAATTCCTACCAATGATCAACCTCAGGAGAAGAGAAAATTGAGGAGATTCTTTGAGATAGAGTTGGACGATAAATTTTTATTTGTTTAGGAGAGGGAAGAGGTTTGGAAACAACAGAAGGGGGTAGAATTAGTAGAGAATCTATATAGTGTAAGAAAGACTCAGAACTAGTGATAAACATAAAGAAATACCTAGAAGGAGAAGGAAGCATAACTATAGAGGGATGGTAGTGACTTCCAAATGATGAACGAATGAAAACAATTATAGGAGGGTATAAGAAAATTTCTTTACAAGGGTTAATGACATGAGGTGGAAGTGGAGGGAAGACAGACAGGTTAGAGAAGCTTGCAGTCAAGAGACTTTGCAAGTCAAACACAAACAAACTAGATGAAATGCCAGCTTGTTTTCTAAGGGTATCACCCCTGTGCACAATATTGTACCGATATACATTACACACTACAGTATATGAATAAGTTTGAGATTTGTGGGAGGAGACAGGTGAAGGAGGAGGAGACACATGAGCAAGGGGTTCAACAGAGATGGCGGGAGGAGAGGAGACGGATGGTGTAATGATACCTTGATGAACAGGAGATGAAGGTGAGGGTGGTGATGAAGAGGGAAGAACCACTTGGTTTTCAAACATCCTCAGCTTCTTCCTTGGTTGAGGTGGATTCAGGGGACCCACTAAGGGATAAACAACTATCTGTGTTGCAACATACATGTCTTCAGCAGTTGCAGCAGCAACTTCTTCCTCCGCAACAGGTGCCATAACAACAGGTGCAGGGTAGCCGGTCTTGTTGGGAATCATTCCCAGAAAGAGAGTCTTCTTCTCCTTAGGCTCCTCCAAGGGTCTTGTCATTGATGAACATAGTTTTGACATTTTATTTAACCCTCATACTTACTGTTTTTAAACATCATTTGAGCTTAATTGATGGGTCTTGAGTGCATTTTATGACTTTGGGCCGAAAATTAGGCCTAATTGCATTTTTCAACATAATTGGCATCCTGACATTGATTATGTATGTAGAGCATAACTTTGGATGTAGATATTGAAAAATTGTGATTCTAATTTTTTAGGAAAGCTAAGGAAAACATATACAACTTTAATGAAGAGCTCGAGGTCCATTTCGGAGGATAAAAGAGTCAAATCTGGGCCGAAAGTCTGACTAGAGATTCTGTTGAGAGAGTTTGAACAGAGAGCATTGTTTGGGCTATAACTTGAGTTTTAGAGGTCATATGCAACTGAGACCAACACCATTTTGAAGATGACACAATAGGATACAACTTTCATGAAGATCGTTCAGCCAAATTATTTCGTTTGGATGACATAAATTGCTTCGGAAAGTCAGCCTCGGATCCTGAAGTAAATTGGGCCTAACTCACTCATTCGAGGTCCAATTGGAGTAATTTTGGTGGCCACTTGAAGCTGGGCCAAAGGGACACATTTAGGATTGTTAAATTTGTTTATTTAGGGTGTTTTATAATGACAAATAGGGCAGAACAGCAGGCATATGAAAATTGCTCCCTTCCCTCTTTTTTTGTATGTTCTTGGTCATGGATTTTCGTTTTCTAAGTTGTTTATCCACAACAATGGAGAGCTAAACTCCTTAAACCAATCCTTGGGTTGACATTCCTATGGGTCTGATTTTGAAATCTTGTTCTATTTGCTTAATCCAATGTTAATTTCGTTTTTCATATTCTTCCTCTCTTTGATTCTTGATTCTATATTTGTTTGCTTAAATGAGTTGGAATCTTGAATTTATGTATTAGTGGATTCATTAATTCATATTTAAAGAGGGAAAAACAGAATCTAGATAATTGCATTGAAGGTGTTTGATGAAATATCTAACTTGGTTGAATTTCGGTTTTCATGTTTAATTTCAGATTTAATGGATGCTTAATTTGTTTGCCTTAATTTATCAAACTCTAGATACATTTATAGAAGGAAATTCATGGGTTCCATTTAGGCTTCTATTTAGAATTCGAAATCAAGGGCTTAATTACTATTTGTATATCCTCTTGTGATTAAGGATGAATCAAACCCGGTAACTGTTATTCACTTGGATTGGTTGTTTTTGTGTAACTGTTTCCAATTTTAATTAGTTTTTGTCTTGTTAATTTTCATGCTTATACCCCCCCCCCCCCCCCCCCCAACCTTTTAATTTTCTTGCTTAACTTTGATTGAATTTCTGAGTTGGTCCTTTGAGAGATGATTCGGCTTTACACTCTTGCTGCAAGTAGGGTTGTAATTTGGTTATATTAATTTTGGTGGGTTCGGCACTTGTCAGTCATCTGCTCCCCCTGATTAGGTACTTCCTCTCTACTTGGGGCAGACTCAACTTGTATCAGAGGCCTTCACTAGCCTTCTCCTCTTATCTGTTTGAACAGACTCAGCTTCAGATTCCTCAACATATTTTGACTTCCTCTTGGGAGAGGGTTTCGTTCTTCTGAACCTTATTAGAGGCTCAAAACTCTCTTCACTTTCTACAAAGGTTGAGGGCTTCTCTAGTTCAGGTCTTCTATCCTATCTGGCCACTTTCCCAGCAGGCTTCCATATGCCTTCTGAGATGGGAACCTCAGACTCATCAGCAGACTCAGCTGCCTGCTTCTGCTTCTGCTCCACAGCAGCTTCAACAATTTTCTTTTTCTTCTTATTGGAAGGTTCAACTTTCTTCTCTTCCTCATCCTCTTCTAGGGGAATTACTGGGATGGTCATCATAGACAAGTTCTTCTTGTATATGGGGAGAGATATGTAGACAAACTCTCCATCTCCAGGAACAAAGAGTTTGTTCCTAAAGAGCCTTGTGAGCAGCATCCCATAAGGAAAGGTTTGTATGTTGGTCCTTTTGACCATGGACTCTAAATGATTGAAGATCAAAGCATTTATGTCAACCTTAATATTGTGTATCAGATGATATAGAGCAGTCCATCTTAGAGATATTGTGTCTAGATCGTTTCCTAGGCATCACACACTCTTGCAATAACTTCAGCAGTAACCTATACTTAGGAACCATGTAGACAGGCTTGAGGCTATCAGGTTTGGGAACCCCATAGAGGGTGATATTGATGTTGACTTCTCCAACTTCATCTTCCCACTCAGATCTGTACCCAACTCCCAGCCTGGGACAGTTTGCAACCTTCTCCAAAGAGTTCATGTAGTAAATGAACGCCGTATCGAGCACACAACCTCAAATATCCTTTGTTCCATCAACGGGGTTGGTGAGAATGACAGCATTGGTCCAGAAGTCTCTGACCAACTTTGGGTGACCAAGTTCCTTCATGTAAAAGAAGGGTGTCCATCTGGAGTATTCCAACTCCTCAGTGACATCCATGCCCCATTTCTTCATTTGTTGAAGGTCCACCACCTCCCCATCCAAAATCTTCTCCACATCAACAACTCTCATGTTGTATTTAGAAGCAATTTCTTTCGAAGAGATATTCCTTGAGGGTGCCATTATAGAGACGAGTTTAGGGTTTGAAGGATTTGGGGGTTTCAGAGAGAGAAGGAGACGAAAGTGTTTGAAAAGATTTGAAAGCGTAAAGAGACAAGATTTCTGACTCTTTGACCTTTTATAGCAATAAAAGTAGGAAAGAGAAAAAGACATGTTTAATGCTTAAAACGGCATGAAATACGTGGGAAACTACAACGCTCACTAAGGCATTATGAAAACATGGTTTCAAGAAAAAAACTGCCATGTACATGATTAGCTTCAGATTATTAAATGGTATTAAATAATTAATAACCATTTTATCAAAAACAGTTGAGTTTAAAAAGTATGACACAGCATGGTCAGACAGGTATCACAGACAGGACACATAAAAAGCATAAGACAAGTCAGGCATGCAATATCATATATGTTATTCAATAATGAAATGCATGTTCATATTGTCTATAATATACTTAAACCTATCTTCAGCTAAGGGTTTTGTGAAAATACCAGTCCATTGATTTTCAGTTTTAACAAACTTAATATCAAAGATGCCTTTGTTAACATAGTCCCTTATAAAGTGATGTTTGATTTCAATATGCTTAGCCTTAGAATGTTGAATGGGATTTTTAGATAAGCAAATTGTGCTTGAATTATCACACCACAATGATATATTAAGTTCATATATAGAGTAATTCTCAAGTTGATGTTTTACCCATAAGAGCTGTGAGCAGCAACTGGAAGCAGAGATGTATTCTGCTTCAGTAGTTGATAGAGCAATTATTGTCTGCCTTTTGCTTGTTCAAGAGACTAAACTGGCTCCAATGAAGTGGCATCCTCCACTGGTGCTCTTTATTTCTATTCTGTCTCCAGCAAAATCAACATCACAATATCTCACTAATCTGTATTCTTTTGTTCTCAAATATAACAAACCAAGATTAGTTGTCCCAAGCAAATATCTAAATATTCATTTAACAGTCTTCAGATGGGATTCTCTAGGATCATATTAGAATATTGCACACATACATACACTAAATTGAATATCAGGTTTGCTTGAAGTTAAGTACAGTAGAGAACCAATCATACCTCTGTAGACAGTTTGGTTTATAATTTTACCTTCACCATCTTTGCTTAACTTTGCATTGGGTTGCATGGGAGTTTTCATAGGCTTTGTATTCTCCATTTTGTACTTCTTAAGTATCTCCTTAGTGTATTTTTGTTGATGGATGTAGATTCCATCACTTGTCTGCTTGATTTGCAGTCCAAGAAAGAACTTTAATTCTCCTATCATGCTCATCTCAAATCCTGCTTGCATCAGCTTGGGAAATTCCTTGCACAACTTTTCATTAGTTGCTCCAAAAATAATATCAGCAACATATATTTGGACTGTAATAAAATTATCTTTTGAGCATTTCTTAAACAGAGTTGTATCTACTTGTCCTCTAGTAAAGCCATTATGCATGAGAAAAGAACTAAGTCTATCATACCATGCCTTGGGTGCTTGTTTCAAACCATATAAAGCCTTCTTAAGTTTGAAAATATGATCTGGTTTATCAGGATCTTCAAAACCATGGGGTTGTTTAACATACACTTCTTCAATTATACCATTTATAAAAACACTTTTTTCATCCATTTGAAAAAGGGTGATTTGGTGTTGTGCATCATATGACATTAAAATGCAAATGACTTTTATTCTAGCTACAGGTACAAAGGTTTCAGTATAATCAATACCTTCTTGTTGGTCATAGCCTTGAGCTACTAACCTAGCTTTGTTTCTGACAACCTTACCATCTTCATCCAATTTGTTTCTGAAAACCCATCTTGTTCCAATGACAGACTTATCTTTTGGCTTGGAGACAAGTGACCAAACATCATTCCTTGTGAACTGATTGAGTTTTTATTGCATAGAAAGAATCCAGGTTTCATCATCAAGAGTTTCTTCAATATGATGGCTCAATTTCTGACATAAAAGCCATATTGCTTGATTCTCTTAATGTTGATTTGGTTCTTACTCCTTCTGAGGGATTTCCAATGATGAGATCTTTAGGATGATGAGTCTTGAACTTCCAGTCTCTTCTGAGATCATCATGTTGATCTTGACTTGTCTGTTGACTGGTCTGACTACTTGTCTGCTCCACTTGTCTGTCAGACTCTTCAACAGGTTTTGCCTTAGATATGTCAGGCTGTTGACTATCTTGTCTGTTTATATCAAGACCTGCAAGATCATCCTCTAGATTTGATAGTTCCCTATCAGTCTTTAAACCTTCAAGAAACTTAACATGAATATATTCCTAAATTACAGAGGTTTTAGAGTTATAAACTCTAAATGCCTTAGACATTTCAAAATATCCAATGAAGATACCCTTATCCACTTTGGAATAAAACTTTCCAAGTTGATCCTTAGTGTTCATAATGAAACATTCATATCCAAATGCATGGAAATAAGATATGTTAGGTCTTTTACCTTTCACAATTCATAAGGAGTTTTCTTTAGAAAATGCCTTATAAGTATTCTGCTTTGTATATAACATGCAGTGTTTACTGCTTCTGCCCAGAAGTACTTAGGGAGATTATTCTCATTGAGCATTGATCTAGCCATCTCTTGCAGAGATATGTTCTTCCTCTTAATCACTCCATTTTGTTGTGGAGTTCTTAGTGCAGAGAAATTGTGAGAGATCCCGTTCTCCTCACAGAACAGCTTGAATTGCTTATTTTCAAATTCTCCCCCATGATCATTTCTAAGAGTAGAAATACATAAAACTTGCTCATTTTGTAGTTTCTTACAGAATACAGAGAAAACCTTAAAAGATCCATTCTTGTGGGTTAAGAAGAATACCCATGTAAATCTAGAATAATCATCAACTACGAAAAATCCATATTTCCATCTAGCCAAGCTAGCAATACTAACTGGCCCAAACAGATCCATGTGTAACAACTGAAGAGGTCTAGAAGTTGACACTTGGTTTTTAGATTTGAAACTTGATTTTACTTGTTTACCTCTCTGACATGTATCACACAAAACATCTTTCTTAAAACTAATATCAGGCAATCCTCTTACAAGGTTATCATTTTTCAATTTTGAAATTAGTTTCATATTAGCATGTCCTAGTTTCCATTGCCATCACAATCTTTCATCCTCTTTTGAAATCAAACAGGTTACACTTTGATCTGAGAGACCAGTCGGTTCAATCTTGTAAAGATTTTGCTGCCTACTAGCTGAAAAGAGGGTCTTGCCATTCTTGTCTTTGACTATACAAGCATCCTTAGTAAAGGAGACATCAAATCCACTATCACATAATTGACTTATGCTAAGTAAATTGTGCCTTAATCCTTTGACTAAGAGAACATTAGAGATTGAGGGAAGACGGGTTTACCAATAGTACCAATTCCAATCACCTTCCCTTTTTGATTGCCTCCAAAGGCAACATGTCCTCCTGTCTTAAGTTGGAGGTCTAGGAACAAAGACCTTTCTCCTGTCATGTGTCGCGAGCAGCCACTGTCCTGGTACCAACAGAGGTGTTTTCTTTGTCCTATTAAGGACATATGCAACATGAATTATCTAATCTTTAGGTACCCATATCTTTTTGGGTCATTTTCTGTTAGTTCTAGGAGTCTGTGAACACTTCCTTCTCTTCATATGGATACACTTAGACATAACATGTTCAGCTTTTCCACAGAAGTTACAGACGGGTATGGATTTAGTGGAAATTGAGTTAACAAACACTTTAGATGTTTTTCTTGATACTTTACAATGTGTCTGATGAACATATCCAATACCTTCTTTGTTAAGGGAGTGTCTTTGACAGCCGAGTGGCTTAGTCAGATTGTCTCTACCATTAACAAATTTGGCAAGATCAGAAGTGTGATCTTCCACTTATTGTTAAAGTTTGGCAACTTCTTCAGACTTTGATGTTTCACTAATGATCTTAGCTTCATTAGACTTTGTAGTCTTCAGCACACTATTATCTTTGGCCAGCTTCTCACACTCTTGAGATTTTCGTTTATGCTCACTAAGGAGCTTTGCATACTCTCTCTTGAGGGATTTGAAGGTCTTCGATAACCAGTCGGATTCCTCCAACAACTCCTCATAGGCATTATGCAACTCCTTAAAGTCGGGATGTACCTCAGCTTCAGAGTCAGTGTCAGTGTTAGCCATCAAACAGAGATTGGCTTCCTCCTCTGCTTCTTCTTCTTCAGAAGATGTTGATTCAAGATCCTCCCAGGTAAGCCATCATCATTTTATTCTTCTTTTTGAAGAACTTCTTATGAGGGGCTTTCTTGAGTTGAGGACACTCAATTTTGATGTGACCAGGCTTCTTACACTCCTAGCAGACAATTGGGCTCTTGTTTGTTGATGTAGATTATTTGATGCTCTTTTACTTATGAAACCTTCTGAAAGGCTTCTCCTTTCTGAACTTCTTCTTTTTCAAGAGCAGTCTCATCTTTCTAGTTAAGAGAGATAGCTCCTCATCACTTTCAGAATCCTCGTTTTCAGACTGGTCTGTATCACTGGTAGACTCGTCTGCTTTTAGAGCTTCTGAGGTTTTTGAGGATTTCTGATCAGTTTTTAGAGCAATGGATTTGCCCTTTTTAGTTGTCACATCATCACCAAGTTCTTGCTCATGAACAGTGAAGGTACCAAGAAGTTCATCCATAGTCAAGGTGGTGAGATCCTTGGCTTGAGAGATGTCAGTGACTAAAGGTCTCCACTGCTTTGGCAGGCTTTTAAGGATCTTCCCAACTTTCTTAGCATTTGTATAAGTTTTTCCAAGAGATTTCAAACCATTGATGATAGTTTGGAATCTTCCAATCATCTAAGCAACTAATTCACCTTCCTCCATGATGAACAGCTCATACTTTCCGACAAGTATGGTAATCTTTGATTCTTTTACTTTGACAGATCCTTCATGTGTGACAGACAATGTGTCCCACATCACTTTGGCAGAGTCAAAAGCACAAACTTTCTTAAATTCCTCAGGACTGAGAGAACAGATTATGTTGTATCTAGCTTTGTGATTCAGCTCCCATTTGTCTATTCTGCTGGTGTCCATTGAGCCTTTGGTTTATCAGTGTTGTCATCATTCTTGGGAAGAATGGACCTTCAGTGATGACATCCCAAAGATTAGAGTTTGTTGATAGGATGAACCATTGGAATCTATCTTTCCAGTAGTTGTAGTTTTCTCCATTGAAGAATGGAGGTCTGGTTAGGGAAGCTCCTTTAGTCTGGTGACTCCCACTTGCACTAGACACGAGAAAGGGGGTTGAATTGTGTTTATCAGACTTTAAAGGAAAGTTAAAAACTTTTCACACACAAGCTAGGGACAGATAAGTGTTTTCACAAAGCACAGATAAGGACTTGTCTGATCAGTTTTCTACAGAAAAACACACAAACATGCAAGATTAAAACTTGTTTGATATTCACACTTAACCCCTTTAGTTAGTTAACGGATAAGATATTCAAAGCAACTAAAGATTTAAGGGTAGAGAGATAGACACAGGTGTTTATCCTGGTTCACCCCTTAACAACTAGGGCTACGTCCAGTCCTTGGCAGCACCAAGTTTCTTTCACTATAACTTATCAGGTTACATACTACAAGTATTCTTTGCACACCTAGCCTCTCCAGGCTCCAAGACAAGTATTGTTTGCTCACCTAGCCTCTTCAGGCTCACCCAAGTTTGTTTGAGAAAAGGTTGTAATAAATACAATATGCAAGTCTTTCACTAACACTCAGAAGAGTGAATAAGTTTAGAAAGACTGTGTAATAACTTCAAATGATTAAAGAATACAGATTGAAAGAATGAAAGAATAAACGCGCAGAGTAATGGCTCTTTAATGCTGTGCATTCTCTATCTTCATCTTCAATGGCATCTGCATTTATAGGCTTCAATCATATTAAATCCGCTAGAGACATTCCTTCATATTTTGGCTTTGAGTTGAGCTCCATTAAATGCAATAGAGTCGTTCTGGGCAGCCATTTAATGCTTAGGAACGTTGGTTGTACTCTAACACGTAAGTCTAGTGCTTTATGCTTTGTGCAACAGCCAAATCAGAGTTGTGCAGGTTGCTTTTGTACTTTGCAGAGCACATTTCCCTTTTCGTGTAACTCTTAGTTGTACTAGGGAATAAAGAATATTGGAAGCACTCCTTTTCTGAGTTCCATGATTGTTTTGAGTGTTTGACCTTCTGACTTTCTTGAATCGCGTGATAGAAAGCTTCAATAACATCTGATTGAGTGGATAGCTCCTAAAGGTTCATTTGTCCTTACTGGTTCCTCATCAAAGAACCCCAGACATGTGAGAGCTTCATTAGACAGGTTGACTCTTCAACGCAGACAGTCAACAATCAAGTCATAAGATATGTTGACTTTTACTCGTCAGATAAGTGATCTTCATGAGTGATCAAGAGTGTCTTAGGGAAGTCAGGTATTAATTAACCTTTAAGACAATAATCTGCATACTAGATAGACAGGTCAACAACCAATGTGAAGTTTAATTAAATTATTAAAAATGTTTAGTTTTCATCAAAACTTATGGCAAATGTACATCAGACATTTAGAGACTTAACAAAATACACAAACATTTTTCTATTCTTTTAGTTGTTGAGCCTCAAGATGCTAGTGAGAAAATAATACTTGTATAAGAGTGAGCCTCAAGAGGCTAGATGTGCAAGAATACTTGTACTGTAATCTGATCGGTTATAGTGAAGAAAACTTGGTGCTGCCAAGGAATGGACATAGCCCTATTGGTTTCGGGGTTAACCAGGATAAATCCTTTGAGTGATTTTTCTCTCTCTCAATCTCTTTAATTAATTAAGAATTATCTAACTTGTTTTCTAACAAGGGGTTAAATCTGTGCATATCAAAATATTAAGTTGTTTTCTTCATGTGTGTTGTTAAAAAACCTTAGACTAGTCACTCGTCTGTAAACCCTTTGTCACCCGTTTGCTTGTTGTACATGCAAAAAGAATTTTCCGTGTTTTGAAAAAGTTTGATAAACACAATTCATCCCCTTTCTTGTGTTTACTTTGGTTATTTCGTAAAGCTCACAACATAGACATACAAATACATATATTAACAATAAACATAATGTGTTAATCTCAAGGTAACCATAATAAGCACTTAATTACCTGCACAACCAATAAGTAAGGCAAAAATACTACAATGCAACATGTATCATAACAATGGGCATAACAAATTAAAAAAGAAATCATGATAATTAGATGATAACAAGTCAAATATTCTAGAGATTCATAATAACACCAATAGGCAATCAAATTCAAAAGCATATGTTCATGTAACAACCATATCCCAAGATGACTTCGTGACGAAATCAAGCAAACATGCATCCTATCAAATAACCAAAAAGCATTTTTTTTAAACTGTAGAAATGGTAACAATCGAAAACTATGATAAACCATTATTTTTGGAGTATTGGACCATGACCTTTGAATACTATTTCGATCCTAACTTAAAAAATATTTTGCGTTTTGACCTAAAACTTGTTTATTATGAAAATAGATTTATAGAGCTTTCTCAAGGGCTCATTTGCTTAAAATGGATAAGAAATAAAAAAAAAATTTATGACAGTTTGAAGTTGATTATAAATATCAGAAAAGCCCCAACAATTATACCAAATAGCATAATCGATTATTTACTGAAAATCTTTTGGGGAAAGATTGAAGAACACTATAATTGATTATCCTCACCAAAGTATTCGATTATGTTCTCCCATAACTGATCGTACTCCAATATAATCATATGGATGTGACTTGAATTTTTAATATTCCTAAATCTTCATGTTGATTATTCCGATATAATCAATTATGTAGGGCCGGCCCAACGAATTTTTAGGCCTCAAGCGAAATTTGTGATAATGCCTTTTTAAAATTAACAATAATATTTTATTTAAAATATTATATTTTTATTTTATCGATCTTTGTTATAAATTTCTATATTATTAAAGTGTAATTATTATGATTGATGTAAATTTTTGTTGTGTGTGAACATTCAACCACATGTAAGATTTCTTATAGTTTATGATTTAAGATTTTAAATTATTTTTTAACCTTCAATAATCAAAATAAAAAAAAATGAAGGCCTAAACTTGAAAACCTAAATAATTAAAAACAAAATTTGAGGCTTGAAGCCCAAGCTTTAGTGGCTTTATGCTTGTGCCGGCCATGCAATTATGAGGCTATAAAATGCAAAAAAACTCTTCTCCAAAACTTTGAAATGCATCCCTTAATTTATTCAAAACTTGAATCAATCTTAATAAAATCAAACACAGCCCATATAACATGTTATAACAATAGAATTAAAGAATCTATTTATAGTATATAAAACCTAAAGCGCCAGCCATGGAGTTGCCATGTGCCAGCTTCTTAAGTTTCTTTCCTTTAGTCACATCTACCAAAATTTACATGCCTACTCTCTTATTCAGTACCTTTTCGACTTTCCTTTAAATTTTATATTCTATTTGTATTTGTTGAGAAATGCCTCAAAATAACAATATGAAGTTATAATTGAAGAGGAGATAATCGATTATGGTATTTGTATAATTGATTATATGGTTAACATGAGTATGGTAATCGATTAGGATAATCAATTATGACTAGTATCAGAAAAGGCGTATGAAACAGATAACATAATCGATTATGGTCAACCGGATAATCGATTATGCGGCGATAGTTTGCAATCATTTGAAGAAGTTAGTTAGGTTATGACAACAACTAACTTAAAGACTCACAAGGATTGATAACTTCACAAGGACGAAGACTCATAAGGATGGACGAAGACTCACATGGATTGATGACTCATCAAAGCTATTAGTGATTGGTTATATAAATCTATAAATACTTATCATGTAATAGGAGATGAGTGGGACTAATCCTTAGACATATAGGTGTATGAAAAGAAGAGAGGGATTATGAATGTGAGACAATTCTATCTTGAAGGAAAAAATTATAGAGTGACTTGTGAGAAATGGGAAAATGTATATAGTGAGTAGAAATATCAACCTTGGGTGTAGTTCTTGGAGGCATGATTACAATAATAGGCAAGGATTGGGGGGAATTTTATATTGTAAAACACTTTGTATCTCTAGTATCAAGATAGGGAGAAGATCAATTACGCTCTCCCGTAGACATGTGTGGACGATCGAACCACTAAATACCAATGTTCATCTTCTTTTACATTTTTTTCTTCTTCCGTTTTTTTTTTATTGTTTATTGTTCCAGTTGATTTGCATTGTTCTTGTATTTGTTTTCATGGTACTTGGATGTTTTGTGGCCTGTTCAAAACCCAACAGTATTCAATCTTCCTTTCTAAACTAATTAATTAGCAATGTTAATGTAAATTACGAGGTTAATAGAAAATCAAAGTGTCATTTGATTGGTTTATGGTGACAATTAATTAATCTTAATCAATGGGTAGAAAGGACCATTTGTTACTAGCTTTTATTTGCAATTAGATTTTAAAAACCATAGTGCAGATGTATAAACCATAGAGTATTGAAAATAAAAAAGACCCTCTAGTGTAGTTTATTTTGGTCAGATTTATAAGAAGAATGATTAAAAAATAGAAAAACATAATTTCACAGTACATCTTGCTCTTTGTCTAAATATAGAACAAAAGATATATGTGTAAAAGCTCTGTCCATGAGGCAACGCGCAAATAACGATATATCTAACTATTCATTATAACAACTAAACACTAATTTGCCCAACTAATCGCATGAGACTCTTCTTCTCTCTTTTCTCAAACTCATTGGCTTTGGTTTTTCTTCACACAGGAGATTTCAGTATAGCTTAACTGACCTCTGATTCACAGGTTTCATACGTAACTTTCTCTTCACCACGCATGCATTATTATTTATCCTCTCATGCATGATTCTCATATTATATCTTCTTTATGCCCCCATTAACAGTGGATTTTAATCATATCTTGCATTTCAAAGATCCTAGTTGGTAGCCTTTCATCAATTGTTAATTTGTGATTGGTGATCTGATTGGTTCTGTCAATTCTTCTCCCCAAAAAGGCAAAATCACACCCATTCATATAATATAATTAAGAGTTCTTTTTCTCATGAAATTGTGGTCGCTGTAGATTATTCGTTAGGGAACAATCTGCTTTTGTTTGCATTCTTTAAGTTTCTGGGGATAAAATGAAATTTATTTCCAAAAATGGAAAATACAAAAAGTGAAAGAGAAATGCTAGCAGGGTACTTTCTAACGTTAAATGAGTATAAATCGACAAAACAACAATGAATTAAAAATAAATATTAAACTAATAAATTTAAGGATAAATTAATATAGATAACATAAATTATAATATTAAAAAATTTAAAAGTAATAATAGTATATACATGATTAATGTGATACATATTTAGTGATATAAAACAATAAATTTCTATTGCCGGTGAATGCACCTTATTAAAGAGTGATATTGTAAGAAACCTGACGGTTGTTATGGATCGAATATCAGATGTTTATATATACAGCAGATCAGGATATATTGTGTCATTTTGGTGTATTACACCTTGTTTTCACTGATAACATGAAGTATGTAGTTGTGTAGAGAATCAAACAAAAATTTAAACTTTAGCAAAATCATGATTATGCATAGTATATAGTATAGTGGTGAATAAGGACCATTTTCCATTAATGATAGATGTTAAACTTAATAAACTATCATGCAAGAACAATGGCTGTTTGTAAACAATAGAGCAAATAGTAAAATTTAAACTTAAAAAAGAGAAAATAAAATAGGAATTGATGAAATTGTAGTGAGAATAAAAGACAATGACCGGTAAAATATCACTAGACTTCAATTAGACAGGGTAAGGCATACCACATATGAAGGTTTGACTTCTTATTTGAGAATAATAGCTTGATAAGAAAAAAGTTTAATTTTTATGCCCGGTCAATATAAATGATTTTTACACAGAGATCCAAATATATCTTGACGAGACATCATCATTGTTACTTATCTATCTTAATTATTAAAATAATACATATGTCAAAATATTAGTGGACTTTAGTCTAAAACTTTTTAAACTGACCGTACATACTACTTTAATCCTAACAAAAATCCAAATATAATATAAAAGATGTAGATTTCACTTGATAGAGTCCCTAACTCATATCAAATTAAGTACTAATTTATGAACATTTTGTAACCATCTAATCAGAACGAGATCAGCAAGTGGAAAGCAAAGAAAGATGGGATTTTGGGAACTATTGGAGGTGGCGTCTGCGCCAATTATTCAAGTCCTGCTTATCAGTGCAATGGGAGCTTTTATGGCAACTGACTATTTTGATAAACTTCTTTCAGCAGATTTTAGAAAATCCTTGAACAAGGTAAGAGATGGAAGCTGAATTAAATATAAATTGGTTTGAGTTCCAAATAATATGTGAATATTCATTTTTCAAAGCTCCCCCTCCCCCATCCTTTTGTTCCTTAGATAACAAATACAGAACAAACTCTGCATTCTACTAATCTAAACTTAAGTTTTCTTTTTTCTTTGGTTTTGTTTACTCCTTTTGCAGCTGGTCTTCATTGCATTCACTCCTTCCCTTATATTTGCCAGTTTTGCCAAGAGTGTTTCTCTTGACGACATGATATCATGGTACATGTTATCGATTAGTTTTCACCGTTAAATACTGCATGCTTTTGTATTTCTTTTTCGGAAATGGATTCCATATAGTCACTTTTTGACTGCAGAGAGATCTTAGTCATTGATTGAATTCTGTGTCACAAATATATTATAATTAAAATAGCCATATGAGATCCTAACCATAAATCAAACTGAATGTGTGAATACGTGGATTTCCTAACCGCAGGGAAGCCATAGAGTTCGCAAAATATGAATGTTTTATTGGCACTACAAAACAAACCAAGCCATAATAAGCACATTCGTTATGGCAAAATGTAACTCTGATCTTGTTTTGTCTCACTAATAATCCAGTGAAACTATTTATGTATATTTGTTGAATGGAAGCACAAAAAGGGAGATCAGAAAGGGTATCAATTTGTGGACACAAGGATATTAATTATGATGTTTTTCTTTTTTGTTTGTTTGTGTTAACCATATCTTGTTTACTCAACAATGCAGGTGGTTTATGCCGGTTAACATTGGCTTTACCTTCTTAATTGGAGGGTTTCTCGGATGGATAATTGTAAAATTACTTAAGCCAAACTTGAAAGTGGAAGGTCTTATTATTGCTGCATGTTCAACAGGTAGCATAGAATCAAATTTATAGTATGCTTGGCAAGAGTAACAATTGGAAGGAATAAAGAGGCAGAAGTTGGGAAAATTGACAATGTACTTAGAAATGGATGCATGCTTTGATACATTTGTAATTTTTATTTTTGTCCTCATCAAATCCTTCCCTTTTCACTCCTACCAAACAAGCTCTTAATTTTCTCAGTAACCCTTTATTTCATACTTTCTCATCCATATTTGTATTATTATTTTTTTTTTAAAAAAAACCTCATTTCATGGGGTGCTTCTTTGATCAGGAAATATGGGCAACCTTCCTGTTGTAATTATGCCTGCTATATGTGATGAGAAAGAAGGCCCATTTGGTTCACGTGATGATTGCCGCAATAGAGCACTCTCTTATGCTTCTTTCTCTTTAGCGGTAATGCATTCATTTTACACTTAAAACTATAATTGCTTATACATTCTCAATGTGTATCTCATATCATCATGGTTTTCTTAATTGTAGCTTGGTGGCATCTTCATCTGGACCTTTACTTACCAACTAGTACAAGACAGATCCTTGAAATATAAGGCATTAGAGGCTGCTGAGATCTTAAAGGTTCCCAACAAAGACCTTGATGCTAATGCAGAAACTGGCCTTCTCCAGGGAAATGACATTGAAAAAACAGTGATAGACATGAGGCAGACAAATAATATTGGAGATACTGAGAACCAAATTGTAAGAATCATGTATATTATATTATGGCTATGTTTGTGTAAACAGAGCATTAGAAGATTAAAATTTTGCAATGAAATCACCTACTAAAACAAAAATGTGAGATTGTGAAAGTCAAAGTGGTAATACATTCTTCACCAAGTAACAATGTGTAAATATCATGGTTTAACTAATTATTTGACTCTATCTATGACACTGATTTTGAATTTGATTCCTATAATAAAATTTTTGAAATCAATCCATATATATATATACATAAAATTATTTTTATTTTGGTCATTGTTGTTGGTGTTAACGTTGTTTGTTGGAGATTAAGTATATCAACCAAATTCAAAATGATTATCATGGATAGGGACCGAATTCAAATTAAAAATTTGAAATTAGTCCCTACATATGATAATTATTTTTAGTTTGGTTCTTAAAGGACCAAATTAAAAATAATTATGAACCGATTTTAAAAATTTTCACGTATAAGGATCGAATTTAAAATAGAGACAAAAATATTAGTTTAACCAAATATCAAAATCTTTCTCCCACTCTATTTTAACTCCCTCCTTATTTTTCATGCTATCATTTTCCATTTTCCACACACAAGTATTATAGCCTATACCAAACAGTCAAACATGTGCTAACAATTTTTCTGTATATAAAATGGAACCAAATATGCAGGTTGTAGTTCAAATTTCGTTTTGGCATAGAATGATAGATGCTCTGGGCCATCTTCTTGCAGAACTAACATCACCCCCAACAATTGCTACAGTGAGTTCCCTTTTTCCATTCCTTTATTTCCTTCTGTTAAGTTTGTTTCATGGTTAATCAAGTTCACTCTACTTCTATTTAATTGTACATTTATCTACTCATATATAGAATGATTTTGAGAAATTTTACCCCCTTTCATGATCAGTTTTTTGGCTTCCTCTTTGGTGGGGTTAAATTTCTAAGGAACCTAATAATAGGACAAGATGCTCCACTGCGAGTGATCCAAGACACCATTCAATTACTAGGGTATGTGCCTTTTTTTCACAAATCAAATTGTTCTCCACTGTCTATTTATTTTCTATCTAGAGTTATCTTAGACTGAACTTATTCTTTGAAGAGAAGGGACAATTCCTTGCATCACCATTTTGCTTGGTAGCAACCTTACTCAAGGTATAGAAAATTAAATTAGATATATACTTTTTTTTAAAATAATCTGAAAAAATAATAATTATTTGTTTAATTTCACGAAATTGCAGGCATGCAATCATCAAGTATGCAACCATTGATCCTCATTTCGGTCGTCATAGCTCGACTTTTCTTACTACCTGCTATTGGAATTTTTGTTGTTAAAGCGGCTGCAAATTTTGGGTTTCTCCCAGTGGACCCTTTGTTTCAATATGTGCTAGTGATGCAGTATGCCATGCCACCTGCTATGAATATTAGTAAGATATTCCAAGCATACTTTTTAATTTGGCTTAGTTGTAGTTTTGGTCCCTTTGGATTTTCTTGATGACTTTTGATCCTATTATTTCAATGTTCCAAATTTAGTCATTCTGTTCAAGGTTCGTCAACTTTTTCAATGATCAACAGAAATGAACCCCTGCTGTAAGCATATAAAACCTCTGATTGAGGTTTTCTCTCCTCTGCCTCCCGCTTCAACACGATTTCATGGTTCCTCTTTGCCATTTATCGGTTCTGTGCCTCCTTTTTGGGACCAATTTTACTTTTTTGCTTCACCACATAGTCATTTACCACGAAAGCTCAATTAAATGTACTATGTGTTCAGAACAGTTATTCCTCTCTATTGATCATTGAAAATTTGACAGACATTCGATATAAGGACCGAATTTGCAACATTGAAAAAATAGGGACCAAATGTGTTGAAAAAACCATAGAGACCAAAATCGTACATGGTCAATAGTAGGAGGATCAAAAGTGCAATTAAACCTTTTTAATTTGTATTGAACTATTGATTCTTTAAATAACGACATTATAATTTATAGTTACCTTTCCAATATTATATTTCAATGACATTATGCAGGTACCATGGCTCAGCTGTTTGATGTAGGCACCGAAGAGTGTTCAGTCATCCTCTTGTGGACATATGGCACAGCAACTATAGCACTCACTCTTTGGTCAACATTCCTTTTGTGGATATTATCTTGATCGATGGCTTTATCTCCCTAAACAAACACCCTACAGGAAGATTGTATTCTCTATAAGAACCTAATTGGATTATGGTTGTGCAACTGAGATAATTGTATAGCAGATTCCTTTCACCTCTTTTTGTTTCAGTCCTTGCTGATGATGAAGGATGAAGGATGATTGGTATGCTAAAGATTTCTGATGTCAAAGACATTTCTCATTTCTCACCAATGAAAATTTTCTACCACACACAATCACGCAGCATATAGAGGAAGAGAAATGCTGCATAACTTCTATTTCATTCACTTGTATTGATATCATCACTTGAATTTTGGTTAATGACCTGGTTTCAACATGTTCAAACTCAACAAGGGTGAATTGAATATGTAAGATTTTAAAAAAAAAAAAGTCGCCTCTTTTTAATCGTACAAGAATAGGTCTAGTATCAAAATTTACCTGGAAGACAAATATGTAAAGGTAAAGAAAGAATAAGATTTTTTTTTTTGAAAGAGAATAAGAAAACTTATACAGTATGAGAATCTTGACGCTAAAAAGAACATAATATATAAAATTGAGTCAATTAGAACAATATGTAACACATGAAAAATATTTACAATACAATAGAGCAATATGTCAATATACAATGTAAATTTCAAATTAAAGAAATAGGGGAAGGAGGAATCACAGAAGCGATTTATATTAGTTCGACTACTACGTACCATTATGATCTACATTCAATCCTCGTATAACTTCAGATTACTTGAAAAAAAAATTACAATATCTTTTACAAGCAAACAAAAAACATAAAGGATAAGATTCCCCACCTTTATTTCCTAACTTACCACTAAGAATTCCCCAACTTAGATTCAAATTGGGACACCCCACCCAATATCAAAAACAAATTCAGAATTGGAAACTAGAAAAAAAAGAATGTAGCACTCTAATTAGTGCATGAATTTCTCAATGAATACTCAATTGATTTCTTAAAAGCATATGACTCACATGTATTTTGTAATGAATTTGACAGAGTAACAGTAGTAGAAATAATGTTGAATTCATGTCAAAATACTTCCCTATTTATAGAGGGAAAAGTTTAGAAATAAGAGACTCAAAATTCAAAGTTTCTGGTTTGGAAAATTTTGAAGTAGTCAAGTACTTTCCAAAGTAGTCGATTACTCTGTTCAAGATCAGTAATTATTTAGTAACCATCAACAAAGTAGTTGATTACTTTCTTAAGTGGTAAATTACTTGTATTACATAGAATCGAAGAGTTCAAGAATGCTTAAAGTGGTTGATTACTTGACAAAGTAGCCGATTACTTTAATTCAAAACATGTTTCTAGATATTTGAATAACAAAGTAGTCCATTACTTTTTTGAGTAGTCAGCTACTTTTCTCTCAAAACCTAAAGCATTTTTAAAATCTTGGAAAACATTTCAAATCATTTTATAACTTTTTCCTTTTAGGAAAAACATATTTTACCATTTTTAAAGGTTACTTGAATCATAAAATCAAACTTTTTAGAGAGAAACCTTCCAAATATTCCTAAATCTATTTATTACAAAAGGAGTGTTATCGTGTATTTGGCTCTCATCTTCAAAACCGTTAAGTCTTGCAACTTTTTGAAATCATATGCACTTCGCATCTTACATCTTCTCATCGAACAAATCATATATTTATAGGCTGCGATGAGAAAATAAAATATAAAAGTAAACCCATTTGTGAAGGAAATAATCAAATGATGGGGTAGTAATAAATGTATATGTTATGGTCCAAATCATAGGCATGGCAGGTTTATCTTGTGACACTCTTCTACTCCGCATGTTAATATAAAACATTTACTTAAAAGAGGTAATTATAAAACATGCATTTTTTTGATTAAAATAAAAAAAAAATTGGATAAAAAATTTTCACATCTCAACGAAAACAACGCAGAAATAACATAGTTTTAAAACAATAAAACATAAACAGGACAAAAAGAAAAACCCAATTCCGATATCACATACAGAGCTGACATATAACCAAAAATCCGGATACATCACGGAAACTAACTGAAATAACTAACAAAACTAACAACTATAACTAAGCATTCTAACTAGAGTCGCGGCTCCTGAGAGTAACTCCTCCGCTGGCTGCACATTGTCCTCTGCATAAGGAAATACATGCAACAACAGAAACAGGAAAACAGGGAGTAAGAAATCATGTAAACACAATGGAATGGGAATAGGGGATAAGATGAACATATATCATAGCATGGCATAGCAATTTCACAATATACAATATATATACATCATCATATAATATCATAACAGCATGTTAATCATCCAACATATGTTATGTAGTGCAACGCAATTCTACTCCACTACTCCATCAATGCATGTGAATCCAACTAACTCGGGAAGTCAACTTCGGAGTTACATATCCGTATTGGCCAAAAAGCACCAACACCGACAGTTCCCCAAACCATGGAGGAACCCCTTGGATAGCCGACGTATCATAACTGGATACGCCACCTCGGGGGCGCACGGTTCACCAAACCATGGGTGAACCACCCGAGACTTGGACCAGATCATCATAACTAGGACGACCTCCCCTATGTTGAACATCCCCCTCAACATCAACTCCAATGCTCTATATATGCAAATGACACAACAACACACAAGGCAACCACCTCCTTTGCTTGGGCCTAAAAGCACCCAAGACTTATCACCAACATCAACATTAACACCTTAGACCCAAACCATGGGGTCAAGGCCCCCTTGGCCAAAAAGCACCAAGGTCCAACATAACAACATCTCGACCAAAAAGCATCGATAGCACTTTGGCCAAAAAGCACCAAAGCGTGACAATATACGGTAACCCATCTGGTACCGGCTTAACCATCTTATCAGTCTTTGTTATATTAAATTATCTTTAATTAAGTTATCTAACTTGTTATCATTTGATTAGTGTATTATTACATCATCTGGGGATAATTGGGGTAAACACCCCTTTAATTCATTAATCTTAAGTTCTGACCAATAGGGGAAAGCACGGGCGTACTAAACCCCCAGCATGGTCGTGCTGCCACTTAAGTGGAGCACGGTCGTGCTCACTGTCCTGCACGGTCGTGCTCAACGCGTGGCCTGTTTTCCAGAATTTAACTGGGAACACGGTCGTACTCCGTGTTCAGCACGGCCGTGCTCCTGGGTAGGGCAATACTGTTCTAGGCAGAATTCAACGTGTTCTTGGAGTTTAGGCTCCCTAATTCTCTCAAATTAGATCCTAGGGTCTTAACTAAAACATTCGGCATGAAACCTCACCCCTCACTAACACAGTTCATGTCTTATGAAGCTTTGCGGAATTAATCCCTTAATTCCTATGTTAACTAAGAGTCCTAATTAAATCCTATTAGGGTCCTATTAACATATTCAACATAACGGTAACATCATCATCAACAACATATCCAGTCAATGTGATCAACATAATCCATGTCATAACAACAACATTCATAATCATGGGTATTCATACCAATTCAACCAAAACTCATGGCATAAGACAATTCAATAGGCATACCACATCATGAACAACTCAACAATTATAACAAATAGGCATACCAATTAATCCAATTAAACATATAAACAATTCAGTCATACAACTAGGCAGATCATGGCATCAATACATTATAACAACAATAAGAGGGGCTATGGGAACCCCTCATCTTACGCTACTCCCTAGCCTAGTGTGTACACTATTCTTCACCCATACCCGGTATGAGGTTCACGTTTCAAAAGAAGAAAGGGGGTCCTCTAGGGTCTCGTCTCAAAAGCACTTAACTACAACCTCAAGAACAACAAGAAAACATCTTAATTAGACTCTTAGGCCAAGAAATCAAAAGGGAATGAACGAGAGGGACGAGGTGTACGAATCTTACCTTGTTTGAAGGTTTAAACAGTGAATATGATGATCACGTCTTCATGGCGATGTTCTCCTATCAACGAATGGTGAAGAACAGTGCAAGGACGGGTTCCCTAGAGAGAGTTTTCTAGAGACAGTTGATGGTAATTGAGAGAAAAAGAAAAGGGATGCAGCTGAGTGTTGGGACGTGATAGACTAGGGTTTAGATCGTGTTTTAGGGGTTAAAAACGGGTTGGAATGCGTTTTGGGCTTAAAAAGAACCTAAATCGTGTTTTATGGTTCTGCACGTATTCGTGGGGCCAGTCAGAGAACCAATTTCTGTCAGTTGGATTCGCGAGGCGAACCCGGAAGCGCAAAGCTGAATTTTGGTTTTTCGCGAAGCGAACAAAGGCTCACGGGACGAGGCCGAAACAGCAGAATTTTGTCAAAACACATAAAATAAGATTTGTAGATAATTCTGTTAGCTTTCCAACTCCACCAAGATCATCTCGATCGGACATTTAGGACTCAAGATATGGCCAAAACAGTGAAACAGGTAACTAGGACTCTAAGACAATTGAACCTTCCTAAGACTAAACCTTCCCAACATGAACTTAGACATCAAGAACAAGCATAACAAGCATATATAAGCTAAGTCTAACACATTAACATTTACTAACGTATGGTGGAATTCAGGGTGTTACAATTGCACCGCCCTTACAAAAATTTCGTCCTCAAAATTTCTACTCACCTCAGTTGAAAAGGTGCGGGTACGACTCCATCATCTTGCTTTCCAGCTCCCACGTCACACTTTCCTCAGTAGCCCCACTCCAAACGACTTTTACCAAAGGAATATCCTTGCCTCTTAGCTGCTTCACCCTCCTATCCTCGACTCGAAGGGGTAACACCTCAAAAGTCAAGTTCTCTTTTAACTGTATGGTATTGGGGACTATCACGTGACTAGGGTTATGAACATACTTTCTGAGTTGGGACGCATGGAAGACACTATGAAGGTTGGATAAGAATGGTGGTAGGTCTATTTGGTAGGCAACTTCGCTAACTCTTTTTAGGATTTGGTAAGGACCAATGAATCTAGGATTAAGTTTCTTCGCTTTCATCACTCTACCAACCCCAGTTGTTGGAGTAACTCTCAAGAATACACGATCGCCTTCCTAGAATTCGAGTGCCTTCCTCCTTTTGTCATGGTAGCCCTTCTGCCTACTTTGTGCCGCCTTCATCTTTTCCTGAATCATCCTTACATTTTCAGTGGTTTCTTGTACCACTTCAGGTCCTAGTACAATACTATCACGAGGTTCACTCCAACACAAGGGTGTCCTACATCTCCTCCCATAAAGAGCTTCATAAGGTGCCATCCCAATACTGGAATGAAAACTATTGTTGTAGGTAAACTCTATCAGGGGCAAAAACTTGTCCCAACTACCAGACTGTTCTAACACACAAGCTCTAAGCAAGTCCTCTAAGGACTGGATGGTTATCTCAGTCTGACCGTCAGTCTGAGGGTGATAAGCTGAACTTAGCCTAAGCTTGGTTCCTAGAGCCTCTTGCAAACTGTCCCAAAACCTAGAGGTAAACCTCGGGTCTCTATCTGAAACTATGCTAGAAGGTACACCATGTAGCCTAACTATCTCCCTGATGTACAGCTTAGCCAACTTTTCCAAAGAGTATTCCATGTTCATCGGGATGAAATGGGCGAACTTAGTCAGTCTATCCACAACAACCCATATAGCTTCAAAACCAGCTGGAGTCCTAGGGAGTCCAGACACAAAATCCGTGGAAATACTGTCCCACTTCCATTATGGGATACTTAACTGTTGTAACTTTCCTGATGGCTTCTGGTGTTCTATCTTAGCCTTTTGGCACACTAAACAAGCATACACAAACTCAGCCACATCTTTCTTCATCCTAAGCCACCAAAACATCCTTTTAAGATCCTGATACATCTTAGTGGCACCTGGGTGCACACTCAGTCAACTCCTATGTCCTTCTTCAAGGATCAACTTTCTAAGCTCCGGGACGTCTGGTATACAGACTCTATCCTTGAACCTCAAGACTTCGTCGCTTCCTTCCTTAAAACTAGGTCTCTACCCTGCGCAAGCAACTCATGGTGGTCTAAGAGATACTGGTCTAACTTCTGACCCTCTCTAACCTGATCCATCAAATTGTTGGTAACCTTCAAGATTCCAAGCCTAATGCTCTTAGGGGTAACTTCCCAAGCTAAACTCAGGTCTCTAAACTACTTAATCAGATCCATCTCCCTAACAATCAAAGCGGAGACGTGCAAGGTTTTTCTACTTAAGGCATCGGCCACTACGTTGGCTTTTCCTGGATGGTAGGTTAGATCAAACTCATAATCCTCTAAAAACTCGATCCACCTACGCTTCCTCATATTCAACCCCTTTTTATCAAAGAGATAATTCAGACTCTTATGATCACTAAAGACCTCAAACTTCGCTCCATATAGGTAATACCTCCAGATCTTTAAGGCAAATACCACAGCTCCTAACTCCGGGTCATGGGTAGGATAGTTCTTTTCATGGGTTTTCAACTGCCTAGAAGCATAAGCTACTACCTTAATATCTTGCATCAACACTCCACCTAAACCTTGCTTCGATGCATCGCAATACACTACAAAAGGTTTACTAGGATCGGGCAACACTAAAACTGGTGCTGATGTCAACCTATTCTTAAGGGTTTGGAAACTCTCTTCACACCTAGAGTCCCACACAAACAGATGTCCCTTTTTGGTGAGACGGGTTAAAGTCAAGGCTAACTTATAGAAACCTTCTATGAACCGCCTATAATACCCTGCTAAACCCAAGAAACTCCTAATCTCGGTCACTGACTTTGGCGCCTCCCATTGGAGCACCGTCTCAACCTTAGCCGGGTCCACGGCTATCCCACTTTTTGAGATCACGTGACCTAAGAAACTAACCTTTTCTAACCAAAACTCGCACTTAGATACCTTGGCATACAACTGCTTCTCCTTAAGGGTCTGCAAGACAACCCTCAAGTGCTCCTCATGTTCCTCCTTAGTCTTAGAGTATACTAAGATGTCATCTATAAAAACCACTGATAACTCATTTTTGAGTTACCTTTTAGTGTGTATACTTGGCCTAATTAATTGTTATATGTGTTTAATATTGGTGATTTGGCTGATTTTTGCATTATTGGGCTTAATTGCTAAACATTGTTAATTTTCGGATTTTTCACTCATCCTGACCTTGTTGCCTTGTGCAGAGCATAACTAGAGCTACAAATATCGGATTTTGGTGATCTTGATGTCCCTAGAAAGATAAGGAAGAGACCTACAATTTTAGGTTTCACGAGAATTGTCAAATTAGGCCAAAATCAAGGCTAAATTGGGTCCGAGTTCTCTGGCGCGGATCAGTGCGCGGTCAATGATGTTCCTTCACTTAAATGGGCCTAACTTACTCATCTTAAGCCCAATTAAGGCATATGATACCTTGTTGGAAAGATTATTCAGAGGACCTTAATTTGGTCTAGGGTTAGGTCAGTATTAATAAGTATAAATATCAGTTTACAGCCACACAAGTCAGGGAGATGAAAATTAGATACTTTTGCAATCCTTGTTTTTGCAAGTTTTGGAATTCTCTTCCCCTCTCTTCTCCCCTTTTTAGTTTTCTGCACTTTGTTGGATGTTTTGTTGTTAAATCTTCTCCAATGTTGATGACTATGGAAAGCTAAACCTTTTATCAATCCTAGACATTCAAGTAATTTGGTTTGAATTCCGAGTTCCTTTCAATTGTTTTTCAATTGCTTCTTCTCCTTTTCTCTTCTTTCAATTATGATTTCTGTGTTGTGAATGTGATTATGCTTGATCTATGTCTGATTAAATGTAGATTCAGTTTTCATGATTGAATTGGAATTAGGAATTAGGATTGATTAATCCAAAAATCTAATAGAGATTAGGGAACTGATTGGTAACCTAGGTTAATTGAATTTGTACATAAATCAACATTATTAGGGATTGCGATTGTGACTCCAGTTTTGTTGTTTAAACCCTACATGTTCATGTAGTAGATTTCAAATTAACAGAGGAGGAGGGCAAACAGATTTATATCTTTTGGAACAATGACGAATTCTACCAAAGAACTTGACGTCTGGATTGATGTTTATAATTAATTGAATTTATTTGTTTATTGCAAACTATTTTTTCCTTGAAAATTTTGAAAACCCACTTTCTCTAACATTCTCTATTGGCTAATAATTTTAAAGATCCTCGTGAGACGACCAAGGTTGTTTTGCCTTATACTGCAGTTTTTTTATTATTATATTATTTTGACCCGTGTACGACCACGGATCAAATTTGGCGGCATTGCCGGGGATCTTTGATTTTTATAAGCCATATTAGGATTATTTTTTTATACTAGTTTTTTTAGTCCCATAATATTCATCTTTGTTTTTTGCTATTTTTTTATTTTTATTTTGCTGTTTGGAGCTTATATTTGAGTGTCTTGAGCTCATATGTTTATATCATATTGATGACATTGCAGATTGTGATTATCGTGGTTGTGAATCTTAGTACTTCCCATGGATATTTGTATGCAAAATTATATGCCTAATGTTGATTATGAACCATCATGCATATATTATCCTCAAACCAATTTTTCTCATTTTGCAAGAGGTTATATAGATTCAAGTATGTCTGCGTCAATGGATAATTATTTGTCTTATAGCACTTTGAGAGATTTTGCCACATTTTATGAACCACCATGCATACATTATGTAGAGAAAGAGGTTGAGCCACCATGCATATATTATCCTAACATTACTGGTGATTATGAGTTTGGTAGTGATTTTGGCATGATTTGAGTGAATGAGGTGCAACTTTCCTATTCTGACCAACATGGGGGAGAACATGGCAGCTTGGACGAATTAGCTTCTTTGGTGCATCAATTGACAATAAGTCAGCAGAAATATCAGCCTGACCCCACACCTGTCCAACCTAGTCTGGAAGAATTGGTGCAACAAATGGCAGAACACACTCTAGAATTCCAACAGAGGACAGAAGCAAGTCTTCATAATTTGTCCAGTCAAATTGGTCACATTGCCTCCACATTGACTGCACTGCAATCACAACATCTCCTTGAACAACATTCAGATTCACAAATAGATATTCTTGACAATATTTCTTCTGAGCATAATTTTGATAATGATGTCAAGAATACTATTATTGATAAACTTTGTGTTGAATTTCTAGATATTCAAGATTTTCCTGATTCTATTTTATGTACTTCATGTGTTGACTTTAAAAGTGCTATTTTGTGTGTAGCATGTGTTGAAATTTCATCCTTTTTAGGGTATAAGGAGCAAAAAGTGCATATGGAAGAGGAGACACATGAGGTTGATGACCCTGTTCAGCCAAGAAATGTAGAAAATAGGGATCATGTGGACATGCTACCCACAGAAAGAATCCCCATAAAAGATGGCGATCATGTCATGATGGATGATACAAGACTACTTATGTTAGAGACAACCACTAAGGCTTTCATGGTTGATAAAGACTGGTGATAAGCCTCTGGCTCGACTAGTTTTATAACTGGTAAGACCATGGCTTTTGCACTAATTACTCGAGTTTAACCTCGTTTTCGCCCAAATTTGGATTTAATTATCCTCAAGCAACACATTTTGAGTCTCTTAAGTAGTTTTAGGACATTTTAGTTAATTTTGAGTCAAATAAAGTATTCACTGCTATTTCATATTTTCAGGTTAATAAGAAGAGCAAAAAGGTAAGGACTCTGAAAGTCAGAAAGCATCACGGCCAGGCCGTGACACTGGTCACGGCCGTGATGAGCTACCCCTGAAGACCAGAAAGCATCACGCCCCAGCCGATATGTCTGATCAGCCTCTGGCTCATCTAGTTTTATGGCTAGTATGACCAGGGTTTTGTGCTAATTATATCTCATTTTCACCCAAATTAGACTTGATTGTCCTTAAGCAACATTTTGAGTCGTTTGAGTAGTTTTAGGTTAATTTAGCCAGTTTGTAGTCAAATAAAGCACTTATTGCTATTTTATTGATTTCAGGTTAACTTAGTAGTTAAGGGAATAAAGAATCAGGGAAATTTCAAGTCTGGAGTTGTTCGCCTCGCGAGAGTCTTCTCGCCACGCGAACCTGAAAGCCAGCTGAACAGCAAAAATGTCATCCTCTCTGGTTCGCCCCGCGAACAACACCTCGCCTCGCGACCCTGATAGCTGACTGTTCCAGAGAAATGCAACACGTTCTGTGTCGCCTCGCGGATCCATGTCTCGCCTCGCGAGACTGAAGACCAGAAACCATGACTCTTCCATTCCTCTCCACGCGAGAAGTACTTCGCCCCGCGAGAAGACCAAACGTTGCAGACTGTTCATGATATTCGCCTCGCGAGTGAGGGTTCGCCTTGCGAGTGGGCACAGTTTCTGAATATTATAAATTGTTGTTCTGGGCAGATTGGAAAAACATTTGCTTCTCCATTGTTTTTACATATTTTTTGTGTGTTTCGTTTTTCCATGGAGAACTAAATTTCTTTGATTAGTCTACTGTAATCGATTTCCATCACACTTGAGGTTCTTGTAATTCCTGTTTTGTATGTTTTTCCCTTTTCAATGCTATGCTATATATTTCTGTTTGCTTAATTCAGGAGTGTATAGTGTTGTGTTGATTTATTTCGGTGATGTTATGTTCCTATAATTAATCGCGTTTGCTTAATTCACGTGTGTTCAATTCGTGTTTGCTTAGTTCACGAAGGGCTTAACCCCGTTTGCTTAATTCGGGAATAGGAATATATATCTGTAGTAGTGATTTCGCTTGTTAATTGTTGCTACAACCGAAAGGGGATTAGAATCTGCTTAGGGCTTGGAATTTGCATGAACCGATGATAGTTGGGAATTTGAGAACAGTAGATTAGTCGTCTTTATCTATTTGATAATCTTTTAAACTGCTTTGTTTTCATTGATCTGTTTATGCTTTGTTTTCAATTGACTTTCAACCCAACCCCCCCAAAAAAAAACTGAATTTTTTGTGGTAAATAACAAGTTAAGAGTCCTTGTGAGACGATATCCGAGTTGTCTCTTCCTAAACTACAGTTTTATAAACCCGCTCGTTTTTTGGCACGTGCGCGACAGCGCGACCAAAAATTGACGCCGTTGCCGGGGACTCTTGTTTGCTATTTTCGCATTTTTTTCTTCTTTTTCGTTTTTGTTTTGAATTGGTCTGGCTACTAGGTCTACTTGCCCTGAATTGTGTGATTTTGATCCTGAAATTGAAAGAACACTGCACACACGCCGTAGAGAAATTCGGGCTAGCACTAGTAGTGATTCTAATTCTAAAACTGTTTTTGATAACATGGGTGACCAAAGGAAATTAAGACAGCTTGCTGCCCCTGATGTTAATTATAATGGCTTGTGTATTGAATATTCTGGTGTTGTTACTCCCTTTGAATTAAAATCTGGTCTAATCCATTTGTTGCCAAGGTTTAGTGGTCTTGCGGGTGAGGATCCACACAAACATTTGAAGGAATTCCAGGTTGTCTGCTCTACAACCTTGAGACCAGAGGGAGTTACTGAGGATCACATCAAGCTGAAAGCTTTCCCGTTCTCACTGCAGGGAGCTGCAAGGGACTGGCTGTTATATCTTGAGCCAAACTCTATTACTACCTGGAACGATTTGAAGAAGGTTTTCTTAGAGAGATATTTTCCTGCCTCCAGAGCTGCATCAATCAAGAAGGAAATATGTGGCATCAGACAAGGAAATGAGTCATTGGCTGAATATTGGGAGAGATTCAAGCAGTTGATATCCAGTTGCCCTCAGCATCAGATTTTCGAGCACCTTCTTATCCAGTATTTTTATGAAGGGCTACTACCGATGGATAGAAATATTTTGGATGCTGCTAGTGGGGGAGCACTTGTTGGCAAGACTCCAGCTGTTGCCAAGAAATTAATTGAAAATATGTCACTGAACTCCCAACAGTTTACAACCAGAAGAAATTCTGTAGAGACAAGAGGTGTGCATGAGGTCCATAGTTCTTCTTCCAACCAGGCCCGTGATGATAGAATTGATAGGCTCACTTCTTTGGTGGAGAAATTGGCAATGGATAGGGTTCAGCCGGCAATGTTGTGTGGCATGTGCAACTCTCCTGAACACCCGTTTGATGCATGCCCCATTCTGAAGGAAGGGTCAGTTACTGAATTGTCTCAGGCTTATGCAGTCCATCCTTACAATCAAGGCAACAGTCAGAACCGGTACAGCACTCCTGACCTCTCCACAAATAGGTACCCTCCCAACTGGAGGAATCATCCTAATCTTCGGTATGGGAACTCATCCCAACAACAACCGATGTCAGCACCTCAGAATCCTCCTCAAGTGACCACTTTTGCACCTTCCCTAGAGGACATGGTCAAGCAATTGGCTGCAAATAATCTCCAGTTTCAGCAGCAAGCACAGACTAGTATTCAGACTTTGAACACACAGATTGGACAGTTTCAGCAGCGGACGGATGCTACCATTCAAGCCTTGCAAACACAGATTGGACAGCTTGCCACTTCCATAAACAACATACATCAAGCTCAAGGATCAAGTCAACTGCCTGCACAAACAGTGATAAATCCCAATGTCTCCAATCCTAATGTGAGTGCCATTTCTCTGAAATCTGGAAAAGTTGTTGAGGCAGCCTCTGGAAAAGATGAAGAAACTGTTGAGGTAACTCCTGAGCCTACTGTTATTGTTGAAGCTGAGAAAGTGTACATACCACCGATCCCCTTCCCACAGAGAGTGCAGAAAAATAAGAAGATTGGTGGGGAAGACAAGGAGAGGGAAATTTTAGATGTGTTCAGAAAGGTAGCTGTGAATATTCCCCTTCTAGATGTGATCAAGCAGGTGCCTAGGTATGCTAAATTTCTGAAGGATTTATGCACCAACAAGAGAAGGTTGAAGAGTAATGAGAGAGTTAATTTGGGAAGAAATGTTTCAGCTCTTATCCAGTCTAAGCCTGCACCAGAAAAAGTTACTGTTTCAGCCCCTACTCAGGCACTACCACAGAAGTGCAAGGATCCAGGAACTTTTACTATTCCATGCACTATTGGGGACAACAGATTTGAAAATTGCATGTTGGATTTGGGAGCCTCCATAAATGTCATGCCCACCTCTATTTTCAATAACCTTGATCTTGGTCCCTTGCAGTATACAGGTCTCACTTTCCAGTTGGCCAACAGAGGAGGTCCGCCCCCCATGGGAATGGTAGAAAATGTGCTGGTACAAGTTGATGAGTTGATTTTCCCTGCTGACTTCTACATCCTAGACATGGCAGGAGAGACAAATTCAAGTAGATCACTAATAATCCTGGGCAGACCATTCATGAAGACAGCTAAGACTAAGATTGATGTTAATGATGGGACCATGTCTATGGAGTTTGGTGATATTGTGGCAAAGTTAAACATCTTTGATGCTATGAAACATCCATTAGAGGAGCACTCTGTTTTCCAATTAGAGTTGCTTTCTGAGATTATTGATGACACCCATGAGGACCTTGTTTCTGATTTTCCATTTATTTCTGGATTTGATGATATATATTCTTGTACTGACTGTACTGACACTAACCCGTGTGCTGTTTGTGCTGAGTTTCTTGATTCAACTTTGCAGGGAGATAGTGTGAGTGAAGCTGTCTGTTCGGCCGAAGTTCTTGACATCATGGATACTCCAAATGTACCATCCATTGAGCAGCCACCCTCCTTAGAGCTCAAGCCACTTCCTGGGAACCTGAAGTATGTTACTTGGAGACAAATGAACAACTTTCAGTCATTATTTCCTCCAGCCTTGACTCTGACCAGGAAGCGAAACTATTGGAGGTTCTGATGAAGCACAAGAAGGCTATTGGGTGGACCTTGGCTTACATCCCAGGAATTAGCCCCTCCATATGTATGCATAGAATTTTGTTGGAGGATGGGGCTAAACCAGTTAGACAGGCCCAAAGGCGGCTCAATCCATTGATTCTGGATGTGGTGAAGAAAGAGGTGACTAAACTTCTGCAGGAGGGTATCATATACCCCATCTCTGATAGTACTTGGGTAAGTCCAGTGCAAGTTGTACCCAAGAAGTCCGGCCTCACAGTGGTAAGAAATGATAATAATGAGCTTGTACCCACTAGAGTCCAGAATAGCTGGTGAGTCTGTATAGATTATAGGAAGTTGAACCAGGCCACTAGAAAGGATCACTTTCCTTTGTCGTTCATAGATCAGATGCTGGAACGGCTGGCTGGTAAATCTCATTAATGTTTTCTTGATGGCTTTTCCGGGTACTTACAGATCCATATTCCCCAGAGGATCAGGAAAAGACCACTTTCACGTGCCCCTTCGGCACGTTTGCCTATAGGAGGATGCCATTTGGACTTTGTAATGCTCCTGGCACTTTCCAAAGATGCATGCTTAGAATTTTTACTGAATTTATTGAAAATTGCATGGAGGTGTTCATGGATGACTTCACTGTATATGGTTCCTCATTTAATGCATGTTTGCATAGTCTTAGTTTAGTTCTAGAAAGATGCATTGAGACTGATCTGATTTTGAACTATGAAAAATGTCACTTTATGGTAGAACAGGGGATTGTTTTGGGTCATGTTATTTCTAAAGAGGGTATTTCAGAAGATCCTGCAAAAATTGATGTGATTTCAACATTGCCTTACCCATCTTGCGTTCGGGAGATCCGTTCTTTTCTTGGCCATGCAGGTTTCTACAGGCGCTTCATTAAGGACTTCAGCAAGGTAGTCCTGCCATTGTCAAACTTGCTGAAGAATGATGCCATGTTCCATTTTGATGACAACTGCAATAAGGCATTTGACTACCTGAAAAGAGCATTGACTTCTACCCCCGTCATCCAGTCCCCTGACTGGACCCTCCCTTTTGAACTCATGTGTGATGCTTCTAATTATGTTGTGGGAGCGGTTCTGGCACAAAGGGTGGGCAAGGCTGCCCATGTCATTCATTATGCTTCTAGGACATTAGATGCTGCACAATCTAATTACACCACCACTGAAAAGGAACTGCTAGCTGTTGTTTTTGCACTTGATCAATTTAGGTCATATTTGCTAGGTTCCAAGGTTATTGTTTTCACTGACCATGCAGCTCTGAAGTACCTATTAAAGAAACCAAAAGCGAAGCCAAGATTGATTCGGTGGATGCTTTTGCTCCAAGAGTTCAATGTGGAGATAAAAGACAGGAGTGGAGCTAAAAATTTGGTAGCCGATCACTTGAGCCGAATAGCAAGGGATGAGGATCCTTCTCCCATCCAGGATGATTTTTCGGATGAACAACTTCTACATCTGCATGGGGTAACCCCTTGGTTTGCTGACATAGTTAACTTTCTTGTTGCTGGTGTTGTTCCTGCAGGTACAAGTAGATCCAAGATCCACAAGCTCAAGAGTGATTGCAAGTACTATGTGTGGGACGATCCGTACCTTTGGAAGTTTTGCAGTGATCAGGTGATTCAGAGGTGTGTCCCGGATTATGAGACAGAGTCCATCCTACACTTTTCTCATGCCTCTCAAGTAAGGGGACACTTTGGACCACAGAGGACGGCAAGAAAAGTCCTAGATTCTGGGTTCTACTGGCCCACAATTTTTAGAGATGCCCATGAGGTCTACAGGAATTGCAAGGAATGTCAAACAGCAGGCCCTGCCATCACTCGTAGGAGTGAGATGCCTCAGCAGCCCATGCTTTTCTGTGAGGTTTTTGATGTGTGGGGAATCGACTTTATGGGTCCTTTCCCTGCATCTTTTGGTTTTCTGTACATTCTTTTGGCTGTTGACTATGTTTCAAAGTGGGTGGAAGCTATCCCCACTAGGACTAACGATGCTAAAGTTGTTTCAAAATTTGTTAGGTCCAATATTTTTTGCAGGTTTGGCATACCTCGGGCTATTATCAGTGACTAGGGCACTCACTTCTGCAACCGCACCATGGAAGCCTTACTCCGGAAATATGGAGTTGTGGATAGAGTTTCCACTGCTTACCATCCCCAGACCAATGGCCAGACTGAGATATCATACAGGGAGATCAAGCAGATCTTGGAGAAAATGGTACAGCCGAATAGGAAGGACTGGAGCCGCCGTCTGGAAGACGCACTGTGGGCTCAGAGGATCGCTTTCAAGACTCCAATAGGGATGTCCCCCTTTAGGCTTGTATTTGGTAAGGCATGTCACCTCCTGGTGGAAGTTGAGCACCGTGCATATTGGGCAGTCAAGTGCTGTAACTTGGAAATGAAGAAAGTTGGTATTGAAAGGAAACTCCAGTTGCAGCAGCTTGAGGAGCTTAGGCTAGAAGCCTATGAAAGCTCCAGGATTTATAAAGAGAAACAAAATATTTTCATGATAGGATGATTACTAGGAAAAAAATTTCTGTGGGCCAGCAAGTCTTACTGTTTAACTCCCGCCTGAAATTGATGGCTGGGAAACTTAGGTCCAAATGGGATGGCCCCTTTGTTGTTACTAACGTTTTTCCTTATGGTGCAGTAGAGATTAAAAGTGCAGGTACCAACAAGTCCTTCAAGGTTAACGGGCAGAGGCTGAAGCCATTCCATGGTGTGGCTGCTGGTGTTCCTGTGGATGCTAATGTTGAGGAGCTCTCCTTGGAAGCTCCCACCTACACTGCCACCTGATCAGGGAACATCTTTCCTTTCCCTCACTCTGATTTTATAGTTATGTTGTTCATTGGGGACAATGTATGTTTTAAGTGTGGGGGAGGGAACTAATTGTATTTTTGTTTTGTGTTTGGTTGGTCTTGTTTTTCTTTTAGCTCTTGAATAAATTGTGTGAGTCTTGAGTCGGCAAGTTGCTGGATTTGATTGAATTTTGCATAGATGGATTGCATGTTATGTGTTGACTGTTTCCCCCTAGGTAGAAAAAAAAATTTTGTATTTGAAAATTGATCCCCATGAAAAATTGAAAACTGAACTTTGAGATTTTGTTATGATGGCATGATTTATGATAAGTTTGGGGTGAAGGGAAGCACACACTAGGGATAGAATCTCTGTCAAACAATTTGCAAAAATGTCCAAGTGAGGATTTGAGCCTCCAACATGTTTTTGACTGTGAGAATCACTTTTGGATTGCACTTTCCCGAATTTGCTTGAATCTCTCTATGGTTTGCATGTTTATGTGTTTGCTTCAGATGATTTAGGCATTTTCTTTGTAAATAACTACTTAGCCTAAAATAACCATCCCTAATGCATGTTCCATAGTTAGCCCCTTTGAGCCTGATTAGCCTGTTAATTCTTGTTAACCTTATGTTATAAGCTAAAATCTGGAAAATCATGTTAACCCGATCTTAGGATTAGGAGAGCATGGAATCTTGACAAGAGAATGTTTGCAAGAAACTAAGTTTGGGGTGGCTACAAGGTGTAATGTGTTGTTTGGGATTGAGAAAAATAAAAAAAATATAATAAAAAGGTTGGAGCCAAAGGCAAGAAAAGAAAAAAAAAAAGAAAAAAAAAATGTCAAAAGGCTATTTGAAGGAAAAGGCTGTAGTCACCCAAGGCAAATGAAAAATGAAAAAAGGAACTTGAGTGGAAATTCAAAGTGTAAAAAGCTCATGCTCTTTTAGTTCCTAGGGTCTTCAGCCTAGTACCCTTGTATATCCTACCCTTAGCCAGGCCCCATTACAACCTTAAAAGACCTTTTGATGTTGCATGCATGTTTTCTATGGGAATCATTTGGAAATGAAAATCAAATTTATGGGAAGTGCTTCTGAAAGGTGAATTGAGTGAATTGTTGATTGCCTGACAAAAACTGAGCGATGAGTGAAACACTAAACTCCCTTGTGAGGAAGGCAGTTGTTTGAATTTGGTGATCTCCCTCTTGTGTGTAACTTGGATCCCTTGCTTAGATTAATGATTGTTTGAATGATGAAATTTTCAAATGTTTAGAATAAATGATTGTGGGGATTGCTTTGTTTGAAAGGGGGAAACATTGAAGGAAAAATTATTTTGGTGAATTGCTTGAAATCTGTGCAAAGTTGATTGAATCCTTAAGCTTGCCATGTCTTGAGTCTTTTTTAGTTTTTGAGTTTTAGTTTGCTTGGGGACAAGCAAAGTTTAAGTTTGGGGTATTTTGATCAGCCTCTGGCTCATCTAGTTTTATGGCTAGTATGACCAGGGTTTTGTTCTAATTATATCTCATTTTCACCCAAATTAGACTTGATTGTCCTTAAGCAACATTTTGAGTCGTTTGAGTAGTTTTAGGTTAATTTAGCCAGTTTGTAGTCAAATAAAGCACTTATGGCTATTTTATTGATTTCAGGTTAACTTAGTAGTTAAGGGAATAAAGAATCAGGGAAATTTCAAGTCTGGAGTTGTTCGCCTCGCGAGAGTCTTCTCGCCACGCGAACCTGAAAGCCAGCTGAACAGCAAAAATGCCATCCTCTCTGGTTCGCCCCGCGAACAACACCTCGCCTCGCGACCCTGATAGCTGACTGTTCCAGAGAAATGCAACCCGTTCTGTGTCGCCTCGCGGATCCATGTCTCGCCTCGCGAGACTGAAGATCAGAAACCATGACTCTTCCATTCCTCGCCACGCGAGAAGTACTTCGCCCCGCGAGAAGACCAAACGTTCAGACTGTTCATGATATTCTCCTCGCGAGTGAGGGTTCGCCTCGCGAGTGGGCGCAGCTTCTGAATATTATAAATTGTTGTTCTGGGCAGATTGGAAAAACCTTTGCTTCTCCATTGTTTTTACATATTTTCTGTGTGTTTCGTTTTTCCATGGAGAACTAAATTTCTTTGATTAGTCTACTGTAATCGATTTCCATCACACTTGAGGTTCTTGTAATTCCTATTTTGTATGTTTTTCCCTTTTCAATGCTATGCTATATATTTCTGCTTGATAAATTCAGGAGTGTATAGTGTTGTGTTGATTTATTTCGGTGATGTTATGTTCCTATAATTAATCGCGTTTGCTTAATTCACGTGTGTTCAATTCGTGTTCGCTTAGTTCACGAAGGGCTTAACCCCGTTTGCTTAATTCGGGAATAGGAACATATATCTGTAGTAGTGATTTTGCTTGTTAATTGTTGCTACAACCGAAAGGGGATTAGAATCTGCTTAGGGCTTGGAATTTGCATGAACCGATGATAGTTGGGAATTTGAGAACAGTAGATTAGTCGTCTTTATCTATTTGAGAATCTTTTAAACTGCTTTGTTTTCATTGATCTGTTTATGCTTTGTTTTCAATTGAATTTCAACCCAACCACCCCCCCCCAAAAAAAAACTGAATTTTTTGTGGTAAATAACAAGTCAAGAGTCCTTGTGAGACGATATCCGAGTTGTCACTTCCTAAACTACAGTTTTATAAACCCGCTCGCTTTTTGGCACGTGCGCGACAGCGCAACCAATGTCCATCACGGGCGTGATGAGAAGACCCTGAAGATCATAATTGATCACGGCCTAGCCGTGATGGAGGTCACGGCCGTGACAGATCAGCACCCATGGACAGAATTGATCACGGCAATGACAGACTGGAATTTGAATGCGCGCCCTTGGCAGAATGCGTCACGGCCTGGCCGTGATGGCCATCACGTCCGTGACGCGAATCCTGATTTATAAAAGGCACTAGGGCATACTCAAATAGGAGAGAATCTTCATTGTTTATAGTTTATTCCAAGGGTTTGTATTATGTTTGAGATGGAGAACTAATCACCAGGGATTAGTCTGCTGTAATTGTTTTCCGCCGACACTTGAGGTTCCATAATTCCCGATCAATTTGCTTGTCTCTTTCAATATTACGCTATATGCCTTGTTTGCTTAATTCAAGTTGTATGGAACAAGTATTGATTAATTTTGATGATTCTATGTTCCTATACCTTGATCGCGTTTGCTTAATTCGCGTGTGTTTGTCGTGTTTGCTTAATTCACGAGAGCTTCAATCCGTTTGCTTAATTCGGAAATTAGGAACATATATCTCGTAGTGTCAACTGCGCTTGTCTAATTGCTGCTACAATCGAAAAGAGATTAGAATCCGCTTAGGGCATGGAATTTATGTGAATCAATGATAGTTGGGAAACCGAAACAGCAGATTAATCGTTTCAGCTTATTGATAATCACTTAATTGCACTGTTTTCTTAATCAATTCTCTCATTGAATCTAACCACCACCCCCCCCCCCCCCCAAAAATCGATTTGTAGGTTAATAACAATCCAAGAGTCCTTGAGATACGATACTCGAGTTGTCGTGCCCTAACTGCAGTTTTTTTTCTAATCACTCGTTTTTGACCCGTGTGCGACAGCGGATCAAAAATTGGCGCTGTTGCCGGGGACTCTTGTTGTTATTAACAGATTTGCTGATTAATTTCTGAATTAGTTCTGGCTACTAGGTCTGGTTGTTCTGACCTGTTTGATTTGGATCCTGAAATTAGGAGAACCTTGCACACACGCCGTAGAGCAATTCAGGCTAGCACTAGTTCACCAACCAATAGTGATAACATGGCTGATCAAAGAACACTAAGACAACTTGCTGCTCCTGATGTTAATTATAATGGTTTGTGTATTGAATATGCTGATGTCGTTGCTCCTTTTGAATTGAAATCTGGTTTAATACACTTGTTGCCAAGGTTTAGTGGTCTTGCAGGTGAGGATCCGCATAAGCATCTGAAAGAATTCCAGGTTGTTTGCTCTACACCTTTGAGACCGGAAGGAATAAAGGAAGACCATATCAAACTGAGAGCCTTCCCATTCTCACTTCAAGGTGCTGCGAAGGATTGGTTGTATTATCTTGAGCCGAATTCCGTTACAACCTGGAATGATTTGAAGAAGGTCTTCCTAGAGAGATACTTCCCTGCCTCCAGAGCTGCATCAATCAGAAAAGAGATATGTGGTATTAGACAAGGCAATGAATCATCGGCCGAGTACTGGGAGAGATTTAAGAAGTTGGTGTCCGGTTGTCCTCAGCACCAGATTTCCGAGTAACTGCTTATTCAGTACTTTTATGAGGGATTGCTACCAATGGACAGGAACATTTTAGATGCTGCTAGCAGGGGAGCACTTGTTGATAAGACTCCAGCTGCCGCCAAGTCATTGATTGAGAACATGTCACTCAACTCCCAACAGTTCACAACCAGAAACAATTCTGTCGAGACAAGGGGAGTGAATGAGGTCCATGTTTCTTCTTCCCACAAAGCCCTTGAAACCAGACTTGATGAGCTTACTTCTTTAGTGAAGCAGTTGGCAGTGGATAAAGCTCAAACAACAAGGTTGTGTGGTATTTGTACTTCTCCTGAACACCTGACCGATACATGTCCCATTCTGAAAGATGAGTCGGTCACTGATTTGCCTCAATCATATGCAGCCAATCTTTACAATCAAGGCAACAATCAGAACAGATACAACATTCCTGACCTTTCCACTAATAAGTACCACCCCAACTGGAGGAACCATCCAAACCTTCGGTATGGAAACTCATCCACACAACAACAACAGCTGATGTTACCACCACAGAATTCTCCCCAAGTAACCACCTCTGCACCTTCCGGGTCTTCACTAGAGGACCTTGTCAAGCAAATGGCTGCAAACAATCTCCAGTTTCAGCAGCGAACGGATTCTAGTATTCATGCTTTGCAGACACAGATTGGACAGCTTGCCACTTCGATGCATGCCATGCAGCAAGCTCAAGGATCGAACCAACTACCCGCACAACCAGTGGTGAATCCTAATGTCCCAAATCCTAATGTGAGTGCAATTTCCTTGAGATCCGGAAAGGTTACAAAACCAGCCCCTGAAATAAATAAGAAAGTTGTTGAGGTAACACCTGAACCTTCTGTTGTTGTTGAGGCTGAAAAGGAGTATGTGCCACCAATTCCCTTCCCGCAAAGAGTGCTGAAAAATAAAAAGGTTGATGAGGAAGACAAAGAGAGAGAGATTCTGGATGTATTCAGAAAAGTGACAGTAAACATTCCGCTCCTTGATGCGATTAAGCAGGTTCCGAAATACGCAAAGTTTATGAAGGATTTGTGCACACACAAGAGGAGGTTGAAGGGTAATGAGAGAGTCAATTTGGGGCGAAATGTTTCAGCCCTCATTCAACCTCAGCCTGCACCTGAAAAGGTTACCGTTTCAACCCTCACTCAGGCAATGCCACAGAAATGCAAGGATCCGGGAACTTTTGCTATTCCATGTACCATTGGGGATACTAAATTCGACAATTGCATGTTGGATTTAGGAGCTTCTATTAATGTCATGCCTACTTCTGTTTTCAACAATCTTGATCTTGGTCCTTTGGAGCATACAAGTCTGACTATTCAGTTGGCAAACAAGACCAATGCTCGCCCCATTGGAGTAGTGGAAGATGTGCTTGTTCAAGTCAATGACTTGATTTTCCCTGCTGATTTTTACATCCTGGACATGGCAGGGGAAAAAAATTCAAGCATATCACCAATCATTCTGGGCAGACCATTCATGAAAACGGTGAAGACAAAGATTGATGTTGACGATGGAACCATGTCCATGGAATTTGGTGACATTGTTGCGAAATTCAACATTTTCGATGCTATGAAGCATCCCTTGGAAGAGCACTCTGTTTTTCAAATAGAGTTGCTCTCTGAAATTGTTGATGACATTTATTATGATTTGGTTGAAGCTGCTGATTTTCCATCTGTTTCTGGTTTTGATGATGTTTACTCATGTGCTGATTGCACTAACACTGACCCTTGTGCTGTTTGTGCTGAGATTGATGCTGCCTTGCAGGGTGACAATGTAAGTGAAGCTGTTTGTTCAGCTAAAGTTCTTGATAGCACGGCTGCCCCAAACATACCATCCATTGAGCAGCCACCCTCCTTAGAGCTTAAGCCACTTCCTGAAAATCTGAAATGTGCTTATTTAGAGAGGAATGAAAAACTTCCGGTTATAATTTCCTCTAACCTTGATTTTGACCAGGAAACTAAGCTCTTGCAGGTTTTGAAGAAGCATAAGAAGGCGATTGGGTGGACCTTGGCCGACATACCAGGTATTAGCCCATCCAGGTGTATGCATAGGATTCGGTTGGAGGATGAGGCTAAAACAGTTAGGCAGCCCCAAAGGCGGCTTAACCCCCTGATTGTTGATGTTGTGAAGAATGAGGTAACAAAACTCTTGCATGCGGGTATCATATATCCTATCTCTGACAGTAATTGGGTGAGTCCAGTGCAAGTTGAACCTAAGAAATCTGGACTCACAGTGGTAAAAAATGACAACACTGAACTTGTCCCCACTAGAGTTCAGAATAGCTGGAGAGTTTGTATTGATTACAGGAGATTGAACCAGGCTACTAGAAAGGATCACTTTCCTTTGCCGTTCATCGATCAGATGCTTGAACGGCTAGCTGGTAAATCACATTATTGTTTTCTTGATGGTTTTTCTGGTTACTTCTAGATCCACATTGCACCATAGGATCAAGAAAAGACAACTTTCACGTGCCCTTTCGGCACTTTTGCTTACCGGAGGATGCCATTTGGTCTCTGCAATGCTCCTGACACATTCCAGAGATGAATGATTAGTATTTTCACTGAATATATTGAGAATTCCATGGAAGTGTTTATGGATGATTTCACTGTTTATGGTTCCTCATTTGATGCATGCTTGCATAGTTTGAATTTGGTTTTGGAGAGATGCATTGAAACTGACCTTGTTTTGAATTATGAAAAATGTCATTTTATGGTTGAACAGGGAATTGCTTTGGGGCATATTATTTCTGAAAAAGTTATTTCAGTAGGTCCTGCTAAGATTGAGGTGATTTCTACACTGCCTTACCCATCTTGCGTTCGCGAGATTCGCTCTTTTCTTGGTCATGCAGGTTTTTACAGGTGCTTCATAAAGGATTTCAGCAAGATAGCTCTTCCTCTGTCAAACTTGTTGAAGAATGATGTCATTTTCAACTTTGATGACAACTGCAAAAAGGCGTTCGATTTCTTGAAGAAAGCATTGACCTCTACCCCTATCATCCAGCCTCCTGACTGGACCCTCCCTTTTGAGATTATGTGTGATGCCTCTAACTATGCTGTGGGGGCGGTCCTTGCACAAAGGGTGGACAGGGCTGCCCATGTGATTTACTATGCTTCTAGGACTTTAGATGCTGCACAGGCTAATTACACTACTACTGAAAAGGAACTTCTAGCTATTTTTTTTGCTCTTGATAAATTCAGATCATATTTGCTAGGTTCCAAGGTTGTTGTTTTCACTGACCATGCAGCTTTAAAGTACTTGTTGAAGAAACAAGAAGCAAAACCGAGATTGATTCGGTGGATGTTGTTGCTCCAAGAGTTTAATGTGGAGATTAAAGATAAAAGTGGAGCTGAGAATTTAGTGGCTGATCACTTGAGCAGAATAGAGAGGGATGAAGATCCTTCCCCCATTCAGGATGACTTTCCTGATGAGCAGCTTTTACAGTTACATGGGGTAACTCCTTGGTTTGCTGATATTGTTAATTATCTTGTTGCTAGTGTTTTCCCGACAGGTGCAACTAGGTCACAAATTCACAAACTCAAGAGTGATGCCAAATATTATGTTTGGGATGATCCATATCTATGGAAATTTGGCAGTGATCAAGTAATTAGGAGATGTGTCCCCGACTATGAGATTGAGTCTATTTTGCATTTTTCTCATGCTTCTCAAGTAGGGGGACATTTTGGGCCACAAAGGACTACAAGAAAAATCCTAGATTCAGGTTTTTATTGGCCCACCATTTTTAAAGATGCTTATGAGGTTTACCGCACTTGTAAAGAGTGTCAGACAGCAGGTACAGCCATCACTCGTAAGAGTGAAATGCCTCAGCAACCTATGCTTTTTTGTGAGGTGTTTGATGTGTGGGGAATTGACTTTATGGGTCCTTTCCCTGCATCTTTTGGTTTTCTCTATATTAATTCTACTTGCTGTTGATTATGTTTCAAAGTGGGTGGAAGCTGTCCCCACTAGGACTAATGATTATAGAGTTGTTGCAAATTTTGTCAGGTCCAATATTTTCTGCAGGTTCAGAATTCCTCGTGCTATCATAAGTGACCAAGGCACTCATTTCTGTAACCGCACCATGGAAGCTTTACTCCGAAAGTATGGAGTTGTGCACAGGGTCTCCACTGCATATCATCCCCAAACTAATGGGCAAGCTGAGATCTCAAATAGAGAAATCAAACAGATCTTAGAGAAAGTGGTGCAGCCAAATAGGAAGGATTGGAGCCACCGTCTAGAAGACGCACTTTGGGCTCAGAGAACAGCTTTCAAGACACCAATAGGAATGTCTCCCTATAGACTTGTGTTCGGTAAGGCATGCCATCTTCCTGTAGAGATTGTGCACCGTGCTTATTGGGCGGTCAAAAGCTGTAATTTTGAAATGCAAAAAGCAGGCATCGAAAGGAAACTCCAATTACAACAGCTTGAAGAGCATAGGTTAGAAGCCTATGAAAGCTCCCGAATTTACAAAGAGAAAACTAAGCAATTCCATGATAAGATGATTTCTAGGAAGGAATTCTCTGTGGGCCAACAGGTTTTATTGTTTAACTCCCGCCTGAAAGTGATGGCTGGGAAACTTCGATCCAAGTGGATTAGCCCATTTATTGTTACTGATGTTTTCCCTCATGGTGCGGTAGAAATAAAAAGTGCAGGTAGCAACAAGGTTTTTAAGGTTAATGGGCAGCGCTTGAAGCTATTCCATGAGAGCCCGGTGCCTGAAGATGCAACCGTTGAAGAGCTCTCCTTGGGAGAGCCCACCTACACTACAACTTGATCAGGGAGCACCTTCTCCTTTCCCTCACTCTTATTTTATATCTATGTTCTTTCATTGAGGACAATGTATGTCTTAAGTGTGGGGGAGGGAACCAGTTGTTTTGTTTTTGTTTTGTTTTCCTTGTTTATGTTGCTTCGAGTCTTATGTGTGAGTCTTGTGTCGGTGAGCTTGATGGATTTTAATTAAATTTTGCATAGATGGGTTGCATGATATGTGTTGACTGTTGATGATTTCCCCCTAGGTTTTGAAAATTGAAAATTGATCCCCATGTGAAAATTTGAAAATTGAACTTTGAGATATTCTATTGTGATTGCATGATTTATGATAAGTTTGGGGTGAAGGGATGCACACACTAGGGATTGTATCTCGGTCAAACAATTTGCGAAAAATGTCCAGGTGATGATTTGAGTCTCCAACATGTTTTTAATTGTGTGAATCACTTTTAAGTTGCACTTTCCCGGATTTGCTTGAATCTCTTCATGGTTTGCATGCTTGTGTGGTTGCATCAAATGATTTAGGCAATTTTCTTTGAAATAACTACTTGGCCTAAAAGAACCATCCCCAATGCATGTTCCTTAGTTAGTCACATTGAGCCTAATAAGCCTATTGTTTCTTGATGACCTTATGCTATAAGCCAAAAATCTGGAAAAACCATGTTAACCCAATCTTAGGATTAGGAGAGCATGGATGCTTAGCAAGACAAGGGTTGTAAGAAACTAAGTTTGGGGTGGCTACAAGGTTTGATATGTCATTCTGGGTTGAGAAAAGGAAAAATAAAGGTTGGAGCCAAAAAAAAAAAAAAAAAGAAGAAAAGAACAAAATGTCAAAAAAGGGTATTAGAAGAAAAAGGTTGTAGTCACCCAAAGCAAAAATAAAAATGGAAAAAGGAATTTGAGTGGAAGTTCGATGTGTCAAAATGCTCATGCTCTCTTAATTCCTAGGGACTTAAGCCTAGTACCTTTGAATATCCTACCTTTAGCCAGGCCCCATTACAACCTTTAAAAGACCTTTTGATGTTGCATGCATGTTTTTGTGGGAACTTTGTTTGAGATGAAAATCAAATTCATGGGAAGTGCTCTTGAAATGTGAAATTGAGTGAGAAGTTGATAGCCTAGACAAATTGAGCGAATGAGTGAAATATTAGATGCCCTTGTGAGGAAGGCAATTGTTTGGAATTGGTGATCTCCCTTTTTTGTGTGTAACTTGGATCCTCAACTCAGATTACTGATTGCATGAATGATGGAATTCTCAATTGTTTAAAGTAAATGAATGTGGGGATTTCATTGTTGCAAGGGGGGAAAACATTGAAGAAAAATTGTTTTGATAAAATTGCATGAAATTTGTGCGAAATTGGTTGAATCCTTTAAGCTTGCCAAGTTTGAGTCTTTTTGAGTTTTAGTTTGCTTGGGGACAAGCAAGGTTTAGGTTTGGGGTATTTTGATAAACCTCTGGCTCGATTATTTTTATAACCGTTAAGACCATGGCTTTTGTACTAATTACTCGAGTTTAACCTCATTTTCGCCCAAATTTGGATTTAATTGTCCTCAAGCAACATTTTGAGTATCTTAAGTAGTTTTAGGACATTTTAGTTAATTTTGAGTCAAATAAAGCATTCACTGCTATTTCATATTTTCAGGTTAATAAGAAGAGCAAAAAGGGAAGGACTCTGAAAGTCAGAAAGCATCACGGCCAGGCCGTGACACTGGTCACGGCCGTGATGAGCAACCCCTGAAGACCAGAAAGTATCACAACCCAGCCGTGATGTCCATCACGGGCGTGATGAGAAGAACCTGAAAGTCAAAAGCATCATGGCCCAGCCGTGATACCTATCACGGGCGTGATGAGAAGACCCTGAAGATCAGAATTGATCACGGCCCAGCCGTGATGGAGGTCACGGCCGTGACAGATCAGCACCCATGGTCAGAATTGATCACGGCCTGGCCGTGATGGGAATCACGGCCGTGACAGACTGGAATTTGAATGCGCGCCCTTGGCAGAATGCGTCACGGCCTGGCCGTGATGGCCATCACGGCCGTGACGCGAATCCTGATTTATAAAAGACACAAGGGAAGACGCAAATAGGAGAGAATATTCATTGTTTACAGTTTATTCCAAGGGTTTGTATTATGTTTGTGATGGAGAACTAATCACCAGGGATTAGTCTGATGTAATCGGTTTTCGCCGACACTTGAGGTTCCATAATTCCCGATCAATTTGCTTGTCTCTTTCAATATTATGTTATATGCCTTGTTTGCTTAATTCAAGTTGTATAGAACAAGTATTGATTAATTTCGATGATTCTATGTTCCTATACCTTGATCACGTTTGCTTAATTCGCATGTGTTTGTCGTGTTTGCTTAATTCATGAGAGCTTCAATCCGTTTGCTTAATTCGGAAATTAGGAACATATATCTCGTAGTGTCAATTGCGCTTGTCTAATTGCTGCTACAATCGAAAATATATTAGAATCCGCTTAGGGCATGGAATTTATGTGAATCAATGATAGTTGGGAAATCAAAACAGCAGATTAATCGTTTCAGCTTATCGATAATCACTTAATTGCACTGTTTTCTTAATCAATTCTTCTCTCATTGAATCAAACCCCCCCCCCCCCCCTCCCCAAAAAAAAAAACGATTTGTAGGTTAATAACAATCCAAGAGTCCTTGAGATACGATACTCGAGTTGTCGTGCCCTAACTGCAGTTTTTTTTCTAATCACTCGTTTTTGACCCGTGTGCGATAGTGAATCAACTGGCTCAAGCAATTTGGTGAGAAACTCTCAGAGCATGCATTGGAGAAGCGCTTGAGCTACAATGAGACTTGCTGCACTACATTTTATAAGGCTTTTTCTCCTCCTTTCTATTTTATTTTTCGTGTCCTCTATGTGAATGAATTTGTTCTTGTTCTTGATTTTAATATGTTCTACATCGAGGACAATGTAGATTTCAAGTGTGGGGGAGATATACTATGTTATGATGCTTTTAAATTGTGTGTTGAACTTTGTTGGCATCTGTTTCTTTTGTTGTTTATGTTATTTTTCTCTATTTTTAAAATAAAACATAAAAAGTTGTATAGTTTTTTTTTGGGGTGTTTTAGTATCTTAGGATTTTTTTTTCTTTGTTGTTTTTAGGGTCTAAAAAAATAAAAATAAAAATTATATTTGTGTTTGAGTCTTGTTGCATACTTTTTTAGTGAATTTGTAAGTTTGTATGAGTTGTGAGTGATTTGCATCATTCTTGGTTAAGAGGTTTCGTGACTTGATATGGAGAAATTCTTGTATTTCTAGTGTAATAAGTTGGCATTGAAATTAATTTATGAATCATTTGTGGTAGAATTAACCCTTATGAATTTTTGAGCCCTATACATGTATGAACTGCAATTGTTCCATGCTTTTCTTTCTTATGTGATTTCACTCGTGATTGTTAATTACTCTACAACTTGACTTGACTCTTCGAAGCCTCTTGTTCACATGCATGTATTGAGATGATTTAGGCCTTATTTGTTTTGAAGCTACTATCCAAATAAGCCTACCTTAAAATTATCCCCTTGATAACCCTTTGAGCCTATATATCTCATTCTTTGTTTTATAGCTCATTACAAGCCTAAAAGTGAAAAACAATGATATGACCCAAACCTTAGGGAGTAAAGGAGTTTTGGAATTGTTTTGGGAATGGATGCTTAAATAAGTGTGGGGTCTATGAAATAGTTTGTGGCTTACTTGATTGGGGTGGCAAAGTGAAAAAAAAAAAGTAAATTGTAATGCAATGTGAAAGTGCAAAAGGAAGAAAAAGTTCAACAGAGACAAAAAGTGTTGTTCATTGGCATTGAATTGTGTTTCTTGGGATAAATTTGCATGCTTATTTAAACTCATTCCCCATTGCTCCTCTAGTCTCTTTGGTTTATAGATAACATCCCTTCTTGTATCCATCCATACCTTAGCCCCATTACAACCTTGAAAAATTCCTTTTGATCTTTATGTGCATGTGTTTCAAGTGGTGGAAGTTAGAGTCTTGTCGAGCTTATTGTAGTGTTAGCATTCATGATTGCCTTGAGCGTAAACACAAACATTAAACACTTGAGAGTTGGAGTGTATGCCTAGTGAGGACTCTACCACTTTGGGTTCATCTTTGATTTGAATTGCCTCCTTGTTTGCTTGAGATGTTAAGGACGTATTCATGATTGTTTTGATTCCTCGATGCTTTGAATGTTTGTATCTTGCTCACTCTTGTCCATTCTTGGGATTCATTGATAAGTGTGTTTGTTGTGTTCGTAAAGATTTTAGGAATTCAATTTTTGAGTTTTGCTCGGGAGTGCAAAAGAGTAAGTGTGGGGGAATTCACATACAACCACCACAAACTTATCCAAGTAAGGGTGAAAGGTCTTGTTCATGTTGTCCATGAACACGGCAGGGGCATTGGTCACACCAAAGGGCACAACCAAGTACTCATAGTGACCAGAACGCATCCTAAACACTGTCTTTGGGATGTCCTCAGACTTAACTCGAATATGATGGTACCCTGACTTCAAATCTATCTTCGAGAAAACACAAGCTCTGATCAACTGATGCATAAGATCATCAATCCTAGGGAAGGGATACCGATTCTTAATGGTCACCTTGTTGAGCTGTCGATAGTCGACACACAACCTCATACTACCATCCTTCTTCTTTACTAGTAACACTGGAATTCCCCATGGGGATACACTAGGCCTAATAAACTGCTTTTGGATAAGGTCCTCTAACTGTTCCTTCAACTTGGCTAGCTCTAGAGGAGACATTCTATAGGGCAATATGGAAATAGGCCCGGTACCAAGTACTAAATCTATGGTGAACTCTACATCTCTTTCTGGGGGTAGTTCGTAAATATCCCCTAGGAACACTTCAGGAAACTCCCACACAACAAGCACACTTCCTACATTTGGAGGGCTCTCAACTACCAGGGAAGACAACATCAGGAACACTTGGGCTTCATCTTTCATCGTAGTTTTCACTTGGTTGGCAGAGAGAAAAGTCGGATTCTTAGACTCCTCAGGAGTTCCAAAAATCAAGGTCTTATCAAAACAGTTTGAAAGGACATGGTTGAGAGATAACCAGTCCATGCCAAGAATAACATCAAGGTCATTTAGGGCTAAGCATACAAGATCAACAACAAAGTTCTCATTATCAAATGATAATAGAACAACATTTTTGAACACAAGAATCACTCACTGGCTCCTTGGATCGACCAAGACAAACCACCAAATGTAGTAAGTCAAGTCAAACCGAAGCTACAGGTACTTAGTACCACGTAACATTGTCTATAAAAATATAGACAATTCAAACAAGAGCACATAACAGACACATAACAGATTCATACCACGTCCGGACAGGGCCGAACAACTCTGATACCACTAAATGTGACACCCTTCTACCCCGCATGTTAATATAAAATATTTACTTAAAAGAGGTAATTATAAAATATGCATTTATTTGATTAAAATAAAAAACTTGGATAAAAATGTTTCACATCTCAACGAAAACAACACGGAAATAACATAGTTTTAAAACAATAAAACATAAACAAGACAGATAGAAAAACCCTACCCCGATGTCACATACAGAGCTGGCATAACCAAAAATCCGGATACATCACGGAAACAAACTGAAATAACTAACAAAACTAACAACTATAACTAAGCATTCTAACTAGAGTCGCGGCTCCTCAGAGTCACTCCTCCACTGGCTACTCAATGTCCTCTGCATAAGGAAATACATGCAACAACAGAAACAGGAAAACAGGGAGTAAGAAATCATGTAAACACAATGGAATGGGAATAGGGGATAAGATGAACATACATCATAGCATGGCATAGCAATTTCACAATATACAATATATATACATCATCATATAATATCATAACAGCATGTTAATCATCCAACATATGTTATGTAGTGCAATGCAATTCTACTCCACTACTCCATCAATGCATGTGGATCCAACTAACTCAGGAAGTCAACTTCGGAGTTACATATCCATATTGGCCAAAAAGCACCAACACCGACAGTTCCCCAAATCATGGAGGAACCCCTTGGATAGCCGACGTATCATAACTGGATACGCCACCTCGGGGGCGCACGGTTCACCAAACCATGGGTGAACCACCCGAGACTTGGACCAGATCATCATAACTAGGACGACCTCCCCTATGTTGAACATCCCCCTCAACATCAACTCCAATGCTCTATGCAAATGGCACAACAACACACAAGGCAACCACCTCCTTTGCTTGGGCCTAAAAGCACCCAAGACTTATCACCAACATCAACATTAACACCTTAGACCCAAACCATGGGGTCAAGGCCCCCTTGGCCAAAAAGCACCAAGGTCCAACATAACAACATCTCGACCAAAAAGCATCGATAGCACTTTGGCCAAAAAGCACCAAAGCGTGACAAGATACGGTAACCCATCGGGTATCGGCTTAACCAGCTTATCAGTCTTTGTTATCTTAATTAATCTTTAATTAAGTTATCTAACTTGTTATCATTTGATTAGTGTATTATTACATCATCTGGGGATAATTGGGGTAAGCACCCCTTTAATTCATTAATCTTAAGTTCTGACCAGTAGGGGAAAGCATGGGCGTACTAAACCCCCAGCACGGTCGTGCTGCCACTTAAGTGGAGCACGATCGTGCTCACTGTCCTGCACGGCCGTGCTCAATACCCGGCCTGTTTTCCAGAATTTAACTGGGAACACGGCCGTGCTCCCTGTTCAGCACGGCCATGCTCCTGTGCAGGGCAATACTGATCTGGGCAGAATTCAACATGTTCTTGGAGTTTAGGCTCCCTAATTCTCTCAAATCAGATCCTAAGGTCTTAACTAAAACATTCGGCATGAAATCTCACCCCTGACTAATACAGTTCATGTCTTATGAAGTTTTGGGGAATTAATCCCTTTATTTCTATGTTAACTAAGAGTCCTAATTAAATCTGGTTAGGGTCCTATTAACATTTTCAACATAACGGTAACATCATCATCAACAACATATCCAGTCAATGTGATCAACATAATCCATGTCATAACAACAACATTCATAATCATGGGTATTCATACCAATTCAACCAAAACTCATGGCATAAGACAATTCAATAGGCATACCACATCATGAACAACTCAACAATTATAACAAATAGGCATACCAATTAATCCAATTAAACATATAAACAATTCAGTCATACAACCAGCCAGACCATGGCATCAATACATTATAACAACAATAAGCGGGGCTATGGGAACCCCTTATCTTACGCTACTCCCTAGCCTAGTGCATACACTATTCTTCTCCCATACCTGGTATGAGGTTCACGTTTCAAAAGAAGAAAAGGGGTCTTCTAGGGTCTCGTCTCAAAAGCACTTAACTACAACCTCAAGAACAACAAGAAAGCCAATAAATCAAAAGGGAAAGAACGAGAGGGACGAGGTGTATGGATCTTACCTTGTTTGAAGGTTTGAACAGCGAATATGATGATCACGTCTTCGTGACGATGTTCTCTTATCAACGAATGGTGAAGAACGGTGCAAGGACGGGTTCCCTAGAGAGAGTTTTCTAGAGACAGTTGACGTAAATTGAGAGAAAAAGAAAAGGGATGCAACTTTTAGTGTTGGAACGTGATAAGCTAGGGTTTAGATCGTTTTTTAGTGGTTAAAAATGGGTTGGAATGTGTTTTGGGATTAAAAAGAACCTAAATCGCGTTTTCTGGTTCTGCATGTATTCACGGGGCGAGCCAGAGAACCAATTTATGTCGGTTGGATTCGCGAGGCAAACCCGAAAGCGCAAAACACATGAAATAATATTTGTATAGAATTCTCTTAGCTTTCCAACGCCACTAAGATCATCTCGATCGAACATCTAGAACTCAAGATATGGCCAAAACGGTGAAATAGGTTACTAGGACTCTAAGACAATTGAACCTTCCTAAGACTAAACCTTCCCAACATGAACTTAGACATCAAGAAAAAGAATAACAGGCATATATAAGCTAAGTCTAACACATTAACATTTACTAACGTATGGTGGAATTCAGGGTGTTACAACCTTAGGTGCAAAATAAATGTATAAAAGTCTAGAAACTTTTTCTGTTATGATGAGTCACTACACTAGTCACCAATTCTGTTTTGCATTGTTATTAGATTGGGTTGCATATGATGATTAGGCTTGCTTTCTGTTATGCTCGGTGTTCTATATATGTAGCTATCTGATGAATGAAATGATGGAGAAGAATATTGTAGGAAAACATTTGCTTTAAGGAGGTTATTCCCCTCATATGGGAGTATTTTCTTTTAAGTTCCCTTTATTTCCTTTACTGCAATTTCTGGGTTCCTTACATTGGTGCTTTCATTTTCGATTCTCATGCCTCCTCCAATTTTTCCCACCTTTGCTACCAAAAGCCTCACCATTACCACATCTTCACCCACCCTTTGTTTCACATATGGCTTCCAACCACCAGTGTTCAACCCCACTGACCAGTATGCCCAACCACAAGTGTTCAACCCTACTGAACAGTATGCTTTGAGGCACTTAAGACTTATTCACCCTCATTTTCTTTAGCTAAAGGAATCCATCACCAGATTCAAAGATTCTTTTGATTGTTACTATGAAACCTTCCTTCAGGCCATCCAAATGTTACAATCCGAGCTCCATTCCCATCGTAACCCACCCGCAACTCCTAACCCAATCCTCACAAACCACCTTAATCTTTAATCCTGTTCATCTACAGAAGTTCCAATAAACCTGTAAATGATGATAGATCAAAGGAGCTCGTCAATGACAAGGAGGACCCTGAGGCAGCACATCACTTAGATCTTTCATCAACTGCTAAACCAGCACTTCTTTTCCACACCCGTGATTCTACACCACTATTCTTCGAGCCAACGGAGAAAGGTGTAGTAGACCCAGTGCAATCCCCGAAGTTCATAGCCATTTGGAGCACATTCACCACCATCATCAATAAGCACAACACCTCTGTCACTGCTAATGTTCCCACCCCGGTCCCGGTCACTACTCCAATCACCATTGATTCTCCTGACACAAACATCAAACGGTGAATGTACAACCACTGCTCCAGTTTCGGCAATCTCCTAGGTCTTCAAGGATCTGGATTCGCCTATTCTGGTTCTGGCTCATACAGATTTCGACTTCAACAAACATGGAGACATCGTCAACTCGTCGTTCTCCCACCGCCTTTATTCATCGTCTATGCCGTCTGTTTATCGGGTTTTCAGTTTCATTTTGCTTTCATCTCCCTCACTTTATCTTCATTTTCGAATCCGACGGAGCTCTCACAGGTTTCTCCAATCCCGTCGTGCGCGGTCTCCTATAACATCCATGGCTGCTCTATGGATTGACGACTGTCCCCACAAACCAAAAGGGTCTTTTCAACATGCTTTGTCCTCACTCACACGCTTCCAGGGAAAACATCCCAAGAGGTCACCCATCCCATAATTGCTCCAAGTTAAGGACGCTTAACTGTGGAGTTCTTAACTGATGGGCTCCTGAAAAGAAGATGCATCTTGTTGGTATAGGTAGTACCAATCAATTCATATAAGTCATCATCAACTATATAGTCTCATACCTACACAGTCTCAGGCTCCCTCTCATTCGAGTGTGTAATCGGTTCATTCAAGTGTCCCTCCGCCTAGAAGCCTGCCAGGAGTCGCTCCTTGTCCGTGCCTTCTTGCACTGGCGACCACTCCCCGCCCTCATCAACCCTGGGTGTCACATCTCCTCACATGCGTCTATGTCAAGCGCGTCCTTGTCCTCTTTGGTTCGCATGGGCACTTAACTGGTGTCGTTTCTTTTCCCATGATGGTGTCATCATCTGGGTCAACTTCTGGGTGACCATGGATGCCATGGAGCCTTACAACTAAAGAGAATGTTGGGGTTTGGACCACTTGTGGAGCTGATAATGGACCTTCCAGTATTTTTTTTTATTTGCGCTCCTTCAACTTTGTCTCTTGGGCTTTGCCACATTCTACTTTGGGTTGTTACAATTTTATCCAATCATTCTCTGCCTCTAGATTACTCTTTGGGTTGTAACATAATCAGTTTTTGAATTCAATACACCTTGAGGACAAGGTGTTTCTGCAAGACCAGTGGGATATTATGGCCCAAATTGACATGGCCCAAATGATAATCATGACAGATTTACCTTAGGTGCAAAGTAAGTGTAGAAAGGTCTAGAAGCTTTTTTTGTTATGATGAATCCCTACACTAGTCACCAATTCTGTTTTGCGTTGTTATTAGATTGGGTTGCATATGCTGATTAGGCTTGCTTTCTGTTATGCTTAGTGTGCTATATATGTAGCTATCTGATGAATGAAATGATAGAGAAGAATATTGAAGGAAAGCATTTGCTTTAAGGAGGTTACTCCCCTCATATAGGAGTATTTACTTTTAAGTTCCCTTTATTTCCTTTACTGTAATTTTTGGGTTCCTAACAGTTGGCTTCTTTGCAAGTGGTAAAGCAAGTGGTAGTGCATTACTAAATGGTATTTTGTATCTGCATGTTGCAAATAATTGGTTGTGGTTACATAGTAGTGTGGTGGAAACAACTTTACCTAAGCAGTGTCATAGATTCTCACACAAGCTTGGTTTATTATCCTGCGTCCTTGTCGCATTTGAACCAAGTTTTTTTTTAGTGCATGGGCAAAAGAAAATAAAAAAATAAAAACAAAGAGAAACTATGGTCGAGCAAAAGCTACCCCCATAGCATCAGTTAAGAGTTTCAAATTCAAGACCGCAGGTGGGGAAATCCATTCCTTGAACCATCTGAATTCTGAACACCCGTCTTTGTCATGTAATCGACACAAGCATTCCCTTCATGGAGGGTATGAAAGATCTGTGATAAGTATGCAATCTCATAATATCATTGATAACACTAGCATACTGGTGAAAGCGAAGGTCCTCTTTATGCACTAGGTGGATCGCATCAAGAGAATCAGATTCACAAATCACTTGTTTATAGCCTTTGTCCCAAAGAAGATGAAGTCCCTGATGACCCTTGAGCTCTATGGGGAGGTTGGTGCCTTGTTCAACATAACAAAAAAAATCCCATTAGCCAGGACCGTTACTCCGTACGGACCATACCACCAAACCTAGCTTTCTCCAAGATTTCCTAGCGCACTACCACCAACATTAAGTTTTATATATCCCTTAGGAGGCTTCAAACAACTAACAAGAAGACGTGTGAAGGTTGTTGGTCCTGGAGGAACTTAGAAAGTCTTGATTCACAGTTGCATCGATATGGATGTTACAAATAATCACAATGTCCTCCAAGGCCTTCTTAACAATAACCGCACAGTTACACACCTTCCACAGCCACAGAGAGTAGCTAGAAAAAGAGATCAAATAAAATAGAATTCAAAAAATTTAATTTCTAATTATTTTTAAAGTTTAAACTTCATACATACATGGTGCTTGGATTTTCAGTGATAATAAAAAATTGAATATTATTGATTCTTTCTGCAGCATGTTAAGGCAACATGTTGAGATTGTGCAAGATATCATAAACAAAAGGATGCTTATTGGAGAAAGAATCAAGTGTTCTCCTTTCCTTTCTTATCTACAGCAGTCAGAAGGAAGATTAGCCTTTAATACCGGTTTTTGAGTTTAGCAGAAACTTCAAACGACAGTGAATGAGCGGTAGTTGGGTGCCAAAGAATAAGCATAAACTACTTTCAGACAATAGTGCAACAGTGTTTGAGACTTGCCTTTTCATTTGTTGGGTGTCATAATCTCCCACGGTAGTCTACCTTTCTTTGGGACATCTTATTGCCCCCAAAAGGGAGATAGGTCAGCACTTCCATATCTTCTTATCGTCTTAAATGACATTTAGAAAAGACAAACCTCTTTTGGACATTAGTCGTGACATGAGAAAATAAGATATGTGAGTGTCAGCCTCTTCTGGATTATACTATAGCTCAAAAGTCATAAGAGAGCTAAAGAAATGAAAAATATACATAGAAGAATGAGAGTTTAAAAATTTGTAGTGTAAGATAATTAAGAACAAAGATGAGAGTTATTTACGAGAGAGTTCGATTGAGGGTTTAGTTATGTTAGTTCAATAGCTAGTAAGGCAAAATTGATTATAAACAGTTTTCTATGCGTTGAAGGTTGAATACCGGGTTGTCTGTGCAGTTTATTGTACTTTCATGAATTGTGTCAACTAACATGCAGATAGTTGATCACCTAGAAGGTTTTATTTAAACGTGAGAATGATGGTGTTTCCTCTAGCAAGCTCTATGATAGTTACATCTTCAATAGCGCTTGTTTGACAAATTGCTATGAAAGGTATATCATAAGATAGCGTTTATCCGGTAAAGCACTATTAAAGTTTGAGTACGTTTTCTTTAAAATAAGGTATAGGATAAAGATAGAGTTTCATTTGGGAAATGTTATTAAATGTATATCTTTTAACAATGTGTCCTAGGGGAAGTGCCATTAAACACCTACGCGCATTTTTTAAGGCATTTCCTCCCGAACTCGTTATTAAGTGTGCGTTATCAAAGGTCGAATCAGACATAATGAATTGTGGATTGTAAAACTATTTCTCTGTTATTCTCTCATGATAGATTGATTTCATAAAATGTAATTCATATGATCATTATTATTTTACAAATTAACCTTACCTTTAATAAAAGTGACTGATAGAGGTAGTGTTAGGCCTAAAAATACTTATTGTATTATTCATATATCAACACAATCAATCAAACAAGCTACTTATGCTTATTTCTCTCTCATGCACTTTATTTGTTTACTACAAATCCTTATTTTTGTGCAAGTTTAGTTTGTTAGTTTTTCACCTTTAGTTTACCATTCGACTAGACCACTAGTGGAAAATATGCATGTAATGACTGGGTGTAACATCGGTTAGTGTAAAACCGATGTTACAAAAGAGGTAGTGGAAGTATCGTAAATATCTGGTTCATTTAAAGTACTTGTAACAGCGGTTGTGGCACAACTGCTTTTACAAGTCACTTGTAAGTTGTTACAAGTGAGCAATTCTTTGGAGGGAAAAACTTGTAACAGCGGTTGACCTAGCAACCGATGTTATAAGTGCCATGTAACAACGGTTAAGCTAGAAACCGACGTTACATGTCTTTATAACGTTACTAGAGAAAACTCAAGTCTCTCATCACTCCCGCACCCTAACCCCTTCTCTGTTTCTTCCCTCTTCTCTGCAAAGCCATCGCCCTTTCTTGCAAAGCCACCGACTCTCTCTCTCTCTCTCCCCCCGTTCCAAAAGGAGGTCTCCCATCTCGAGGTAAGTTTAACTTTTTCTATTTTCATATTGTTCCTCCACCGTCGTCATCCCCTTATCAAGCCCTAACAGCTAAACTCTTTTCTATTTTCAGATTTTGTCTTTAGGTTTTCACCTTGAAGAAACAATCGACACTGTCCCTCTTCCTCTCCTACGTAAACAAAGGTAACTCACTCTTTGTTCTCAGTTGTCCTCTGCCCTGATGTATGTTTTACTTTTTTTATGAACTTAGAATCAACTTCAACAATGCTAATTTTGCTGATGGTGTTGTAATGGATTTTATTAATAAGAATGTTCAAAAGGTCACTTCTCACATATGTGTGTGAAGTAAAACCCCACATATGTACATACATACATATATATGGCTGATTCACAGGGCAGTGCTGGTAGTCCCTCGTATATGCCTCCTTCACAAGGTAGTGTTGGTAGTACCTCTTCCAAAAAGAGAGGTAGATCATGCACCACCATAAAAAAAATTAACCACCCACCTTCCTAATAATATGAAGTGTCCGATTGATTTTGATTTTGATTGATATGGGGAGGCTATTGGACAACATGCTAAGGATTTTTCTAGTTTCTTGGTTGTGCAAGCTAAAAACCATGCTAGCATATTGATTGAGGAATGGGCTAAATTACCAGAGAACATGAAAAATTAGATTTGGGAGACTCTCATTGAAAAGTAACTTTCAACCTCTTCGTTTGTATCTATTGTATTTAAGCATATTGTCATACACTAATTCCTCTATTTTGTTATGTAATGTAGGTCCATTTGGATATGCCGAATACTGCAGCTATGAAGAAGAAAGTGCTTTCACTTGCGGCTAAGCATTGGACGGGGTTTAAGTCAACCTGTCTAGTAAGTACATCTTTGGAAAGAAGGCTGACAAGTCTCCTACTGATGATTACCCTTTCCTTGATCGAGATACGTGGAACCGGTTTGTGTCCGATGCTCGCATGCCTATCTGGTTAATTGAAGTTAATTTTTTTTATAATAGGCCAACCTAATTTATTTATTTAACTGAATTGACTACGTGCTATTTGTAACAGGAGAAAAGGGAAAAGGCACAGCAGATCCAGAAAAAAAATGTCCACAAACACACGATGTCTCGTGGTGGCTATAAAATGGTTTGGCAAAATATAATGGAGGCGATGTTGCAGAAGAAGCGGGAAGAAGCAGGAGATGAGGAGACAGTTATTGATCCTCTGTCTCCACCCCCACGCGAGGATACATGGATTGAAGGTCGAAAGACAAAGTCGAGGGTTATTAAATCTGAGCCCACACTCGTTGTTGCTGAAAAGATTGTAAGTACTTAAAATTTAATTCTACTTGTACTTTGTAACAAACTTTTAAGTATCTTACACTTTTTTTTTTGAATTTTGTCTTTGTAGGCTTTGCTGAAGGAACAAAGCTCACAAGGATCGTTCGTTCCACAGGGTTGTTGGGATATCCTAGCTGCTGCCCAAGGCAAAGACGACAACCCTGGCCGAGTCATTTGTGTTGGAGGGCAAGTGGGCATTCGGCAATTCCATGAACCACGTTCACATGAGCGAACCATGGGCGAACAGGAGCAGCTACTCACGAAGAAGATTAGAGAGGATGTTATCCATGCTCTTTTAAAGGACCCAGGGGCTCTCCAGACTCTTATATCATCTATACAAATCGAAGGAAGCCCAACTGTCCAACCTTCATATGTGAGTACAACGGGGAGCTGTCCAAGTCAACATGTGTTGGTTGATGATGATGAGGAGCGGGACGATGATGAGCTGGTGGCGCTGGTGGAGTCGAAGGTATTCAGAATCATTCATTAATAATGTCTTTCTCTATTTACAATTGAAATGTCTTGAAATTATTTACTAATGCTTTATCTTTTTTAATTGTTTAGGATAATAACAAAGTCGGTGGTCCATCGAATCCGTCGCAGCAAAGGGGGAAGTCTCCTTCACCCCAAGTATTCATAATCATTCAATTATTACTTATGTTTTTATACTGTTTAGGATAATATTTACCCTTTATTCATAATGCTTTATGTTGTTTGTTTAGGACGACGCAACTGTGACACCCTCTACCCCGCATGTGTTTATAACGCATAAAGAGCATACATAAAAGAAATTAAAAAAATAAACACATGCATTCATTTATTAAAATAATAAATATCCATGGGTAGAAAAGGTACCACATGAACAAAGTCTCAACAACACGTATAATAAAAAGAAAACAAGTTTTTAAAAGAAAACATACCAATAAAAGAAACCCAACCCCGATGTCACATACAGAGCTGGTATAACCAATCCGGAAAAATATCACGGATAAAAAACTACAACTAAAAACTAAAATTGGGAAATCCTAACTAAGAGTTGCGGCTCCTCAGAGGCACTCCTCGACTGGCTGCTCACCATCCTCTGCATAAAAGATACATGCCAAAACAACAACAAAGAAACACGGAGTAAGAACATATATATGAAACATAACGGCATGGAGATAGGAAGTAAGATGAGTATGAATCATATAAACATAACATATAACAACTATAATCATAGCATATAACATACATTTATAGCATATTCATATCATCATGACAATTCAACCAAATTATGCTATGTGGTGCAATGCTACTCCACTACTCCATGTGGATCCAATATATCTCAAGAAGACAACTTCGGAGTTACATATCCACATTGGCCAATAAGCACCAACGCTGGCAGTTCACCAAACCATGGGTGAATCACCTCGGATAGCCGACACACCGTACTCTAGGATGCGCCACCACGGGTGTACATGATTCATCTGAATCGACGTGGACGGACAGATCCCCGTACTATAGGACGACCTCCCCTATGTTGAGCTTCCCCCACTAACAACTCCAATGCGTGAATACATGAGCATAACAACATACAACGGGTATCCACCACCTTCGTTTGAGCCAATAAGCACCCCAAGTATCATCACTATCAACACCTTGACCCTTAAGAGTCAAGGACCCATTGGCCAATAAGCACTAAGGTTCAACTTTAACAACACCGACCAATAAGCATTAAGGCTACTTTGGCCAATAAGCACCAAAGCATAACGTTCGGTAACCATTGGGTACATGCTTAACTAACTTGTTCTTTATAATTCTCTTGTTAAGTCTTTAATTAACTTATCTATCTTTATTGGTTTGGTGTCTTACTTCATCTTTGGGGGCCATTGGGGTGAAACACCCCTTATTTCCTTTAATTCATGTCTGTTCTGTTTGGGGAAGCAAGGGTGTGATTACATCCAACACGATGTGCTGGAACTTAAGTGAGGCACGGTCGTGCTTCCTGTTGTGCACGACCGTGCTAATGTAGCGCGGCCAATTCAAATTTGAACTTGGAGCACGGGCGTGCTCCCTGTTAAGCACGGTCGTGCTTAATGGAGCATGGTCGTACTGTCTGGTCAGATTGGGTTATGGCTCTTAGCCAAAAACTCCCTAAAACACTCGTAATCAATCCAGGGTCCTTGACTAAACCATTTGGCATAACTTCTCAACACTAAATTCTTGTCTTATGAAACAGTTTGGGAAATTAAGCCATTAATTTCAAATATTATTAACAAGTCCTAATTTAACCAATTAGAGTTTTATTAATGTTAACAACATTAAACTTTTCATGTGTTCATCCATGGCATAAATCACCTCATACAATCAACAACATTCATAACATAATATCATCAACCAAGCAGTTTACTCATGGCATAAATATTGTTAATCAAACAATTGATCATGGTATAGACAGTCATCAACATTCATGAGTAAACATACCAAATTTTCCTAAGCATACATAAACTCATAGAAGACAACAAGTAAATAGTTAACAATTAACAGGGTCATGGGAACCCTTCATCTTACGCTACCCCCTTGCCTACATGTTTATACTATACTTCTCCAATACCTGGTATGAAGATCTAGTCCCTTTGACAAGCATAAGCAAACTATCATCGTTCTCTCCAGTGGCTCGATGCGTTTCCCAGGCCTTGGCCAATACAAAAGATTAACCAATTAATTCCAAATCACAAAAGGAAAAGGAATTAAAGAGAAGGATAAAATGTTACCTTTCTAATGGCACTAGCGCGTGACTTTCTCTCCCATACTAGAGCAAGAACTTGGTTGGGTTCAAAGGAAGGGAAAGGTTTCTGTCACACTAGGATTGCCCAATGTGCCAAATTGAGGGTTTACATTCATAACCCTCGCACACTGACTCGTTTATATAGACTTAGACCTAAGCACGACTGTGCTCCCTATTGAGCACGGTCATGCATAACGTAAGCATGGGGTAGTGCTTAAGTCAATACGGGCTCGCAGAAAGAGTGTCACAAGCACTCATTTCTGACACAGCCTTGCTCCCCTTGAGCATGATCGTGCTCGTGGCTCACTTAGCCACTGAGCATGCCTATGAGCACGGGTGTGCTGGTGCATGAGCACGGCACCAGAAAGGGACTTTGAGCCTAAAAATCCCTCTTGGCCCCAAAAACATTTCTAAGGCAAACAAAGCTTACATACAACACATAAAAACATACTTAAGAGCTTTTATATGAAAAATTGGGTGTTACAATTCCACCCCCAGATAAAAACATTGTCCTCGAAATTTCTACTCACCTCAAACAAAATGGTGCGGATATGCTTCTATCATCTTGCTATCCAGCTCCCATGTAGCACTTTCCACAGTAGCCCCACTCCAAACGACTTCAACCAAAGGAATCTCCTTGCCTCTTAGCCGTTTCACCCTCCGATTCTCGACTCGAAGGGGTAATACCTCAAAAGTCAAATTTGAAATAACCAAAGTCAACACAAGAAGGGGGGTTGAATTGTGTTTACCAACTTTTTAGGAAACTTTTAAAATTATTTTCGCAGGCACAACAAGCAAAAATAAGGCTACAGAAAATTAAACAAGTGACACGTCTAATTTTAAGACAGAACACATGCGCACACAGAGAAGGTTAAAACAAAGTTTGATATTCACAATATTAACTACCCGAGTTAAAAGCTTAAACAAATAACTCTTAAACAAATTAAAAAGATAAGGGAGGAAGAATATCACTCAAGAGTTTTATACTGGTTCTCCCTAAAATCCACAGTGCTACGTCCAATTCTTGGCAGCACTAAGTTTCCACTATAACTGATCAGATTACAGTACAAGTATTCTTTTCACACCTAGCCTCTCCAGGCTCACACTCAAACAAGTATTATTTTCTCACCTAGCCTTTTCAGGCTCAACACAGTAAAGAGTAAAGGTTTTGAGTAATTAATACAACTTTGCAAGTCTTTCAGATAACACTCAGAGAGTGGAATAAATATGAAAATGAAAGACTGTGAATTAATATCAAATGATTGAAGAGCTATTCAATGAAGGAATGAAGAAGTAAATGAGAGAGTAAATGCTTCTTTGAATATTTGCACAGAGCTCTTAATATTTTTTCTCATCTTCATGGTTTGGTCTATATAAAGGCTTCAATCAATTTGATATGTTAGACCCAACTTCAGAAAGTGTGCTTCTTTGTTTTGAGCTTCTAGGATGCCATTAGTGCCAAAGAGTCCTTCTGCATAAACATTAAATGGTTAAGGACGTTGGACTTTGACATATGCGACCAAGAGTACACTTTGCTTCTGAGCAGTTGTTGTTTCAGAGTTGTAGTAGCAGACTTCTTGTACTTGAAGCAGAGAACTTCCCATTTCAGTGCAACACTCAGTTCACTTTCTAGAAAGTACTTTTACTTTCTACTAAAACAGCTAAAAGCTACTGACTTGGTGTAGAGGTTGCATGTTTATTCCTTAAACACTTGAAAGAATGAATTCTTTATTCTTTATCCTTGGTGCTATTGTCCAGAGGACTTCAAGATCTTTAAGGAAGGCATCTTTTTCAAATAAGGTTGACTTGGACTTCCTTCTAACAGTCTGACACTTTAACTAGTGTAGCAGTGTTTGAAAATTAGACGAGTATTGTGTAGTCCAAAATCAGACGGGTGATGTGAGCCAAAACTTAGACCGGTGAGCAAGTCATTTTTAGACGAGTGATCCACCAAAGTTTCTTTAGACTTATGATCCTTGCCACGTCATCAACTAAATCAAACTAAGATTGAGAGTTGACTTGGTCTATGTCTGAGTTGACTATTTTTCAGACAGGTGGTTTTTTAGACAAGTCTAAAAACTGCGTTGTACTGAAACTTAGATGGGTCAGATTTTAGACTAGTGACCTTAACTCTATTTGCCTGCACACTTAACAGACTTAGCAGTAATTTCATATGGTTCAATATTACCATACTTAATCTATTTGGAATCATCAAAACATAGATAATTTACACATTGAATGTGTTCCAGACTTATGAGGTCTCAACAAAGTTCTCTTTTAACTGAATGGTATCAGGTACTATCACATGGCTAGGATCGTGAATGTACTTTCGAAGCTGGGATACATGAAAGACACTGTGAAGATTGGACAAGAACAGTGGTAAGGCTATTTGGTAGGTGACTTCGCCAACTCTTTCCAGAATTTGGTAAGGACAGATGAATCTAGGAGTAAGTTTCCTCACTTTCATCACTCTACCGACCCCAGTTGTTAGAGTAACTCTCAAGAACACATGATCACCTTCCTGGAATTCGAGTGCCTTCCACCTTTTGTCATGGTAGCTAGCTCTTTTTCCTACTCTGTGCAACTTTCATCATTTCCTGAATCATCCTCACTTTTTTTGTGGTTTCTTTCACTATTTTTGGTCCTAACATAACATTCTCACCAAGTTCATTCCAACACAAGGGTGTCCTACATCTCCTCCCATAAAGAGCCTCATAAGGTGCCATCCCAATACTAGAATGGAAGCTATTATTGAAGGTGAACTCTATTAGGGACAAAAACTTTTCCCAACTACCCGACTAATCTAGCACACGAGCTCTAAGCAAGTCCTCTAAGGACTGGATGGTTCTCTCAGACTGACCATCAGTCTGTGGGTGGTAGGCTGAACTTAGCCTAAGCTTTGTCCCTAAAGCCTCATGCAAACTATTCCAGAACCTAGAGGTAAATCTAGGGTCTCTATCTGACACTATGCTAGAGGGTACACCATGTAGCATAACTATCTCTTTGATGTACAACCTGGTCAACTTTTCTAAGGGGTAATCCATGTTCATCGGGGTGAAATGGGAAGACTTAGTCAATCTATCCACAACAACCCATAGCTTCATAAACAGCTGGCGTCCTAGGGAGACCAGACACTAAACCCATCGAGATACTATCCCACTTCCATTCTGGGATACTCAAAGGCTGCAACTTTCCTGAAGGCTTTTGATGTTCTATCTTAGCCTTTTGGCACACTAAGCACGCATAGACAAACTCAACCACATCCTTTTTCATCCTAGGCCACCAAAACATACGCTTAAGGTCCTGATACATCTTAGTGGCACCTGGGTGCACACTCAGTCCACTCCTATGTCCTTCTTCAAGAATCAACTTCCTAAGCTCTGGTACATCAGGTATACAAACTCTATCTTGAAACCTCAAGACTCCATCACTTCCTTCCTTAAAACTAAGGTCTCTACCATGTGCAAGCAACTCCCTCTAGTCTAAGAGATACTTATCTATCTTCTGGCCTTCTCTAATCCGATCCATCAAGCTGTTGGTAAACTTCAAGGTTCCAAGCCTAATACTCTTAGGGGTAACTTCCCAGGCTAAACTCAAGTCTCTAAACTCCTCAATCAAATCCATCTCCCTAACCATCAAAGCGGAGACGTGCAAAGTTTTCCTACTCAAAGCATCTGCCACCACATTGGTCTTTCCTGGGTGGTAGGTCAACTCAAATTCATAGTCCTTAAGAAACTCCATCCACCTACGCTGCCTCATATTCAACTCCTTCTGGTTGAAAAGGTATTTCAAACTCTTATGATCACTAAAGACCTCAAACCTTGATCCATAAAGGTAATGCCTCCATATCTTCAAGGAAAACACCACAACTCCTAATTCTAAGTCATGGGTAGGGTAGTTCTTCTCATGGGTTTTCGATTGCCTAGAGGCATAGGCCACTACCTTACCATTCTGCATCAACACACCACCTAAACCTTGCTTAGAAGCATCGTACTAAACTACGAAAGCTTCACTAGGATCGGGCAAAACTAACACTAGCGCTAATGTCAACCTAAGGTCTGGAAACTTTCCTCACACTTAGAGTCCCACACAAACAGTTGTCCTTTCTTGGTGAGACGGGTCAAGGGTAAAGCTATCTTAGAGAAACCTTCTATGAACCTCCTATAGTACCTTCCTAAACCCAAGAAACTCCTAATCTTGGTCACTGACTTTGGCGCTTCCCACTGGATCACCATCTCTACCTTAGCCGGGTCCATGACTATCTCACCTTTAGAGATGACATGCCCTAAGAAACTCACCTCTTCTAGTCAAAACTCATACTTGGACAACTTAGCATACAACGACTTCTCCTTAAGGGTCTACAAGACAACCCTCAAGTGCTCCTCATGTTCCTCCTTGGTCTTGGAGTACACTAAGATGTCATCTATGAAAACTACCACAAACTTATCCAAGTAGGGGTGAAAGGTCTTGTTCGTATAATCCATGAACACAGCAGGAGCATTAGTCACACCAAAGGGTATAACCAAATACTCATAGTGACCATAACGCGTTCTAAACGCTGTCTTCGGGATATCCTCAAACTTAACTCGAATCTAATGATATCCTGACCTCAAATCTATCTTAGAGAAGACACAAGCTCCTATCAACTGGTCCATAAGATCATCAATCCTAGGGATGGGATAGCTATTCTTAATGGTCGCTTGTTGAGTTGTCGATAGTCGACACACAACCTCATGCTGCCATATTTCTTCTTCACCAACAACACTGGCGCTCCCCATGGGGACACGCTAGGCCTAATGAATTATTTCTGGATCAGGTCCTCTACCTGTTTCTTCAACTCAGCTAGCTCTAGAGGAAACATCCTATGGCAAACTCCACATCTCTCTCAAGGGGCAAGTTATAAACATCCCCAGGGAACACTTCAGGTAATTCTCGCACAACAGGCACACTTCCAACATCAGGAGGACTCTCTATTTCCAGGGAAGATAGCATCATGTAAACTTGGGCTTCTTTTTTCATAGAAGCTTTTACTTGTTTGGAGAAATCTAGGATCCTTAGACTCCACTGGAGTTCCAAAAACTAAGGTTTTATCAAAGCAATTCAAAAGGAAGTGGTTGGAAGGTAACCATTCCATGCCAAGAATAATATCAAGCCGTTTCAAAGGTAGGCATACAAGATCAACAGTAAAGTTCCTACCATTAATGGTAATGAGACATCTCTTGCATGCATGTGAAGTGAGAACAAGCTTATTTGTGGGTGTGGCAACAATTAAATCACATTCAAGAAGGGTAACAAGTAATTTAAGACTCTCGAGACAATCATGTGATATAAACGAGTGAGTCGCACCCGAATCATACAAGACAGTTAAAGGAGTTCAATCAATTAAGCACATACCTTGGATCAAGTCCTCGGACTCGGACGCCTCAGATCACTAAGAGTAAAGACTCTCCCAGTAGTCTTCGGTCGATTGGCTTGAGACTGCTGATTCTTGCTAGCACTTGGAGGTTCTGACTTTGTTCCTCCACACTCTCGGCTGATGTGTCCAGGCTTGCCATACTTGAAGCAAATGACGTCGGTCTCCTTGTACTGTGTAGTGAAGTGATCCTGTGCGCCGCACTTGACACATCTGATGGGCCTAGGAGTAGAAGAATTACAACCCCTGGACCTGTCTGAAGAGAACTATGGCTTCTTGCCACTCTGCTTGAAGTCCCGGCCGGCTGGATCGAAGCGTTGCTTTCCTTTATCCTTCTGATCTGTCTTCCTGCTGCCCTGGGTATCTGAACTTTTTTAACTCGCCACTCCAGAGGCATCTTCAAAGATCCTACACTTGTTCACCAGAACTAGGAAGATGCGGATCTCCTAATAGCTGATCGCCTGCTTGATCTCTGGGCGAAGACCATCCTCAAACTTTACACACTTGGAACGATCATCATTCACAAGCTGATATAGTGTGTGATACCTAGAAATCTCCTCGAAATTTGCAGCATACTCTCCCATGGACATGTTTCCTTGCTTCAGAGCCAAGAACTCAATCTCCTTATCGTGGATGTCTGCTAGAAAATACTTTTCCAAGAACTTGTAATCTGAAGGCATTCCAAGTGACTGTCGTACCCTCAATCTCCATAGGCTAGCAATAGTTCTCCCACAAATGCTCAGCCTCCTCTGTCAACATGAAGGTCCCAAAGATGACCTTCTGAATGTCGTTGCATCCCGTAGCTCGGAAGATCTTCTTAATCTCCCTCATCCACAACAGAACACCATTGGGGTCATAAGCTCTCTTGAAAGACGGCGGATTGTTTTACTGGAACTTATTGAGACCCTGAAACTCAGCTGGTCCTCTGTTGTTGTTGTTCTGATTCTGCCCTATCGCATTGGCAATGAGTGCCAAAGCGTCTACGACAGCCTGATCATTTCTGCCTCTTCCTGCCATAGGTTCCTATAAATGCCCAAGACAATTATTACATACAAAGAACTTAAGTAGGAAAAGCTATAGACTCCTAATGTTAAGCATCATTGTCTATCACGAGTATATACAATCCAAACAAGAGCACACGGAAGACTCACAATAGACTCATACCATGGCCTAATAGGACAGACCTGCTCTGATACCACTAAATATGACACCCTCTACCCCGCATGTATTTATAATGCATAAAGAGCATACATAAAAGAAATTTAAAAAATAAACACATGCATTCATTTATTAAAATAATAAATATCCATGGGTAGAAAAGGTACCACATGAAAAAAGTCTCAACAACGCGGATAATAAAAAGAACGCAAGTTTTTAAAAGAAAACATAACAATAAAAGAAACCCAACCCCGATGTCACATACGGAGCTGGTATAACCAATCCGAAAAAATATCACAAATAAACAACTAAAACTAAAAACTAAAACTAGGAAATCCTAACTAAGAGTTGCGGCTCCTCAGAGTCACTCCTCGACTGGCTAATCACCATCCTCTGCATAAAAGATACATGCCAAAACAACAACAGAGAAACGGGAAGTAAGAACATATATATGAAACATAACGGCATGAAGATGGAAAGTGAGATGAGCATGCATCATATAAACATAGCGTATAACAACTATAATCATAGCATATAACATACATTTATGACATATTCATATCATCATGACAATTCAACCAAATTATGCTATGCGGTGCAACGCTACTCCACTACTCCATTATGTATGTGGATCCAATCTATCTCAAGAAGGCAACTTCAAAGTTACATATCCACATTGGCCAATAAGCACCCCTTATTTCCTTTAATTCACGTATGTTCTGTTTGGGGGAGCAAGGGCATGCTTACCCCCAGCACGGGCGTGTTAGAACCAAAGTGGTTTTGGATTAAATAAACCTCTTAAGTTTTGATGTTAACAAAAAGGTTAAATTTGTATGGCAAAGTGTTGTCAAAGATCTAACTTGTTTGTTATAAGAGTGCAGGGACTGTTTGAATTATACTACTCAATGGAACTTAACATAAAGTATGGAATCATATCAGATTCTATTTTGATCCTCTAGACGAGTCTGCAACTCTTGGTAAAATTCTGAGTCTATTAATTTTATGCTAGACGAAGTCTTAATATTGACTAAGATAGACGAGTATCTAAGTCTAAAAGAAAAGTCAAGTAGACGAGACAATGAAATAATTTTCAGAAATATAACAAGTCCAAAGATTTGATAGAAGATTAGTCTCACTAGACACCGCATCAGTAGACGAGCTATTGAGTATAGCAAGTCCAATACTTGGAACAAGATAAAAGTCTCTAGATGCGGTATCAGTGACAGCTCTACTTTGAGCATTCCTCTGATAAACAAGAGCACTTCTCTATGAAGCATATCAAGTTATCAGTCTCAACAGATCCAAGAATTTAATGCTATGTCTAAACGGATATAATTTGAAGACCGTTGAAGAAGATCAAGAAAGAGAAACACTTCATCTATAAATACTTGAAGAACTTCAACAGAAAAGAAGAAGACATACACAAGCTCTGATATCGAAGTGCATAAACTCTATTGAAATTGTAAAACAAGTTTACTTGTAAAACTTGTTGATATTAAACTTTCAAATCCTCACACATAGTTGGTTCTTAGATCAAATCTGTTAATCTCTTTGTTAGAGTTAGAGCATGAAGATGCTTGGTAGAGAAAGAATACTTGTAGCCTGAAGAGGTATTGAATACTTGTAATCTATTTTGGAGAATAGTGGAGTAAAACCTTCAGGTAGAAGGGACTGGACGTAGCTCTTGGTTGGAAGACAGTGAATTAGGATAAAATACTTGTGTGAATCTTCTAACCCTTATCTTTTACAGTTTTTGATTATACTAACTGTGGGATTTTTGAATCTGAGTTTATTAACTCTTTAAAAAAGGTTTTCCTGTTCGTGAGTTGCTTTTATTGGTTTGCTTATAATAGTGTTTGAGAAAAGGCTTTTTCGAAAAACTGTTAAGAAAAACAATTCAACCCCCCCTTGTTGTGTTTCCTTGTGTAAACTTCAGTTGGTATCAGAGCTCAGCCTCGAAAGGGGTGAGCATCTAACAAGTGCTGAGGGAGTAACATCCTATAGACATGGATACAGAAGGACAAGCAATCAACAAACCTCCTCTCTTTGATGGTAGTGATTATGACTAGTGGAAAAAAAGAATGATGGCATTCCTTGATGCACAAAATATGGATATCTGGGAGCTGATTAAAACGGGCTATACTGAGCCAAGAGGTGATGCTGGAGCTGCTATTCCTAGAGCTCAATGGAATCAAGAGCAGAAAACTCAACATCAACTCAATCTGAAAGCTAAGCACTACTTGATGTGTGCTATCCCCAGATATGAGCATGATAAAGTCCATAGCTGTAACACTTCCAAAGAAATATGGGATACTCTTGCCCTGGCTCATGAAGGGTCATTCCAAGTCAAGGAGTCAAAAATAAGCATGCTAGTTCATCAGTATGAATTATTTAAAATGGTTGAACATGAAACTATAGATCAAATGTTTGGAAAATTTCAAACCATCACCAATAGTCTTAGATCTCATGGAAAAACCTATGAGAATAGAGATCATGTCAGAAAAATTTTAAGGAGCTTATATAAGCAGTGGAGACCTAAGGTCACTGCAATTCAGGAAGCAAAGAATCTCAATACTCTTACTTTGGAGGAACTCCTTGGATCTCTGAAAGGTCATGAGCTTGAGCTCAATGAAGAAGAGAGTTCGAGAAATGGAAAGTCTATTGCCCTAAAAGCAAAGAAGGCTAGCTCATCCAAAGTTCTTAAAGATGAGGAATCCTCAGATGAAGCAGAACCTTCTGACAGTGATGAAGGATCTGATGAGGATGAACTGTCTTTCATCTCCAGAGAGATTCAACATATGTGGAGAAAGAAAAGTGGTTTCATAAGGAAGTAGTTAAACAAAAAGTTTCTCAAGGAAAAATCAGATTCCAAAGAAAAAGGTCCACCTCTGTGTTTTGAATGCAAGAAACCTGGTCATTTCAAAGCTGATGGCCCAGATCTGAAGGACAAAAAGAAGCTCTTCAAAAAGAAGAAGGGCTTGATGGCTACTTGGGAGGATCTGGAACTGTCTTCATCTGATGAAGAAAATGAAGCAGAGGAAGAGGCAAATATATGTCTCATGGCTGGTACATCATCAGAAGGTGAATACACTGATGCTGAGGTACTGGATTCTGACCTATCCATTCTTCAAGATGCATTTGATGAATTATTACACAACTCATCTATTCTGTCTCATGAGTATAGAAGTCTCAAAAAGACGTTTTCAAAACTGTCTAAAGAATATGATAGGGTTTGCATGGAAAAACTAAGTCTTGCAAATGAAAATAATAACCTTAAATCTGAGAATGTCAGTCTAACTGACAAACTCAAGTGTGAGCCCAATGTTTCTTGTGAAGTTGCAAAATTGAAACAAGATGTGACCTATCTGACAGACATTCTGTCTAAATTTGTAGGTGGCTCAGATAAACAAAATTTAATTTTAAGGTATTCTAGGTCCCCTCATGATAAATCTGGCCTTGGTTATGATAAAGAGAAGAATAAAGCATCTCATAAAAAGTCAAAACCACATGCACATAATAGAGCTTCAAAAGGTCAAACACTGCATGTTAAAACTAGAATTAGCTCGTCCAATACTTACTGTAAAGTATGTGGAAAAAGTGCTCATATAACATCTAGATGCATACATCATCACAAGCATATCAAACATGCTTGTCCAGTGGCTACTAACAAGAAAGGACCCAAGTCAATCCGGGTACTTACAGATAAGATTGTACCTGTTGCAGATTTGCTTAACAATAGGAAAGAAACACGCATCTTGGTAATTGGACAGTGGGTGATCACGTCACATGACGGGAGAAAGGTGTATGTTCCAAGACCTTAAACATAAGGATGGTGGCTGGGTTACCTTTGGAGGTAATCGGAAAGGAAAGATCATTGGAGTAGGTAAAATTGGTAAACATCATTTTCCCTTCATTGATAATGTTCTTTTAGTTAATGGTTTTAAATACAATCTACTAAGCATAAGTCAATTGTGCGATAGTGGGTTTGTTGTTTCTTTTGATAAGAACATGTGTAATGTCAAGAAACATGATTGATCACTCTTATTTACTACCAAGAGGCAAAGCAATCTGTATAAGATTGACTTGGAGGACCTCACAAATCAAAGTATCTCATGTCTAGTGTCCATTAAAGATGAGTGATGGATTTGGCACAAAAGGCTAGGTCATGCAAGCTTGAAATTAATTTCAAAGCTAAATAAGCATAACCTCGTGAGAGGATTACCACACCTTAAGTACAAATCTGAAGCTCTCTGTGATGCATGTCAAAAGAGAAAACAAGTCAAAGGTTCCTTTGAATCTAAGAATATTGTTAGTACCAATAGACCACTAGAGCTGCTACACCTTGATCTGTTTGGACCAACTAGGACTGCCTGTCTTAGTGGAAAGAAATATGGTCTAGTCATAGTAGACGACTACACTAGATGGACATGGGTTATGTTCCTAGCTCACAAGGATGAGTCTTTCAGGGTCTTCTCTGTATTCTGCAAACATGTACATAATGAAAAAGACATGTGTATCACTTCAATTAGAAGTGACCATGGGGGAGAGTTTGAAAATGAGCTATTCCAAAAGTTCTGTGAAGAAAGTGGAATACTTCACAACTTCTCAATACCAAGAACACCACAGAAAATGGTGTGGTAGAGAGAAAGAACATATCTCTTCAAGAGATGGCTAGAACTATGCTCAATGATAACTCTGTCCCTAGACACTTCTGGGCTGTAGCTGTTAATACTGTCTGCTATATTCATAACAGAATATACATTAGACCAATCTTGAATAAGACTCCTTATGAATTGTGGAAATGTCGAAAACCCAATGTATCTTACTTTCATCCTTTTGGTTGTAAATGCTATATATTGAATACTAAAGATCAACTTGGTAAGTTTGATGCTAAAGAAGATAATGGAATTCTGTTAGGGTATTCTGAATCATCAAAAGGGTTTAGAGTTTATAATTCTAGAACCTTAGTAGTAGAAGAATGTATACATGTTATGCTTGATGACAAGGAGCCTGATAAGAAATTATCAGAGCTTGAAGAAGCTATTGCATATTTGAATCTCAATGATTCTGAGAAACATGCAAATGTCAAACCTAATGACCAAGTGGACGACCCTCAACAACTTGAGTCAGAAACTTCAACTTCTCAACAGGAAAATGTTCAGAGATCTTGGTACTTCAAAAATTATCATTCTCAAGATCAAATCATTGGGAATCCTAATGATAGGCTAAGAACCAGATCAACTTTCAGAGAGCAAGATGATTCTGCATTAGTCTCTGAGTTAGAACCAAAGACAGTAGACGAGGCTATACTGGGCTGGATTCTAGCAATGCAGGAAGAACTGATTCAGTTTGAGAGAAGTGAAGTGTGGACTCTTGTGCCTTTACCAAAAGACAAATCAGTTATTGGAACCAAATGGTTTACAGAAACAAGCTGGATGAAAATGGTAAGGTGATAAGAAATAAAGCTAGACTTGTTGCACAAGGCTACTCACAGGAAGAAGGTATATACTACACTGAAACTTTTGCACCAGTCGCTAGACTAGAGGCTATTCGCATCTTATTATCATTTGTTGCACATCATAGTATAATGCTATATCAAATGGATTTAAAAAGTGTTTTTTCTAAATGGTGTTATTAGTGAGGAAGTGTATGTTATGCAACCTCCGGGTTTTGAAAGTGAAACCCAACCTGAACACGTATATAAGCTAAAGAAAGACTTATATGGCCTTAAAGAAGCTCCTAGAGCTTGGTATGAAAGGTTAAGTTCATTCTTAATGGACAATGGATTCAGTAGAGGAAATATTGATGCAACCTTATTTAGAAAATCCAATAAGTCCAGTTTTATTGTTGTTCAGATATATGTTGATGACATAATTATTGGTGCTACTAATGAATCTCTATGCAAAGAATTCTCTAATATTATGTAGAAAGAGTTTGAAATGAGCATGATGGAAGAACTCAAGTTCTTTCTTGGACTTCAAGTTAAACAAACAGTGGACGAGGTGTACATCCATCAGACTAAGTACACAAGGAGTTGTTAAAGAAATTCAAGATCGATGACTGCAAACCTATGAACGCCCCTATGCATCCCACGTCCATACTGAACAAAGGTGATGAAGATAAAAAGGTAGATCAAAAGGTATATAGAGGTATGATAGGATCTCTGCTATATCTTATTGCGTCTAGACCTGACATAATGTTCAATGTATGCTTATATGCTCGATTTTAATATGATCCAAGAGAATCTCATTTATCAGCAGTTAAGAGAATATTTAGATATTTAAAAGGTACTACTAATCTGGGTTTGTGTTTTAAGAAAAATGGTGACTACAGATAAGTTGGATTTTGTGATGCTGACTATACTGGAGATAGAATAGAAAGAAAAAGTACCAATGGAGGATTTCACTTCATTGGAGCTAATCTAGTCTCATGGTCAAGCACAAGACAAAGTATCATTGCCTTATCAACCGCTGAAGTTGAGTATATTTCAGTTGCTGCTCACAACTTTTTATGGATCAAACATCAATTGGAAGACTACAATGTGTTTGTAAGTAGAATTCCACTTACGTGTGATAATACTGCTGCAATAAATCTATCTAAGAATCCAATATTGCATTCAAGGGCTAAGCATATAGAGATTAAACATCACTTTATTAGAGATTACGTGCAAAAAGGCATCATTGATATACAATTTGTAGATACCGACCATCAATGGGCATATATCTTTACTAAACCTCTTGCAGAGGACAGATTCATATTTATTAGAAAACATCTTAATATGATACGTGTGGAGATTACGTGCAAAAAGGCATCATTGATATACAATTTGTAGATACCGACCATCAATGGGCATATATCTTTACTAAACCTCTTGCAGAGGACAGATTCATATTTATTAGAAAACATCTTAATATGATACGTGTGGATTGATTGCGCGTCTAATGACTTGTTGCGTCTAGTGCATGCACGTCTATTACTCAAGTGTGTCCAATGTATGTTAAAGTGCGTACAACAAGCATTGTGTCCATTAACTATTTGCATGGTTTTATCAGACTCGTATATGCTATCTATTATTAAATATGCATTAATTCATTTCCAAGACATATTTAATAATATTCTCTTGCTGAGTCAGTTATTTCCATCAATCCCATCAATAGCTTTTTACAGTTTCAAAAAACCTGTGCCGTATTACCCAAAAGAAAACTGTTCATATTCGAAACCTTTTTAAGAAATGAACTTCCCTCTGAAAAACTTTTCACTGCTTTCGTCTCTGAAACTATCCCGCAAAAGAACTCTCTGCTTTCTTGCTTCCAAACCCTAACCTAATCTTCAACAATGGCTTCCACTTCTGTTGTTTCTAACTTTAATGTGGATAAGCTAAATCTTGCTGTGGAGCACCACTTTAACTTTGGAATTTTGAAAGAATATAACTTGGATGTGAGTAAGAACATCACTGCTGCTGGTTGGGATAGACTGTTCATAGATAAAGTCTCGATCTACCCTAACCTAATTAGAGATTTCTGGAGAAAACCTGAAGTATCAATCACTGAAATTTCTGGTGAGGTACTCAGGAAAAGAGTAGTGGTCTCTGAAAAGACCACTTATGAAGCTGTCAACTGTGCTCAAGAAGGAGTGATCTTTACCAGTACTTAGGAGAAGGACCTTGCTGGTTCTGAAGTGGTAGCTACCTTCCTGATGAGAGAAGATACAATGAGAAATCATTCATGGAAGTCAGTGGTGATGAATGATGAGGTTCACATTCTTCATCAGTTTCTGAACAAGGTCGTTCTTCACAAGACTGGGTCTAAGGATAACTTGTTAGCTCTGCACAAGTTCTGTCTCTGCCATCTCTTCACTGAGAACAAAATCAACTTGCCCAGAATTCTCTTTGGAAGATTCAGGGATGTTGTTGTTCACAGGAATAAGCTCTCTGCTATTCCATTTTGTCATCTTATGTCAAAGATCCTCAAATCTCAATAAATTTATGATATTCTTGCTGCCAAGACACCTGAAGAGCAAGCAAGAATTCTAACTGAGAAGGGCATGTCTGCTGCTGATTTTGGGAAGATGAATATATCCAACATGAATCTCAGCACCTACATTCAGGTTGCTATGGCTAAAGAAGAAGAGATGCTGAAGATTAAGGAGGAACAAGTAAAACTCAACAATGCTGAGACACTTGGTCAGAAAAGAAAATCGGTAAGAAAAAAACAACCTTGGCCAAAAAGCCTACTGCCAAGAGACTTGCTGCTGGCATTGTCTTTAGGGAACCCTCTGCTGCTGCACCTCAACCAGCTCCTACTCAGAAAAGGACAAGTAAGGTTGTCATGTCCCACAATGAATAAGAAGATTATGAGGACAATGTCCCCATTAGTGTTGTGTTGAAGAAACAGAAAACTCCTGCTGTTGCTGTTCCTACACAACCCAGAAAGCAACCTCCAAGGAAAGCCAAGTCCATTGTGACTTCTGAGGTAAAAGGCTTGGTAAAAAGCTTAGAACATAGGGATAATGTTACTATTGCACCTGATTCTGTGTTACCACCTTCACCTCACCATGATGTGTATATTCCCACACTACCATCAACACAAACCTCACAACCACAACAACATATAACCTCACCTGTCCAATCCCCTGTCCACTCACCACTACAAACATCTCCAACCATACCACAATTTCTACCAATCATTCCTGCAGATGATCCCTGGTTCAATCAACCAGATGATGTAGGGATTAACCCTGGTGCCCCCTTTCCTAAATTACCAAGGACTGTCTTTCCCTACACTAACCCTTCAGTTCTCTATAATGGCAAAGCTGAAAGCTAGGCCAAAGTCAAAAGATACTGGAAAATACTCTATCACAAACATGAACCAGAACCAGAGTCAACCAGACCTTTTTACCCTCTACCTAAGTATGAGTATGAACCTGAAACTACATACACTACATGGCATGCACCCATTCCTTATGTACAAACTTACCCACTCCCATCCACCATGTACAACCATATTGGACCTACCCTTATTCACCTTCCACTACAGAAATTCCTACCAAGAAAGATCGACCCCAATCTCTTCAAATTCCCTCCCTTCAAATCTTTCACAGAAGGTGTTGATAGGCACATCATCCTTGACTGGACTCAAGATCCTTACAAAGCCAAAGCTAAGTCAACTGAGTACAGAAGGTCAAGAACCTATGGGAGACCTCAATTCATCTTGGACAGAAACACTAAATGGAAGACCTTTGTGCATCCAAGAGAATATGGCAAAGATACCGATGTTGTGGATCACATCATGTATGCTCATTTGAAGGCTGAGTTTGAACTTCCCAGGTACATTAGAGCTGAAAATTTTGTTCCACCAACCTGGATGTTTCACACTTTGAAGAACACAAGAATTGGAGTAAGACCTTACATGATTTGTCCAAGACTACCTATGATAGACTTGAACAAGGATAAGGATTTGAAAAAGCAAAGAAGTACTGCAAAGATGCCAGCTGACAAATCCTGTATGATCACAGAATCTGAACTCTGTTGATCAAAATCGAATAGATTTATGGATGTCACAACCTGATATACCTGATGATACTGCAGTTGATTTATGGAGACATCATATGGTAGCTTGTACTAAGGAAGAATCATCCTCTGGACTGAGTGATCAAGATAAGAGAAACATTCCAAAAGTTAGAGGAAAGTGTGGTATCTCAAATGTTAGATTTTACATTCATGAGGACACTCTCGGTATTCCCCTCAGAAGTTCTGTTTATGAAGAAGCCCCTGTTCACTGGGCTCGGGATTTGCCTCCTCATGTGCTCACTCTTGCTTCATCTCTACAACCATATGAAGACTCAGTTTCTTCTTCTGAGCACACTGAAAAAAAGATTATAGTTGAAGGACCAGATATGAATGTTGATATTGTTCAACCAGTAACTAGGTATGAGGAAGTTGCTGAGTCTGCTCCAAGACAAAGTACTTCTGGAAAGCACTCATCTCAACCACCGGCTCTGGCAGTTATCCATCCAAATGACCAACCTCAACATTCTAGAGCACTAAGCACCTTTCAAGGTCAAGCAAATGCTCATGATAGTGCTGAAAGCTCAAGACCTTCACTGCCACAAAATTTTGAAGAGATTATAGGAAAGATAATAGAGGAGAGAGTGAAAGTTGAGGTAAAGGAACAGGTCAAAGAACAAGATGCAGAAGCTTTAGCTCCTACAAATGTGATGATAAATCAGATGATGAGCATTCTTCAAAGTTTCCAACAGAGTCATAATCTACCTGTTCAACCCCCTCCACCTCCACCAAATCAAAACCCTCCTCCACCACCTCCACCCTCTTCTTAGTTTTGTTCATTTCTTTAACTGACAATGATGGTTCACTCATGTTTCCTTTTTGTCTGATGACAAAAAAATGGGAGAAAGGATATTTGATAATTAAATTTATATAAAGTCATTTTTGGACATATATATCTGCTTTCACATGCATAATGTTTTGTTGCATACCTTGGTTTGATGTGTTCTGATACTTTATCTGTTTTTCTGCTTTTGATATATCTCTGCTAAATTCTTCTATACACTGATACTATGCTTTGAATATGACTAAGTCAATGCTTAAATAATCAGTTATGTACTGCTGATTATCTGTTTTATTTTAAGTTTGAATGCTTTGTCTTAGGGGGAGCTCTGTAGCTCTCTTAGACTTTGCTCACTCAAATTTAATTAGTTTTTGTCATCATCAAAAAAAGGGAGATTGTTAGAAGCAAAGTGGTTTTGGATTAAATAAATCTCTTAAGTTTTGATGTTAACAAAAAAGTTAAATTTGTATGGCAAAGTATTGTCAAAGATCTAACTTGTTTGTTATAAGAGTGCAGGGACTGTTTGAATTATGCTAGTCAGAGGAACTTAACATAAAGTATGGAATCATATCAGATTCTATTTTGATCCTCTAGACGAGTCTGCAACTCTTGGTAAAATTCTGAGTCTATTAATTTTATGCTAGACGAAGTCTTAATATTGACTAAGATAGACGAGTATCCAAGTCTAAAAGAAAAGTCAAGTAGACGAGACAATGAAATAATTTTCAGAAATATAACAAGTCCAAAGACTTGATAGAAGAGTAGTCACACTAGACGCCATGTTAGTAGACGAGCTATTGAGTATAGTGAGTCCAATACTTGGAACTAGATAAAAGTTTCTAGACGCAATATCAGTAGACGAGCCCGTCTCACTCATAAGTTAATCTTGCACGTCCAAAGACCTGCGCGTCCACAAGCTTTAAAACGTGAACACGTCTAGATTTAAGCATATTTATTTCAAATGATTGCGTATTTAATTCAAAAGAATATATGTCTTTTTACACTTGCTGCTTCTATTGTTAACTCTTTAACTCTTGGATAAAAGAACATGGTACCATTGAAAACATAAACCTTTGTACTATGTCACCTACACTGCTGTAAAGCTCAAGTCAAGTACAAAGAAGGAAAGTCATAAAGCAACTTTCGGTACAACAGGGAAGTGACAGCTTTACTTTGAGCAATCCTCCGATAAACAAGAGCATTTCTCTATGAAGCATATCAAGTTATCAGTCTCAACGGATCCAAGAATTTAATGATATGTCTAAACGGATATAATTTGAAGACCGTTGAAGAATATCAAGAAAAATAAACACTTCATCTATAATACTTGAAGAACTTCAACAGAAAAGAAGAAGACATACACAAGCTCTGATATCAAAGTGCATAAACTCAGTTGAAATTGTAAAACAAGTTTACTTGTAAAACTTGTTGATATTAAACTTTCAAATCCTCACACATAGTGAGTTCTTATATCAAATCTGTTAATCTCTTTGTTAGAGTTAGAGCATGAAGAGGCTTGGTAGAGAAAGAATACTTGTAGCCTGAAGAGGTGTTGAATACTTGTAATCTATTTTGGAGAATAGTGGAGTAAAACCTTCAGGTAGAAGGGACTAGACGTAGCTCTTGGTTGGAAGAGAGTGAACCGGGATAAAATACTTATGTGAATCTTCTAACCTTTATCTTTTACAATTTTTTATTATACTAACTGTGGGGTTTTTGAATATGATTTTATTAACTCTTTAAAAAGGTTTTTCTATTTGTGTGTTGCTTTTATTGGTTTGCTTGTAAAAGTGTTTGAGAAAAAGCTTTTTCGAAAAACTGTTAAGAAACACAGTTCAAGCTCCCCCTCCCTTCTTGTGTTTCCCTGTGTCAACTTCAGGGCGTGCTGCCACTTAAGTGAAGCACGGTTGTGTCAACAAGTCCTAATTTAACCAATTAGAGTTTTATTAATATTAACAATGTTAAACTTCTCATGTGTTCATCCATGGCATAAATCACCTCATACAATCAACAGCATTCATAACATAATATCATCAACCAAGCAGTTTACTCATGGCATAAATATTACCAATCAAACAATCAATCATGGTATAGACTATTATCAACATTCACGAGCAAACATACCAAATATTCCTAAGCATACATAAACTCATAGAAGACAACAAGTAAACAGTTAACAGGGTCATGGGAACCCTTCATCTTACGTTGCTCCCTTGCCTACATGTTCATACAATCCTTCTTCCCAATACCTGGTATGAAGATCTGGTCCCTTTGACAAGTGTAAGCAAACTGTCCTCGTTCCCTCGAGCGGCTCGATGCGTTTCCCAAGCATTGTCCAATATAACGATTAACCAATTAATTCCAAATCACAAAAGGAAAAGGAATTAAAGAGAGGAATAAACCGTTACCTTTCTAATGGCACTAGTGGATTACTTTCTTTCCCAAAGTAAAGCAAGAACACTAAGAACTTGGTTGGGTTCAAATGAAGGGAAAGGGGGAAGATTTCTGTCACACTAGGATTGTCCAAAGTGCCAAATTGAGGGTTTACACTCGTAACCCTCGAACACTGAATCGTTTATATAGACTTAGACCTGAGCACGGTCGGGCTCTCTATTGAGCACGGTCGTGCTTAACATAAGCACGAGGTAGTGCTTAAGTCAGCACGGGCTCGTAGAAAGAGTGTCACGGGCTCTCTATTGAAATTGTACAGACTTTCGACAATGAATCTAGCTTGACTTTTTCGGAATTCAAAAGCTTGAGGGAGCAGTTTGCAGAGTTCTTTTTTGAATATGTCAAAGAGAAACAAATAGACTTAGATCATAGGCGTATAATATTTTAGTTACTTATAATATTATTAGATTGTGTATGTATAGATCATGACTTAATTAATTAGTTAGCTTAGTCAATTTTGGTATAGTGTATATATATATATATATACATACAGCTTGATTCTGCCATTTGGTATAAATTTCTGGTGTCTATGTGTATATCTGAAAGCAGGTGCAATGTTTGTCAAGTAAACTGAAAGCAAACAAAATTAAAAGAAAAAGGAAAAAAAAACTTGTAACATCGATTAAGAATGTAACCGACGTTACAAGTCACATATGACAACGATTCCTTTGAAAACCGTTGTTACAAGTTAACATGTAATAGCGGTTATAAAACCAACCGTTGTTACAAGTTAACTTGTAACATTGTTTTGATCATTCAATCCGTCACTTGTAAAGGCGGTTTTCTCAATAACCCCTATTACAGATTTACTTGTAACAACGGTTGGATGATCGATATTACAAGTTAAACTTGTAACGTAGACTAAAGTAACTTCGCCTTCGAAAGTGACGTTACAAATCAATTTTAACCGTTGTTAAAAGTACTTCCTGTACTAATAGATACTTTATTGAGGAGTCTAAGAACCTATAGCCGAGAGATATAATTCCTTCCTTGGCGGTTTGATAAAAAGGCATTCGAGAAGTATAACCTGGATGAATCTTGTTATTCTTGTAAGATACAATTTTATACCTCAACACCTACTAAATCCAATAAACGGTCATAATATTTTTGAATCTTTTTAATTTTTGTTTTTTTACGGTCTATTTGATTAAACTATTTTTTAAAAAAAATTGTAAGAACGTAATACAGGAAAAAAATTGGCAAAAGAAAGTTCTTCCAAGTCAATTCTCATATAATAAACTAGTTATAATGTCCGGCGGGTTCTACCGTGAGAGACCTACGAAGGTCTCTCACGGTGAGAGACTTTTCTTCACGATTGATTTCATCATATACTCATAATACTATCCTACACCCTCTACACACTATCCCTCCCCAAGTCCTCCACAGCTCCACCCACCAATGCCACCGGTCTGTCACCTTCACCACGGCACCACCTCCTCGCCATGTAGACCTCGCCGGTCTCTCCTCCTCCAACACAGTAACGGCGGAGGACGGAGTTGAGAATGGCGGAGGAGAGTTCTGATCGGAGATGAAGGCAGAATGTTCTACCAAAGGAGCAGATCGGAGACGAAGACGGTGAACAAGTGGTACGGCTGTGACGGTGGCTACCCCATGAGTTCGCCACCAGCACCAGTTCCGGTCATTCTCCACCAGATCATGTCCCAGTGAGTTCATCTCCTCCTTCATCCATGGCGGCGACCACCACGCCTCTGGTTCCTGCTCTGGCTCCGAGCACGTCGAAGAAGAAGAGTGCTAAGAATAGACCGATAATCCACCAGAGACCCCGAAACGACCCCGACGTCAGCTCCCTCCCCAGTCCTCCGACCTACCCCCATCTCACCATACCACCACCACCAGCTACCACAGCCTACCACCACCCTCACCAACATCATCGACCTCTGTCTTTCTCGCCGACTTCATCACCATCGTCGAATCAACCTGGATTGGTCAGATCTGCTTCTCTATCCTCTTTCCTTTCGTTTATTTTCATCCTGAGATCTGTGTCTGAGAAGAAGATGATGGCTCTCGGGGATGTGTTTTGGCTGGTGGAAGAGATGATGGCTGGGTTGAGGGAGGAGGGAGAGACAGGGGAGAGGGTCACGGGGGTGATGGGTGGCGGTGAGGTGAGTTCCGCCGATGAAGAGGTGAGAGACATCTTGCACACAGTAGATGGCAGCAGCGAGCATTTTCGTTCTTCTCCTCCGACGCTGACGAGTTTCCTGGCAAACAAAGCCCAAGGTCGTCGTCGGAGATCTCCAGAAGGTACCCAATCTACGTGGTGGGAATGGGGGGTGGGGCACGGTGGGTTGGGGTGGTGGTGGGGGGACGGACGGTGGAGCGGTGGTGGGTTCTGGACTGAGTTGAGGGGAGGTGATCAAGTGTGGCAGGTATAATGTATAATGGTGCACATGCAATAAATCAAAGGGTTAAAAATGGTCTCTCACCATGAGAGACATGACCAACTCATCCACCCTAGAATTTGCCTATAATGTCCCCCGTGTTTGTAATGCATATGATAGTTTACTGCCACAAGATTGGGCGGAGCCCACAATGATGTAAGTGAAATAATGAGTCCCCAGATTCCTCTAACAAATTGGGATCCCCGAGATCATTGAATATTTGAATCACATCTTTCCAATTCCAAAAGTCAGAAGTAAAACTCAAAAAATTTAACCAATCAAATTAATTCTTAATTTATTTTTTCAGAAATATATTATATATTTCTTAGATAATTATTTCTTTTTTTTACACAAATAAAAATAATTAAATTAATTTAACTAATTTTTTTAATAAATATAAATTTAATTTTTTTGCTTATAATATTGTACTAGATGGGACACACGGGAAACCAATACTCTTTTTGAACACCACGGGAAACCAATACTCAAGTTCCCACCTGAGGGGAATAAGTTAGATTAGTGATGAACATAGTTTTTTCTAAACTATGAGGAGAACATTTAAATTGGATTACGTGTACATGTCATCATAAGGAGAATGTTAATAAGTATCTTTAAGACATTAGTAAAAAATTAAAAGAGATAATTTTACATGAAAATTTATTGTATTTATTACATTGAAAAGTATTTAACTTATATTTTCAATGTTCTTAGGATATTCGTTATCAATATTTTCAATGTTGTTAGACAACTTAAAATATTTTTAAGGATCTTGCTAACGAGTTTCGTAAGAGTATTGGTTAAGAAATTCATAAAAGAAAAAATTGTATTGAAAAACTAAGTGTAAGTGTAACACTTTTCGAAATGCTAAATAAATTATTTCTTATATAATTTTTCTTTTTTGATTTTTTAAACAATGCCCTAATGGCACTTGTTAGCATTCTCCTATTCTTGACGACATTTAAATTGTTACTCCTTATGGGTTTACGAAATAATTAGGGTCTCTTTACTTTGTTTTCAGATTTGTTTTCATTTGCTATTTTCAAAAATAATTATAAAATTGTCATATTGTTTTCATTATGTTTCCTGTTTTTAAAGATTTGTATAAGAAAAAGTGAAAATAGAAAAATGTTTTTTCAGTGTTTATTGTACAAATTTATGAAAATAAGAAACAAAATGAAAATAAGATAGCAGTTTTAATTTTTGAAAATAGAAAACCGGAAACAAAGCAAAGAGGTCCTTACTATTCAACTTAGCTACAAGGAAACGCCTCCACCACTGTAGGAGCAGTGTAGTACTACCTCCGAACTCAGTTATAAGCAAAAATAACTAATTTCACACTTATTAAGAAAGTTAGTTAATTTAGTTTAATTGTCTTGATTTATTTTAAAAAAACTGAGTTATAATTACTAAACTATCATATAATTGTCTCGGGAATGTGCAATGTTCTTGAAAAAGTAAAGAGAGAATTGTTGGATTTTGTTTATATTTAAGTCCAATAAATATAAGTATTTTTTTGTTTATAATTGAGTCCAGATTGAGCATTTGATTTCTCAATAATTTATTAGAGGATCGAGGATTAGAGGGAGTCAAAATTCATGCAATTTTTATTGGAATTTACAATTAATTGTGCGACTTTATTATGTGGAAAAAATACGCTGATCATTCCAATTTACAAAAGGACGATAAGAGCTTTATATAGACTAGTTTTTAATAGTCTTCTTAAGACGAAACAAATAAAAAAGTAGTAAACGAATTTATAAATGTAATATATCTCGAGTTGATAAAAAATAGAATAATTTTTATTTAATACTTAGAATAATTGAATAGGAGGACTTAAAATTAATTATTTTATGCCTAATAATATTAATAATTTATGAATAATTTTAAATATTTTTAGCCACTCTTCTTAATAATCATTCTACATACTAAATAAAAATATGAAATTCTTTTTATGTTTTTAAGATGTTAGATATATTTAATTTTTCACTAACTTATTACTCCCTCTGTTCTTTTATTTTTTGTGTTTTAAGGTTTCTACACATAGATTAAGAAATCATTAATTTGTGTATATTTATACCAAAATACCATTATTCCTACCATTAATTATTTACAAGTTCCAATAACATTTACCAATCTAAATAAATACTTCATACTCCACTAGTTCGATACTCTTAATTCACCTTACATTTGTTATGCATACCTTAGATAGAGAAATTGAGGTCATTGATATATACTACCACTAGGGGTGGGAATAGGCTAGGCCGAGCCCTGACAAGCCTAGGTCTGACCTGCGTTTCAATCTCGAGGCCTTAGCCTGACCTATTAGCCTGATATAGGCCAATTTTTAAGGCCTGAGCCTAACCTACTTTAATGTTTGGGCTAACCTGAAAACCTACTTAAAAGCCTACTTATCAATAAAGCCTTTAAATATGCCTTCACTTATAAATAGGTCATAGGCATTCACTTGTTAATAGGCTCATAGACCTTTAATGATGAAGAAGTCGGTAGACCTATACTAACAAATAGGTCACTATGCATTCAAAAATAAATAGGCAAGTATGCCACTACATGGCCAATAAGCATTTACTTTCAAATATTATAAAATAATTTAAATAATATGTTCGGGTATTATAATATACTATATCATACATACATATATATGTGGGTGTGGGGGGGGGGGGGGGGGGTTAAAAAGGTCGGCCTGATAGGTCAAATAGGCTTTTTCTAAAGTCTTAGACCTGACCTCTTTAGCTATATAGGCTTTTTAAAAAAGCATTGACCTGACTTTTTTACTAAATAGGCTAGGCCGAGCTAGGCCAAAGGCCCCCGACGAGTGGCCTGGCTTATTCCCACCCCTAACTACCACATTGACCTGACATTTTTACTAAATAAGCTAGATCGAGTTAGGCTATAGGCCCCCAACGAGTGACCTGACTTATTCTCACCCCTAACTACCACCATTTCATATTTATGTTATGGCTTGTCCCCCATTGATATAGCATCCAATTGATAGAGAAAATTAAATAGAAGAGTCTAAGCTAATGTGTTCGCTTCAGGATGTAATGCCTTAATCTTAATTCCACAATCCAATCTGGCCCATTTGTTAGTTTTTCATTTTTATCCTTTTCTATTGATATTTTTATTAAGCAAAATGAGTTATGAACAACAAAATAGAAGAGTAATCTATTCGGACATAAATATACATTTCTTGAAAACTTAGTCTTTGTTTGTTACTCTAGAAACAACCGAGAGAGAGTTAGAGAAGAGAGAAATTGCAACTATCCCTCATTTGGTTAGCAGAGAAATAGAAAAGAGAGAAATAAATTATGTGGGACCCATCACTTTTTGCATTCTCTCTTGACGAGACACCCTTTTTTTTTTTTTGATAAACCAAAGATCAACACCTTTGAAGCTAGACGTTGCCCTCATGGAGGAAGAATGAAGGTTTGATGCATTGGATGGAAAGAGAGGCGAGGATGCTCTCCGTGCATCGGGGTAGGGGAGTCCATTCGTTCGGATCAACCCGAGAATCCGAACCGAACCGAACCAATTAAATCGGTTTCGATTTTTTTGTTGTTCGGATCCAAACCAAACCGAACCAAATCAAACAAAATTCGATGTTAATTGGTTCGATTCTTAGATTCAAGGATTCTGGATTCAAACCGAACCAATTACTATATTTTAATATATATTTTTTTAATATTTAATATTTTTTTTATGTTTTAATAGCTTATGTTTTTATATTTAATATATCTTATTTTTTATATATAATTTAATATTTTAATATTTAATATTTAATATTTATATAATTTAATATTTTTAATATTTTTCGGTTCCGATCTTAATCGAACCGAACCAACCCATTTTTGTTTTGTTTGGTTCGGTTCGGATTTCCTGACAAGAAAATTGCAAATCCGAACCGAATCAATTGATTTTGATTGGTTTGAATTTTTTTTTCATGCAAATCCGAACTAAACCAACCCGTGAACACCCTTAGATAGGGGGTAGAAGACAAAATGGTGGGGAGTGGAAATAAATTAAAGTAAATTAAAATAAAGTATTAAATTAATTAAAATGAATTGAATTAAATTAAATTATTGCACAAAAAAATAAATTAAATTAAAAAATATTTTAATTAAATATTTTAATTGTTTAATTAATGAAAATTAAAAATAATTAAATTAACTAATTGACTAATTAAATTAATTTTGATAGAAAATAAAAAATCATACTACATAAAATTATATAATACCTTTTTTTATTTTAAGGGCATTCTTGTCCATTTAAATATAATATCATTTCTTTCTTCTTACATTTCTATCAAACCAAACAAATGTAGAGAAAATTCAATGTTTCTCTCTTTTATTTCTCTCGTATAATACATATAACCTACTCTCTTTCTCACCTCTTTCTTTCTTACTCTTTGAGTGTATTTGAGAAAGCTCGAAAAAAGATTATGTTAATAATCGATTTTTGTATAATCGATTATTGTGATAATCAATTATAATCAGAATCCGTTTTCCTTTGGGTCTATTTACTGAAAAACGATTTTAAAATAATCTATTTTGTTTGGATGATGTAAAAAAATCACTTTTACATAGTAAATTATCAAAAAAGATACAAAGTTATTTGTTTATATTAATAATATTTATGTTTTTTTTAATATTAAAACTTGTTTAAATATTAAATTTTGTAACAAAAAAATTAACAAAAAAAATATAGATAAATAATGAATATTAATTAAATAAATAATTAAATAGTCAATTAAGTATGTTGCATTGCAATTGCACCAACATGAGTACCTGTTGGTGTTATAAATTATAATACAAAACGTAAAGTTGCTGGGAGTGGGGGCAAGACCAGGAAGTAACGTAGGTGGGGGAAATAATCATAATCTAGTAGAAACAACGGTCCTTCAAATGTGATGTATGAAAACGGTTGTTTTTTCATAAAAAAGGTTGTTTTAAAAATATAAGCTAAATGTCAAACATAATGGATTAATTAACCATGAAATAGCTTTTAAGGTGAAAAATATCTCAAATGGGGTTCGTTCTAGTATGCACCCCAAAAAATGTGGTGCAACTTGCTCCTCGAGTCAGGATACTGTCATAACCGTTGGATTAATACAAATAAGTTAGGTGTCAACTTGTTACCGGTTTACCAGGTTTCATAAAAATTATTGTAATATTTTGCAAATCACACGTCTCTCCACTCTCTTCTTGGTCACTTTTGTCCTACTACCACCACCGACCACTGCAGCTACCACCGCTGCCCACCACTGCTCACCTGAAACGAAGGTTTCTCGCTGCTCACTTCCCTCCTTCTACCACCACCGCCGTCCACCCTCTCCGACGGCCGCCAACGAAAAGCCACCAACAATATGAAAAAATAGATCAGTGATATTGTTTGGAGTGTAACCCATTTTGGTAATGCCCCTCCATCCTACACTTCAATCTTCAGTTTTGGTACAATATATCCAATGATGGATGAAAGGCATGTGACCACATATGGGGAAAAGCCCATAGAAGTACGATCATGATCAGGGGCGGACTCACATACAAGTGAGTGTGGGCACATGCATCCACTCATTTTAACAAAAAAAAAATATGATTATCATATATATTTTATTTTTTCCTCGATAGTTAATTTATTTGCACCCATGCTAGTTATTCTTCACTTCAATATTTCTTCATCTCACTTATAATGAAAGAGATGTGTTCAATAACATTAACAATTAGCTGATCATTCAACGATTTAAAACCATAAAATATCGTAGAGGACACTTATGAAGTATGTAGTTTATTTGATTAGATATATTAAAATTGGCTAAACTATACTTTTGGTCTCTTACCTTTATTTTGTAAGACTCAATGACTTAGAGATTTTGATATATGACAAACATAATTTAATGTGTGTGAAAGTGTTTTAGTGTCAAATTGCAAAGACAGATATCAAGCAGTGATCAAGAAGTTCATTAAGCAAATTAAAGGAGAATATTCAAGGAAGAACTTGAAGAAATCAAAAGAGTTACATGGAGGAATCAAAGAGCAAAGACAAAGATCAAGGAATCATCAAGACAAGAGCTTAAAGAAGAAATTAGATTTAAGTCTTAGATGATTTGTAAGAGAAAGAAATCTCTTAGTCACAAAGAAGCTCAATTAAAAAGATGCATGAAGAAAATCAATTTTCATAACCTGCATTAAAAGGAATAAGTTTTCGTTAATGAAAATGATTTTTGGAAATAAGAAGTGCTCGTCCAAAGCAGTCGTCCAACATTGAAGTGATACAAGCGCTCATCCAAAGTGACAGAAGTGCTCGTCCACTAAAGTGACAGAAGTGTTCGTCCATTAAAATGATACAAGTGCTCGTCCACTAAAGTGACAGAAGCGCTCATCCACTGAAGTGATAGAAGTGCTCGTCCACTAAGGTGACAGAAGCGCTCGTCCACACAAGTCTTTGGACTTGCTGAGATTTTAATGAGAAGATCAGTCCAATGACGTGGCATATGGAGCTCGTCTACTAGCCTGTCCGAATGTAAAATCTTAATGGCTAGATGGACGCGGTTATTTTCAAGATGGACGCGAATACTATACAGAACCGATGTAGAATCTTATTTCAAGAACAAGAATCAAGAAAAAAAATTCTATTAATCAGATCCAAATCTGGTTTGATTGATTCCAACGACTATAACTTGTTTTCTATATAAAGAGGGATCAAAGGAACACTTTCACAAGAATATCATAACATATCAGAAAGTTTACGAAATCAATTTGAGAAATCAATTGTGAAAATCATTCATCATCTTTCTTGAGCTTACTGTGAAAAAGAGTGTTTCGTTCTCATAAGTGCTTCAATTTGTTTATCTGACTATTGAGAGTTAGGAATCAATTTTTGTTTTACTTTTTGATTGTAAAGAGAGAGGGAGTTTCTCTGAGTGATTAGGGTGAGGTATCCATAAGGAAGAATATTGAGGCTCTTCACAAGAGTGTGGTATCTCGAGGTGACGGAGTGCTCTGTGGTGTAAAGGTTTTTCAAGCTACCTGGTAAAGCTTGTGTGTTAGTGTGTGAAATCCCATAGGTGGAGTGGGGACTGGATGTAGGTCACAGTGGAGGTGACTGAACCAGGATAAATCTGGTTGTGTGGTATCCCTAAACTCAAACTCCTTTACTTTCTGTTTATAATCAAGAACCTGTGATTTTGATGTTTAAAGTTCAATATAATTTCTGTTCTTGATCTGTATAAACTGTATTGAAACCTGAGTCTGATTGTAATCAAGACTGTGTTATCTGCGTTCAAAACTGAGTTGATCAAAACCATTCTTGATTGCTGAAACTGAACTAATTACTGAAACATAAACCTGCAAGTTTGTTCTTGATTGTTAATGCTTGTATCTGAAACTTGCATAACTTGTTCTTAATCGTTAAAAGCTTAATCAGTTTCCGTATCTTGTTATTATTAAAGTTTTGAACCCAAACCTATTCTGAATTAATCTTTCTTATCTTCATCATCTTCCAATTCAAGATTTTATATAAACCCTTCATTAATTTTGTAAAAGATCCTGAGGCCACAAATCCGCAACTCTGATTTGAAAAGTTTTGTGAAAAGTTTTTAAGAGGGAAATATATTTTTTAAACTCAATTCACCTCCCTCTTGAGTCGTTGAAGCCAAAACAACAATTTTTATGTTTCAATTTAGTCTCTCTTTTATTTTATTTTTCCAAAATAGTCTCTTATTTTACAAAGTTATACCAATTTGGTCCCTCTTTTATTTTTTGTACTGAAATAGTTTTTTATATTTTGTAAAAGTTAAGCTCATGTGGTCTCTTTTTTATTCCGAAATAGTCTCTCTTTTACTTATTTTTCAAAATGATCCCTTATATTTTGCAAAAATTATCCCAATGTGGTCATCTTCGTATCATAATTTAAATGGAAAAGACCACGTTGAAACTTAAATTAAAGATAATGGCCCATTTCGGAACAAAAAATAAAAGAAAGACTAAATTGAAATATAAAATAAAGATAAAAATCAAAAGTATAGCTTAGCCATTAAAATTTTATAATTTTAACATTCATGTCTTCATCTTCATAGGTATGATGATAATTATTATTAATTATTTTGAAAATAAATTAGCTTGACTGTGGCTCCTGAATCCGCCACTGACCAGATGCAATCCAAAATTCCAAATATATGTGACTCGCGTCTGATTTGTGTTCAAACGAAGTTCAGACCACTAGTTCATGATGGGGTTGTTGTCGCTGGGTGCTGGGTGGAGTAGGGAAGATGACGATGTGGTGTACTTGCTTGGTGTGATTGGGTCTTGGGATTGAAAGTTTTTTTTTTTTTAATTTTAAAAACTGAAATATCAAATTTATAAATATAATATATTAATATTTTACTTGTTACCTGGAGGTGTACGTTGCATCCACTTTAGTTGAGTAATGATAAATAAACACATTTTTTATGTCCAATATCGTATATATATACGTATTTATATTTGTTTATTATTTTTTTCTCTCATCACATATATTTAGTACTTGAAAATCACCCACCATCATATGATATCTATACTTAATGTCCCAAAAATATATTCATTTATCATTATTACTTTAATTTGGTGCACAATAGAACGAGCCCTCAAATGAAAATAATCTATCTTTCCCAAATACTTTCTCTCTTCAAGTTTCTCAATTAAACCCAACATAATTGATTTCTAGGCGGCCCATATATATAGTCTTAAATCAGAGCATTTACTTTATGCACATGCAAGATGTAGTGATGTACAGCAGTATAATAACCCCCAATTGTTTTCGGTACAGAGTAAAATAATCCCTATATTTTCACTTTTTTTGCCATTTTTATATCTGATTAATTATATATAAACTCGTAATTAATCAGTACATTGAATGATTACCAATGTTTAATTAAATAAATTGTAGTAAAGGATCAAAGATTTAATTGGTATATACGGACAATGTAAAAACTTTTTTACACTGTCAACTAACAAGAAATTGACATACCATTAAAAATGTTTGATTGGCCAATTGGCATGTCAATATAAAATAACAATAATGATATTGAACATAAATTTTGACATACTGTAAGATGTTTTGGGAGTGATAAGATATATTATTAGAAAAGGAAACAATAAATAAGTGTTAGAGAATGGAGACTATTTTTATATGGTATTGGACATCATTTTTTATGTCCAAATATCATTACTCATGTCATAAAATAACGTACTTTAATTTGTCTGTGCTATATATACTACTGCTACATGTCTGTGCTATATATACTACTGCTACATGAAGTTAGCAAATTGCTTGAAGCCACTCCACAGTTGTAACTTGTAAGTACTTGCATCACTTACCTTCAGGTTTGCTATATTATTATTGGTAATTTGTTTTTCTTTGAGCATTTATCTATTATTCATCCATCCTATAGAATAGCACAGAAAAGAAGAGGCCAGCAATTAAATCAGAAGAAGAAAAGAAGCAAAGAAAGATGGGTTTTTGGGAACTATTGAAGGTGGCTTCAGGGCCAGTTAATCAAGTCCTACTTATCAGTGCATTGGGAGCTTTTATGGCTACTAACTACTGTTATTATCTTCTTTCAGCAGACTATCGGAAATTCTTGAACAAGGTAACATATATGCTTCAATGCTCACCATCTTTTGTATGCCTAAAACATCTCCAATAGTGCAACTATTTTCTTAACTTTACTTTTTATGAGTCGTGCCATATTATCACATCAATTTTTACTTTATATTAATTTAATCAATTGATCTACTATCCAATAGTATAATGCTTAAATAAACGAGTTCCACAAATTGACCCAATTCTTTATTTATATTTATTTTTGTATCAATTTAAAATATTTATTTATTCATGATTGGGTTGATGAGTATTTCTCTTTTCTATTGATGTCCTTACTCCTTATATGAGAACAAGTTGCTTCATAAGCAACTGTCCTTAGACTCCTTACATATAGCATTGACATCAGTTTGTTTTAACGGTATGACTCACTAAGAACTTATCTTTAACTAACCTATTAAGCAACTCTTAATGGAGTTGCAAATATAGAACAAACTCTGCCTTGTTCTAAATTTCTAATCTAAACTTCGAATTTTCTTTGGATTTTTTATTATTTATTTATTTTTTAGATTGTCTTCATTGCATTCACTCCTGCACTTATATTTTCCAGTATTGCGGACACTGTTTCTCTGGAAGACATGATATCATGGTACCATAATTGGAGGTTTGAATATTTAGACTAAATTATAATTTTCTACCTTATCTTTATTTTAGGTTTTAATTCGGTCCCTCTTTTATTTTTTGTTTTGTTTTGGTCCATTATCTTTATTTAGGTTTCAATGTGGTCTTTTCCAATTAAATTGTGGTATGGACATGACCACATTCATATAACTTTTGTAAAATAAGGGACCATTTCGGAATGAAAAAAATAAAGGAGGGACCATTTCATGAAGAAAAAAAAGGGGACCACATTGGTTTGACTTTTGCAAAATGAGAGACTGTTTCGGAACAAAAAATAAAAGAGGGACCACATTGGTATAACTTTGTAAAATAAGGGACCATTTTGGAAAAAAAAAATAAGAGAGGGACTAAATTGAAACCTAAGATAAAGATAAGAAACCAAAAGTATAATTTAGCCTAATATTTATTAAATTTTTGTGTTAACCGTGTCTTGGTTTACTCATCTCTATATGCAGGTGGTTTATGCCTGTTAACATTGGACTTACGTTCTTAATTGGAGGGATTCTTGGATGGATAATTGTAAAATTACTAAAGCCTAACTTGAAAGTGGAAGGTCTTACTATTGCTGCATGTTCAACAGGTAGCATAACATTAAACTTATGTTATGATTGGCAAGATTGAAAACAAGAAGTACTTAGACTTTTGATACAATTTCAAACTTTTATTTCTGTCCCCATCCAATCCTTCTATGAAGGAAAAAACAGAGGTTCTGATGTAGGAAACCTCAGCCTCTTGTTCTCTTTGCACTCCCTTATGAAATTTGTATCTATATATTTGTTTCGATCATAGAAAATAGGAATGTTCCATAATTGCAAACTTTATCTTCAGTCACATGCAAGGTATTCAACAATCTTCTTAGCCAAATTGCATAACAATCTAAAACATCTCATTTTATAAGTACTTCTTTGATCAGGAAATATGGGTAACCTTCCTATTGTAATCATCCCTGCTATCTGTGATGAGAAAGGAGGCCTATTTGGTGCAAGTGATGCTTGCCGCAATAAAGCACTCTCTTATTCCTCTTTCTCTTTGGCGGTAATGCACCTTTCTACAATTTAAATATTTGATCACAGCATATATCAACAAGTTTATCTTGTTTTGTTTAATTGCATAAATTATTTGCTTGCAGCATATCAACGAGTATCTCTAATTATCTTATTTAATCTATTTTCGTTAATGGTAGGTTGGTGGCATCTTTATTTGGACCTATACTTACCAGTTGATACGAAACAAATCCATAAGATATAAGGAAATCTTAAAGGTTCCCAACAGTGACCTTCATACAAATGCAGAAACTCACCTTCTCAAGGAAAATGACAGTAAAAACACTGTGATACAAGTGCCGCCATCAAATTATATTGGAGACACTGAAAACCAAATTGTAAGACTCCATGTATAGTAGATATGACAGAGTTGGATGAAAATGTGAGTTCAGAAGTTGAAAACTTTGGAATGAGAATCATTTAACACTTGTTTATTAGTACTACAACAAAAACGTGAGAATGTTGAAATTTAAATCAATGGAATTCATCCTGTAATGTGAAAATTAGTTGAAAGTGATTTTCTGTTCTTTATCATGTAACATCGTGTGAGCATATTATCACACTCCTTTATTTAGGAAAAATAGGTTGATTGGTCTTGTATTTTTTTTTTCACTTTGGTCATATATGTTTTATTTTTTGCATTTTAGTCCAATATGTTATGTCCCGTGGCCACAATTTAGTCTTAAAACTGATGCCGTCAAAAAGGAATTGACAAAAAGGACAAATGTGGATGACAAAACATAATGTTTAGGATCAAATTGATAGGGAATAAAATTTGTTTCCTTTTATTGCTCATCTACATTATGTTTCGTCTTCCATGTTAGTCCTAAAACTGGCCGTCACAAATGGATTGACGGAAATGACTAATGTGTCAATGGAAGATAATATAAAAGAGGTATTTGAAAAAATATATAACTTATAAGATCCATGAGAAAATTGGGGGGGTGGGAACTAATAGGATGAATCAACCTATTTTATCCTTTATTTAATGTATTATTCCTCTACTTATTTTCTACCTTGTCTTTTTGCACAAACTCAAATAAATGTATGTAGCCTATATGAAATCTCAACTACTTGCATTCTTTATATAATAGATCTGAATTTGCAGATTGTACACCAAGGTTCATCTAGTGTCTCAAAGAAGGCAGAAGAATCGTTTTGGCATAGAACTGAAACTCTGCGCCAAATTGTGGCTGAACTAATGTCACCTCCAACAATTGCTACAGTGAGTTCCTTTGTTTTCATATTGTTGAGTTTGTTTCTTGCTTTTTAGTCCACTTCACTAAGGTGTAATTTGACATTTACCTACACAAAGATCCTTGCTTGCTTCTATTTGACTGTGAAAGTAAATGATACTAAAAAATTTACCCCTTTCCATGATCAGTTCATTGGTTTCCTTTTTGGTGGGGTTACATGGCTAAGAAACCTAATAAATGGAGACAATGCACCACTGAGAGTGATCAAAGACTCTATTGAATTACTAGGGTATGTTCCTCTCCTCAATAAACCAATTTGTTTCCCAGTGTCATTGGTCAAATAAATACATATCATGTTGTTAATTTAGTTAAAATTTACTGTATAGTACAACGGTTGCCACACTTGTATTATTCCTCAACGGTGTGAGTTTGAACCTTTTAAGCGGCAATTTTTGAGTTTTAAATGTAACCGTTTTATTTTAAACCTTAACAATGCAAAAACGGTAGGAGCACGGATTCGAACTCAGGTCTGTGAGGGAAAAGACGCATCCGCTGGCCGCTAGGCCAACTGATATCTTGTGTCAATTAATGAACGTTAATACTACTTATGTATCGAATTTGACCGTTTGTGGAACTTTTGAAGAGTTGTTTTCTTTCACCAAGTGACATGAGTTGGTCTATAAATAGAACCATCTGCATGCAGTAATTGACACGAAAAATCTCAGAATCTCTCAACCATTCTTCACTCCAAATCACCTTCTTTTCTCCCTTATGCGCAGAGAGAGTTAAGGAGACTATTGTTCTATAAACTGCCATTGTCGATACACTTGGTTTAGGGTGTGCAAACCAAACCAAGGTTCTCCATTGTATCCTGAAGGGGATTCTCCAGTTACACCTGTTGCATCCAATCTACGAGGAGAGATTAGTGGGGGCGAATCGAACCTAAAGCCTAGTGTCCTTACACGCCTTGGAGATTGCGCTTTCCCATTATTTTCTTCTTCTTTGTTGCAGATCCATACCCCATTTTCTAACAATCTTTAGGTTCGATTTCTGTAATAATGACTGCAACGTTGAAGGAGATGACTTCTGAGTTTATGAAACTTGAGAGGTTTGAAGGCGGAAACTTTCATCGTTGGCAAAAGAAGATGCACTTCCTTCTTACAACATTGAAGGTGGCCTATGTGTTGAACACACCAAGACCAGAGGAAAGAGAAGATGAGACCATCAATGAGACTCGTGAGAGGAACAAGTGGGTTAATGATGACTACATTTGCATGGGGCATATTTTGAATGGCATGACCGACTCATTGTTCGATGTGTATCAAAATGCGGGATCCTCCAAATAACTATGGGAGAAACTTGAGGCAAGATACATGATGGAGGACGCAACAAGTAAGAAATTTCTTGTTAGTCATTTTAATAATTATAAAATGGCTGATGGTATGCCTATCATGGAACAAATGCATGAAATTGAACGTATTCTCAATAACTACAAACAACATAATATGCACATGGATGAAACCATCATTGTCTCCTCAATCATTGACAAACTTCCTCCTTCATGGAAAGACTTTAAAAGAAGTCTTAAACATCGGAAAGATGACATTTCTCTTGAACAATTGGGTAATCACCTTCGTTTAGAAGAAGAGTATCGTAAACAAGATGATACTAAAGAACATTCTGTTCATGAGAAGGTGCATGTAGTAGAGGAAGGAAAATCTGGTAAGTCCTCTAAAAAGAGGAATCGAGATTTTGGAAAATCTCATGAAAACAACAATGAGAATGACTACAAGAAAAAGAAAAAGAAAAATGGTTGTTGCTATTGTGGAAAACCGGGACATTTCAAGAGGAATTGTCGTCTCCTGAAAAAGGAAAAAGAGAAGGAATCTATTGCAACAAAGGACAATCTTGTTGCGGTCATTTCTGAAATCAACATGATAGAAGATATTGGATCATGGTGGATTGACTCCGATGCAACTCGCCATGTGTGTAAGAACAAGGATCTCTTCAAGACAATTAATGAAGAAGATGGAACCGTTCTATATATGGGAAATGCATCAACTGTCCAAGTTAAAGGCAAAGGGACGGTGGAACTAGAATTCACTTCGGGAAAAGTAGTCACTCTTGCAGATGTTTATTATGTACCAGATGTTAGGAAGAATTTAATTTATGTACCGTTACTTAATAAGTACGGGTTCAAATGTGTATTTGAGGGAGACAAGTTTATTCTCTCTAAGGGAGGAATATTTGTAGGAAAGGGATACCTTTGTGAGAATATGTTCAAACTCAATATTATTAATGATAATGGATTTATTTATGCTTATATTGTTGAGTCTTGTAATTTATGGCATTCTCGTTTAGGACATGTTAATTTTAGGAAAATGGATGAAATGATGAATTCATGTTTAATTCCTAAAACAAGTAGGATTTCGGATGCATGTACAACTTGTATGCTAACTAAGATAACTAGATTTCCTTTTCCTAGAGTTGAAAGAAGTTCTAAAGTGTTAGATTTAATTCATTCTGATGTATGTGATTTACATGGTTGGCCCACTATAGGTGGTAAAAAATATATTGTGACATTCATAGATGATTGTACTAGATATTGCTATGTATATTTAATGCATTCAAAGGATGAAGTGTTAGATAAATTTAAGATATTTAAAACAGAAGTAGAACTTCAACATGAAACCTTTATTAAATGTTTTAGGAGTGATAGAGGAGGAGAGTTCTATAACCCTAGTTACTTTGAGTCTACTGGAATAATTCACCAAACAACCACACCTTATTCCCCACAACAAAACGGCATAGCTGAAAGGAAAAATAGGGTATTAGAAGAAATGGTAAATGCAATGTTATCATATTCTGGTCTAGCAAAGGGTTATTGGGGAGAAGCCTTGTTGACGGCTTGTTATATCTTGAATAGAGTTCCAAACAAAAGGAACAAAATAACCCCATATGAACTTTGGAAAAGTAGAAAACCCAACCTTGACTACTTCAAAGTTTGGGGTTGTAGGGCAATAGTAAAAGTTCCTGAACCAAAAAGAAAGAAATTAGGTGAAAGGGGAATTGAATGTGTGTTCCTGGGCTATGCTAAAAATAACAAAGCATATAGATTCATGGTTATAGAATCTAATGACTCATATCCTGTAAATACAGTAATCGAGTCCAGGGATGCTGTCTTTCAAGAAGATAGGTTTAACTCAATTCCAAGTCACAAAAATGATGTTCATAGTAATGCACATAATCTAGAAACCAATGTAGTACATGTTTGCTGTACAGCACATCGGTTGCCACACTTGTATTATTCCTCAAGGGTGCGAGTTCGAACCTTTTATGCGGCAATTTTTGAGTTTTAAATGTAACCGTTTTATTTTAAACCTTAACAGTGCAAAAACGGTAGGAGCACGGATTCGAACTTAGGTCTGTGAGGGAAGGGACGCATCCGCTAGCCGCTAGGCCAACTGATGTCTTGTGTCAGTTAATGAACGTTAATACTACTTATATATCGAATTTGACCGTTTGTGGAACTTTTGAAGAGTTATTTTCTTTCACCAAGTGACATGAGTTGGTCTATAAATAGAACCATCTCCATGCAGTAATTGACACGAAAAATCTCAGAATCTCTCAATCATTCTTCACTCCAAATCACCTTCTTTTCTCCCTTATGCGCAGAGAGAGTTAAGGAGACTATTGTTCTGTAAACTGCCATTGTCGATACGCTTGGTTTAGGGTGTGCAAACCAAACCAAGGTTCTCCATTGTATCATGAAGGGGATTCGCCAGTTATACCTGTTGCATCCAATCTACGAGGAGAGATTGGTGGGGACAAATCGAACCTAAAGCCTAGTGTCCTCACACGCCTTGGAGATTGCGCGTTACCATTATTTTCTTCTTCTTTGTTGCAGATCCATACCCCATTTTCTAACGTCTACTTCTTTTATTAGTACCTCAAAGTTATCTGACTGAATTTATTCTTTGCAGGAATGGGACAATTCCTTGCATTACCATTTTGCTTGGTGGCAATCTCACTCAAGGTATATAGAAAACTAGCCTATATAGATACTCTATAACATATATTTAGCAATTTGGAATAAGAAACTAACATTTGTTTGCTTTGTGTTGACTCTTGAACTTGCAGGCATGCAATCATCATGTGTCAAACCATTTACACTAATTTGCATCATCATAACTCGACTTTTCCTGCTACCTGCTACCTGCTATTGGATTATTTGTTGTTAAAACGGCTGCAAATTTTGGCTTCACCCCAGTGGACCCTTTGTTTCAATATGTGTTGGTAATGCAGTATGCCATGCCACCTGCGATGAAGTATTTTTTGGATTTGGATCCTCTCGTTTTGTTCTCTCATTTTTCCTCTCATGTTAGAAAGACAAAAACACAAAACCCAATTTACTTTAATGTATAAGGATCACTAAAACTTACTTTTTGTACCTTTCTCTTTCTAAACATGAGAGATAAAACGTGAGAATTAAAGGAGAGGATCAAAATCCGTATTTTCTACCACAGGTTCTTTTATAAGCCACATTAATTACCTTGTTTGTGATAATGATACATTCAATGATTTTATGCTGGTACCATGGCTCAGCTGTTTGATATAGGTACTGAAGAGTCTTCAGTTATCCTCTTATGGTCATATGGCACTGCAACCATATCTCTCACGGCTTGGTCAACATTCCTCATGTGGATATTCTCTCAAGATAGCTCATGAGCCATCTGAAGAATCAGAAACAACTACTCTGTGATTGAGAAAGTCATACAGTTGATTCCTTTATCACTTTTATTTCAATGCTAACTGGTCATGAAGGAAGAAAAATGGTATGCTATGGAGTTTTGATAAATTTTAGCTTTGCTTGCTCGTATGAAACACCTGATTGGGTTCCATGGCCCCAACAAAACTGCAATTAAGTCTTTGAACTGTATATGGAGCACTAAGTCAAGCCATGGTTACTGGCATTCGTTTCAATTTCTTCATTCCATTTTATTTTTGCCGAACAAATCTATTTCTTTGTTGTATCTTGTAGCAATATTTGGCAAAATTGTTAGCGCAGCTAACAATTTAATCAAATAAATTCAGTTCATTATGGAAAATTGACCAACCCTTAGTTGTAATATAAAATCTGAATGCAGACAGTGGTAATTTTTCAAAGTTACACAAAATTTGGATGTTTGAATAAATAATTTATGCCGTTGGGAATAAAGCACTTAGCTGGGATAGGTAGAATTAGTCGGTCAGTCTATAGTTTTACTAAATTATTAAATAGATTCGGGTTTTATATTTATTAAAAAAAATTAACTTCATTAAATTTTGAATTAAATCTCTATTCATTATAAAATTTTATAATTAAATTAAATCCTTAAAACATGTAAGGAAACATAAAATGGTCTGTAAATAATTACAAACCATCATTAACAAAATATTTACCCATTAAGATCTAAAACTCTATAGGTTCAAAGACATTCAACCAATCTGACATTAATGCAGTGTTTGTTGTAGGAGAAATAAAAAAGAGGGAGTTAGAGAAGAGAGAAAGAGAGGAAAAAAAGTGATTTTCTCTTGTTTGGTTTACAGAAAAATAAGAGAGAGAGAAACAAAACTCATAGGACCCGCATAATTTTGTAACCTTCGCTCAACAGCGAAGAAAAGGAAGAGAAAAGATGCACGGGCCTAGTATCTTTCTTCTTATTCCACTTATAACCCCACCTTGTCCTTGACCATTTGTCTTTTTTATTGCTACATACATAAAGGTTGAATGCTGAAACTCCAGCATTGTTTTGTCACTGATAAATTATATCCACATGTATTTTTACTTGATTAAATAAAAAAAATTAAATAATTGAGTAATTTAATTTTTTAATTAAATTAAAAAAATTAATTAATTTTGATAGAAAATAAAAATCAAATTAAAATTGTATATTAGTTTTTTTAGTTCAAGGCTATTTTTGTCCAATAAAAAATAATAACATTTCTCTCTTCTCACTTTCTATCCAGCCAAACAAAGAAGAGATGAAGAACACACATCTTTCTCCTCTATTTCTCTCATATTTTTTTTATACCAAACAACACATCAAATCTACTATCTTTCTCACCATTTTCTCTCTTCTCATACTCTTTCTCACCTCTTTCTCTCTTCGCTTTTTCTTCTCACAACCAAACAAAGCATAAAGACTTAAAAATTCAATCTACCAAAACAATAAAGAAAAACTAAAAAACAAACTCTCTGGACCTCAAGATCACATATATTAAAAAAGATTGAATTAATTTATGATGTTAAAGGTAGCATTGTATCTTTCTCACTTTTTATACAATATATTATTGCAATTTTTATAAATTTTTAACGGAATCAAAGATGAAAAATTTAAGCATAATATATAAATATTTATATTGTAAAAATACTGTTTAAGTTCAAATATTTAGGATTTTATTATTATTTAAGCATTTTCTCTAAACCATAATAAATTAAAGATTACTAACGAATCAAGACTTCACCAACCATAAATCTTGTGTTCAATCTTGCAAAAATTTCTCCTAGCAACACATTACACAACTCTTCAACCTATGTTTTGCTCCTTCCAACAGAACTTTATCATTCCGGCCAATTCCAATATCAGAAACCTTAGGAGCTATAATTTCTATCATGCATGTGTCGGTCCCTGCTCATATATATACCTCTAAATGAGAGTAAGCTGAAGTTTTGGCCGGTTAGGCTGGGGCTCCACAACCTCCATGTGAATTTTGACCGTCTGCAAAACACCGTATGAAAGGCTACCATCCATCTTTTTAATCTTCTGCTGTTGCTCATCTACATACCATTCTCCACTTCCCTTTTCAGCTCTTGATGTCAAATATACAGGTCCTTCTATGCCGTATCTGTGAGTGGAAAGTCATATGCATGTTGTAAATGACTAAACGAAAGTATAAAGGGATCCAATAGCTGCTTTAGTCATTAACATTACTGAGATAACCATCTCCTGCTTAAGATTAAATCAATACTTTCGCTTTTTTCTTATTTTTTGTCTTCTTAAGTCAGCCTTTCATGGGCTAAATGACAAAGCAAAAGAAATAGAAAAGAAGGTAAGAAACTTTACTTGGGAACAAACACAAAAAATCCATTAGATCTTATTTTCACTATCCTGGCCTCCGTATCAGTTGGCCTGCATGGGCAGAAGAAAGATAAACTCAAGAATAAGCTCCAAACGATAACAAGAGTAACCGGGGGGAGGGGGGGAGATGTATGTCACATACCTCTTCCGGAAATAGATGAGAGTATGGAGCTCTACAGAGGCTCGGCCTGCCATCTGAGCATTCCTGTGCCGATAATTTAAATCTAAAGCACATGGGTAAAGTTCAATGTTATAATATATTGAAAATATGTGTTCATTTAATATAAAAAAATAACAAATTGCTAAAAGTATATATATATAGACACACCCACAAATAAATTCGTCCACCCCCACATATTTGATAGCCTCCCCCATAAAAAAAATAACTTGAAATAACAACTCGTTTTGGAATTGCATCAATTACTAGTTTTTCAGAAAAAGAATTTAATTTAGTTAATTTTCTAACACTTGCAATTAAAGATATTCCATAAAAAGCATCTATGTAACCGCCATTACAAGACCAATCATATATGTTGAATTGAAAGGTTTTACGTATGGAAGGAGGAAAAGAGAGAAACAAACTAAGAAATAATAATACTGATATTGATTTGATGTAGTGATGATGTGATTTCGAAAGACAACCCTAATAGTCCTATTTATACTAAAAGTAGAATCCTAATCTTGATCAAATAGAGAATCAAATCATAAAATATAATTAAGAAATAAATCCTAAAAGATCATCTAGGATACTCTAAAATATTCTAAGATATGAAAAGATATTATCAGATATTTCTCTGATTTTCTAACACTCCCCCTCAAGCTAAAACCTACTAAGCTTTAAGCTTGTTACACGAAAAACAATGCATTCCCCCTCAAATTAAAATTTAAAATATAAAAACCATAAACAGAGCTTTACGAAAATAATGGTTGAAAAGCAACTCAAGGATGTTGGAGAGGCCGGAGAGAGTTGCTGAAAAGATAACTTAGTAAGATAGCTGGAATATCATCAGCCTGGCAGAAATTTCTTGACAAACAATCAAGCAGCAAGGTTCGAACTTCTCAAAATCGCATTTGGAAGCTTCAACAACAATATCGGAGACCCAAATTATTTAAAATTGAAATTAAGGTAAAGAACTACTTCCAAGACTGAGACGAGACCAATGTATCTGGGACAAAGGACCAAGGCTAGTGCATCTGGGAGAACGACGAGCCAGTGCATCTAGGAAAAAGAGCCGAGCCAGAGCATCTGTGACAATGAGTTGGGCTAGTGTGAATCATAGCCAACATAAGTCAATCATCAACGGAAATATAAGTCATCACTAATATAATTCATCCGTGGAAAAAGAGTCACCACCGGAATGATCGTCGGTGGGAAGAGAAGCCACTGGTATGATCTTAGTGTATAAGAATTGCATGACAAACACTGGAGAAGCAAACAGTAGAGTAGAGCCAAAGATTTGAGCTTTCAAACACAGCAAAACATAACCTAAGAGAGCCAAACACATCGAGGTGGTTGCTGAATAGTGGTCCATAGAGGGAGGTGAGAACAGATCCAGAAAGAGGAGGGGCTGGCGAGTCAGGCACAAAAGACAGCGGCCGGAACAGTGGCCGGACGTGCTGTTTGGACGGTCGGACAGATCGGACAACAGCAAGTCTGGTGGTGGGTTCGGCGGTCGGAGACGACGGCAGACAGAGGCGGACGGGACAGAAACGAGGGTCGGAATGAGGACACGACCACAGAAGAGACTGCAAAATCGGAGAGAGAACACAGTTTTGAGGAAATACGAGACATTGGCAAAGAAGATGATAAGAGTTCCTTCATACTTAGTGGAACTCCGCAGCGGAATAGTGACGGGACAGGTCATGGAGGATGGTACCACTCTGATACCAGAGTTATCAATCCCGGATAGCGGAGCGGCTGACCCCGAAAACGCTATTGCGGGATAGCGCATAGCGGGATGGCCGCTATTTTAGGCTAGTGGTGAGAAATGAGAAGGAAAAAGAGGAGAGGTAGATGGGAAAGAGGAAAATGGAAGTGGGAGGGAGAAGAGAGGGAAGGAAGAGGCTCTGTCGTTCTGAAAGAAAACAATTAGAATAACAACGTTAGAGGAAAGAGAGTGGCAGGAAGAGTCCTTTAAAGAAATAAGGGTAAAATAGAGATTTTAGTTGGGATAAGTCAGGGTAAACAAGTCATTTGAACAAATAGAAAAGGGCAAGTCAGTGAATATGTGAGCTAAAGAGGGCAAAATAGAGAATTTGTGAGTTAAAAGAGTTATAGGAAGGCCATATTAAAGAATGAACAGAACTTTAAAAAAACCCTAGATCTGCAGTTCCAGCCGCCAGGGAGGAACACCCAGTCGCGGGAGAGGAAGATCCACCTATCGAACAGCGGCGCCGACGGTTGGGTGTGACCGGAAAAGGCTCGTTGGCATGCTTTGTCGACGGTACATCGGCCCACCAAACAAGAGCGGCCCAGGAGCGCCTGCTTCGCCACTTTTCGACGTGTTTTCTGCCGCGAAAGCGGCCGCTTCTGTCGTAACACGAAAACGCTCCACCACGCCGCTCGAATGGCGGCCACCCGCCGCTCCGCTCCATCCCACCGCTATTGCACCGCTAAAGCGTGCGATTGACTACCCTGTCTGATACCATGTTGAATTGGAAGGTTTTAGGTAGCAAAGGAGGAAAAGAGAGAAACAAACTAAGAAATAATAATGCTGATATTGATTTGATGTAGTGAAGATGTGATTCCAAAAGACAACCCTAATAGTCATATTTATACTAAAAGTAGAATCATAATCTTGATCAAATAGAGAATCAAATCATAAAATATAATTAAGAAATAAATCATAAAAGATCATCTAGGATACTCTAAAATATTCTAAGATATGAAAAGATATTATCAGATATTTCTCTGATTTTCCAACAATATATGACATTTCATATTCATCTACAACATCTTTTTTAGGAACATTTTTTTCAAATAAATTTAATTCGTTCAAATTTTGTAAGCATTATTAAGATTTAGTATATATGACACACCAAAAGAACAAGATCCATGAAGATATATATACTATTAGATTAATGATTGAAGTTACCCAATTGACAACATTAACTACTTAAATGTAAACTATTTAAGTTCTAAGTAGATCATGTAAGAGATAAGAGATTTCATACTGTCTGAAATACTAGTGAGCTGAAGCCTGTCTTGAAATATAGTCGGTAACTTGGATATTCCTAAAGAAGCAGCAAGTAGCCTGTGCACAATGACATCTGCAAGGAAAAATGTTCATCTCATATTATTGTACACGATTGATAAAGTAAACATACTATTATAACGATACATACCTGCATATCTTCTTATAGGTGATGTGAAATGGGTATATAAAGGAGCTGCAAGCCCGTAATGATGATATTCTGGAGGGCTAAGATCCCCACTACAGAAATAAACTGCCTACCGGGAAAAGAAAAATCATTTTTCTCTCAAATTCTAAATCTGGGTTCTCACATTAAAATTCAACTTACCTGAGTCATGCATCTAGTTGCCAGAATGCGGATTAACTTATTGAAGTATGGATCATCACCCTGAAAAAGTATTTTGGTATTAGAGGGAGAAAGCACGAGACCAAGTAAGACCATCAAAAAAGAAAATGCTTGAGCTCAGCAATGTTAGCTATAAAATTAAACCATTAAAGATGCTGTGCCTAAAACATCATAGCTAATAATTATCCATGAACCATACATATATAATATATTGTCAATAGAAACGTATTAAAAAACAAGAATGATGCAATATACATCTACATACAAAATAAAATACTTACCACAGCATGGTCAAGAGAATCAGCCAATGCTTTTGATGATGAGACATCCAAGTGCAGGCCAACTGCAGCAGCAGTACGTAGCAAGGGTTCAAGCATCTCTCTAGTTGGAGTTGGATGACGCCTACAAAACAATTACCAGAATAGCAATTACAGTATCTTGCCACATATAATTGTTTTTGCTGTTTCTATCATGTAGAAACATTTAATGCTTTCTAATCAATGGTCTCACATGCTTTCTCAACATCAAATTTCAACTAGTCGAGGAAATATTCAGATTCCAAAACAAAAAAGTATTATGGACCAGCGCACCTGATAAGAACATCGAATTTAATTTTGCAAATATCAATCTATCCTCAACAAGTAGGTATTGTTTAGAATTTAGATTGATGCAAGGTGAAGATGACTAAAATATGATAATTCAGGGATGAACAGTCTATTTTAGTTTTAATATTTGACTAGGATTTCATTTGTGTTTAAATTAGAATTAGTTGTAAGTGTTTGATTAAGATTTCATTACAGGCTTACTGTGATATGTGATGGTTATAAATATCCATTTGGGAGTGTTTTGGTATCTTTTGCTGAATTTTCAATAAAAAACTACTGTTAATTTTCGGGCTTGTTCTTGGTTTTTTTGGGTGCTAAACCAGTTATGTTTCATTACATTTAAATTTTGACCACTATCAAAGAAAACTTTTACTGGATAAGTTACGGGCATTATATCATGCAATCAGCAACTTAATGTACCAAATACATACTCAAAATTTGAATTATAATCCTCAATTCACCTGTTAAATTCTTGTCATGGACGAAACAAGAAGGGGGAGGGGATGGAGAAAAGGACATGCAGATTGTAGGATAATAGACTAGGGATAAGAGTATACTTCAGACATACTGTAAAAACCATTATAAAGGCAGCCATACAAAGAAAAACACATTTTCCAAAATAAATGTTAAGAGACAGATAAGAAAACAACCTTAATAAGGAGCATAAAGGAAAACTTTTAAGAATTTGTTGTGCAACGGAAACATTAGCAGCGAGCATGAACTCTTCCACCATTTGATTGGCTTCGCGGATCTGGTACATACCTGTAAATAAAAGCAAGCAGTAGAATCAAGTTATAGGAAAAATATGAAGGTGGAGGGGGGCGGATCTGTCTTTTCCCCTTTCCTTTGAATGAAGGAGAAACTAAAAGCAAAGTAAAATAAAAAATAAAAAAATCATCAACCTAGGTTTCTCTCCTACAAAATATCCAATTTAACTACAGGTACAACTAAACATCCTCGAGAGAACGCAAATAAATTACTTTAAAAATTTTTGGGAATTGATGGAAGATGAATAAAAAGATTATATTTCAGTAACAAGACTCTGAATAATTGTATGCATAACACTGACCTTGTACTCCTATTTATAGTTATAATCTAGGTAGTACTACAAGCCCAGCTCAACACTCAGAACTTGCTAACACAATATAACTTAATAATACTATTATTACAATTACAATCTCAAGAAGGGTGGTCCATTGAAGTTATTGTATATAAAAAAAATTCAAAAACCTTAAGTCATAAGGTCACACTAATATATGGACCTTGTTAGAATTAAGCACATAGTTATCAATCCTGAATAGCGGCGCATAGTGGCCGACCCCTGAAATCGCTATAGCAGGATATTGGGAGTGGGATGGCCGCTATTGCAAGGTATATACACACTAACACATGTAAATGCTAAAACATAACAAACTGCCCAAAATTGCAAACACAAACTCATAACTAATAATCATAAGTCATAATCATGTCAATATTCAATAATAACAAAAGTAAAAAACTATCAAATATGAAGGAGGTAGAGGTGAAAATTATTTAACCTTGGTCTGAAAAACCGACAATACCCCGTATTAGATTTTAGGCCTAACTCAAAAATCCCAAAAGTTAGCTCATAGGATGAGGATTGCCCACTACTTATAAGCTCTTATTAGACACTATCTCTAGTCAATGTGGGACTTGAGTTTTCCCCAATACACCCCCTCACGCCCAGCACTATTGGGCTTGGTGCGTGGATAACATGGTGGGTGGCCCAACAATGGATCTAGGATAGCTTTGATACCATATTAGATTTTGAGCCTAATTCAATCCCAAAAGCTAGCTCATAGGATGAGGATTGCCCACTACTTATAAGCTTTTATTAGACATTATCTCTAGTCAATGTGGGACTTGGGTTTTTCCCAATACCCCCAAATACCGTTAAACTGAAATTACCCCCAAATATGACAGTTAGATGCTCATTTGAGAAGGGGTAAAAATGGTTCTTAACATACTTTCTTGTGTTTTTGCCGCTATTTCCCGCAATTCCGGCTGCTATTGCCACTATCAAAAAACGCTATGCCATTCTAGTACCGTAGCAGCCAGGAGCTGATCTGCTCCATTATGCCACTATAGCACGATATTAACTACATAGATTTAAGCACATGTTGATATGTAACCTTAATCATAGCTGACTCAGAGAGTTGAACGGTTGACAATTAGGAATTAGGATGAGTAATTGTTATATGTAATTACTGTGATTTGTACTACTGTTGGTATACAAGTACCAGATAACTTGTGCTCATTACACACCATTTTCCTCAAATCTCCTAATTCTATATGGTATCAGAGTCCACCCACTGTGGCCTAATAACTAACCAGCAGCACATGTGCTGCCTTTCAAAGCCCTGGATAATTGTTGCCCTCTTCCAGCTGCCACTTCCCTGTGTTGCCAAACACGGTAAAATTCTGTTTTGCAAAAAGTTTTAGGTAAACATGATTCAACCCCTTTTCTAGTGTTTTCATTTGTTTACTTCAAAATCTGCATCAGCCAACTTTGATCAGAAGGAGTCAACACCATCTATGCCTAGTATGGCCATTCCTAGTGCAAATTATGATCCTTCCTTCGCTTTAAGGCATCTTCTCAATCTCCGGTTTAAGGAACTGATATTCCGATAGCTTATTTATCTATATCTGTTAGAGTAAGCTAAGCTTACTGTAGATATGCTACAACTGATCTCAGCTCACTGCTAAGTCAGATTCTGTTAGAGGTAGTTACACATCTACCTTCTATAAATAGCACATTCATTGTATCTAGTCATTCAAGAATTAAGAGATCATTTCTAACATTGGATTGGGAACCCGATTACTCGTCAGGAGCATATGGATGAAATCTGGGAAGGTTTACCCGATGATTATCATATACTCTTCCCTACAATTGAGAGCAGAATTGAACCTTACTCAATTGCTGAAATCGAATCCCTATTGTTGTCATGAGTCTCGATTGGAAAGGTTGAAGTCCAAAAATGTTGTTACAGAGGTGTTCTCAACCAATCTGGCTCAAAGCAATTCCAATCACAACCCTAATTCCATGCCACGTCCAATTCCTTCCATGAATAGTACTAATCAGGTGAATTCTACCTCAGTCTCTAATTTTCAGCAAGGTTCATCCTCCTTTCCGAATAATGGAGGCTATCAACAATACAATTCCTCGTCCAATTTTGGCAATGGTTTTCAAGGTGGACGGGGCGGACGTCGTGGCCGTGGTAGAGGTGGCAGATATAGCTATGGAAGGTTTGGCAATGGAGCAGTGTGTCAGATTTGTGGTCGTCACAATCACAATGTTCTTGATTGTTACTATAGATTCAATGAAGATTATACAACACCACCTCCTAGTGCTAATTCTTTTGGTTCTTATGGTAGAGGCCAGTATCGTGGCCAATCCTCTTCGAATCAGTATCATCAACATGCTCCTCATGCCAATTATCACTATGCTTCAGGACAATCAGCACAAAATTTCATGCCTCCTCCTATGCCTCAACTTCCTGTTCAGCAACAGCCTCTGTTGCCTCTCCCATGGCAATCCAATAATGTGCATATGCCTCATCCTAATGGCCAAGTCAGCAGCTATCAGCAGCAACAGAACCCTATGGCTATGATGGCCTCTAATTCTGGTTTAGATTCAAGTGCCTGGTTTGTTGATAGTGGGGCAACACACCATGTTACTGTAGATCTCAACAACTTGAATCAACCTGTTGCACCAAGTGGTATTGACCAGATTTACATGGGTAATGGTCTTGGCTTATCTATACTCTCAATAGGAACTGCATGTGTTAGGTCACCTTTTGATCACACCCGCACATTAAACCTTTCTAACATTCTCTATGTTCCAACTATAACCAAAAATCTGTTGAGTGTTAGTCGTTTTTCAATAGAAAACAATGTCTACTTTGAGATCCTTCCTCATCTTTGTTTTGTTAAATCACAGGATGATCATAAAGTTCTTCTAGAAGGTTCTGTGAACTCTGCGGGTTTATGTGTTTCATCAGTTCACCATAGTCTCAAGGTCTCAACCAAGTGCTGCTGGTCTGTCAAGTTTCCCTACTAGTCGGAGTGTTTCTTCCCCCACTCCCTTGACAAAGTGTATTTCTTCTAATTCTACTTTAGGTGATGTAAATAAAGTGCCCCTATCCCATTATATTTGGCACTGTAGACTAGGACATGCCAATGATGTGGCAATGAAATCTATACTCAAAAAATGTAATCTCTCTCATATTAATAAAAGTACTTTGGACTTTTGTACTGCTTGTTGTTTTGCCAAGTCTCATAGGCTTCCCTCTCACTCATCCGGGACTACTTATGCTCATCCTTTTGATTTACTCTTTCTTGACTTGTGGGGTCCAACACCTGTTAAGTCCTCTATGGGATATCAATACTACTTTTCAATCATGGATGCTTGCTCAAAATATACTTGGATATTTCTGTTAAAATAAAAATCAGACACTCTAAACACCTTCAAACAGTTTTTTGAACTTGTTAAAGTCCAATTTGGTGCATGCATTAGGGCTGTTCAGTCTGACTGGGGTGGGGAATTCAGGCCTTTTACTAAGTTCTTGGCTGATTTGGGTGTCCAACATAGAGTTATTTGCCCCCACACCCACCATCAAAATGGTTCTATTGAGCGTAAGCATCGTCACATAGTGGAAACTGGCCTAGCTTTACTTGCACAAGCCTCACTTCCTATGTCTTATTGGGACCATGCCTTCTATACAGCAACCTTCCTCATCAATCGTCTCCCTACACCTGTTCTTTCCAATCAAACACCCTACTTCATTCTCTACAAATCTGATCCTGACTACTCTATGTTAAAGGTGTTTGGTTGTGCATGCTACCCATGCCTTAGACCCTACAATAAAAATAAGCTTGAATTTAGAACTAGAGAGTGCACCTTTCTTGGTTATTCTACCTCCCACAAGGGCTACAAATGTCTAGCTAAAGATGGCTGCATGTATATTTCTAAGGATGTCCAATTTAATGAACATGCATTTCCATTTGCAAAAGAGGTTCTCAAACCAATGATTCAGTAACACCCACTAGTCCTAGTAACACTCCTCTCCTGATTATTCCTCCCATTCCTGGTCCTGCTCCTATGTTTCCCTCAAGTCCAAATGGTTCAAATCAGTCTCCTATATCTGTTGCTCCTATTAACCAAGCCTCACCACCTTCATCAGGTCAAGGCACACTTTCTCCTCAGTCTCCCTTTCTAGTTACACCTCTTAATCAAGCTTCTCCTCCTGTGTCTAGTCACTCCTCTCATCATACTGGACCACTTTACTCCTTATCTTCTCTTCATTGTGGGTTAACACCTAGTGGTTCCTCTCATCATCTGCCGGTGCATCCTCTAGCTCAAAGACTGCACCTCTTAATGCCCACCCCATGGTCACTAGGTCTAAAGCTGGCTTGCTAGCTCCCACTTTATTGCTAACACATGCAGAACCTCATTCTCCTATTGAAGCCTTGACCATTCCTCATTGGCTTGAGGCAATGCAGCAGGAATACAATGCATTATTGCATAGCAACACATGGACACTAGTTGATCTCCCACCTAACAAAAAGGCCATTGGTTGTAAGTGGGTGTTCAGGGTCAAAGAGAACCCAGATGGCACTATAAACAAGTACAAGGCCAGGCTGGTTGCGAAAGGTTTTCATCAGCAGTTAGGAAGAGACTACTCGAAGACATTCTCTCCTGTGGTCAAACCTGTCACAGTCAGAGTAATTTTAACACAGCTGGTCCATACAGCAGCTGGATATTAATAATGCATTCCTAAATGGATTATTGTCTGAAGAAGTATACATGGAGCAACCTATTGGGTTCAAAAGCTCCAATTCCTCTCATGTATGCAGGCTGAATCGTGCCATCTATGGGCTTAAACAAGCCCCAAGAGCATGGTTTGAGAGACTGACAAAGGCACTTGTACAGTTTGGGTTTCAAACTAGTAGGTGTGACCCATCTCTTTTTATTCATTCACATGTTGGCCACTGCACTTACATTTTAGTTTATGTTGATGACATTATAGTCACAGGCTCATCTCTTGCACATATCTCAGCTATTATTCAAAAACTCAGCTCCACTTTTGCTCTCAAGCAACTTGGAACTCTAGACTACTTTTTAGGGGTGGAAGTGAAGCACTTGGCTCACAATAAGGGCATTCTTTTGTCTCAGTCCAAGTACATCAGGGACTTACTTGCCAAAGCCAACATGAGCAACGCAAAAGGGTCAATCACTCCTATGGTTAGCAACAACAAGTTAACTAAGTTTGGAGCCAACTACATGAATGATCCCACACTGTACAGATCTATTGTAGGGGCATTACAATATGCCACCATAACTCGGCCATAAATTTGTTACAGTGTAAGCAAGGTCTGTCAGTACCTTTCCCAACCTCTAGAGGATCATTGGAAGGCAATGAAGCGTATCCTAAGGTACCTAAGAAGTACTATTACTCATGGCCTAGTCCTAAAACCTGCAAATCCTGCTGCACCCTTCTCTATTCAAGCATTCACTGATGTCGATTGGGTGGCAGACTTGGATGACCGAAGGTCAACATCAGGCTCCTGCATCTACTTTGGCCCAAATCTTGTATCTTGGTGGTCTCGCAAACAACCTTTAGTAGCAAGATCTAGTACAGAAGGAGAGTACAGAGGGCTGGCAGCAACCACGGCTGAAGTCCTTTGGATTCAGTCACTATTGAAGGAGCTGCACATCAAGTCCCAAATACCAGTGGTGTATTGTGATAATCTGAGTACTGTTTCGCTGTCTCATAATCCTGTTCTACACTCAAGGACAAAGCACATGGAGCTAGATATTTTCTTTGTAAGAGAAAAGGTCCTAAACAAGTCACTCACTGTCTGTCATCTACTTGGAATTAATCAAGTGGCTGACCTTCTTACCAAACCACTCCCACAGACTAGGTTTGAAGAACTGAGAAGCAATCTAGGAGTACTAGATCATCAAGCTCTTGTAAACCCACCTTAGTTTCAAAGGGGATATGTTAGTAATGGTTGTAAACCCACCTTGTGTTTAAAAAGGGGTATGTTAGAGTAAGCTAAGCTTACTGTAGATATGCTCTAGTGATCTCGACTCACCTGCTGAGTCGATTCTCATTAGAGGTAGTTACACATCTACCTTCTATAAATAGCACATTCATTGTATCTAGTCATTCAACAATTAAGAGATCGTTTCAAAGGGGATATGTTAGTAATGGTTGTAAACCCACCTTGTGTTTAAAAGGGGGTATGTTAGAGTAAGCTAAGCTTACTGTAGATATGCTATACTGATCTCGACTCACCACTTGAGTCAGATTCTGTTAGAGGTAGTTACACATCTACCTTCTATAAATAGCACATTCATTGTATCTAGTCATTCAACAATTAAGAGATCATTTCAGTAAAAATTCACTCTAAATTCTTCTCTCCCTTCTCTCTCTTTTCTCTGTTCTTGCTTGCTTTTAACAATATCTAAGTCATCTCTTTGGTCATGGATAATTGGCTCTGGTGCTTCTGATCATCTTAGTGGTCATGGATAATTGGCTCTGTATCCCGGACGTCTGCAACCATCGTATCACTATCATTTGATTCCCAGGAATTGACTGAAGAACACGATTCCATCCATTGGAATCAGCTTAGAGCTTTCCCTTCCATGCGCTCCCTTCATCGTTCCAATTCCATTATCGCCCCCTCCCGAATTCTCGTCGTCGAACCTTGTGGTTCGATTCGGGTCATTGAGGCGACATGCAATCTCTTCCATCATCTCTTCCTTTACATAGTGATAATGCCTGAGAATATTTGTCCCAACAATTTCAAACTTTTATGGCTTCTAATGCCATTCTTCACTAAATGTCCTGTGCTCATACACCTTAACAAATTGGGGTTGCCAAACACAAAAATTGGCACCTCATTAAAACCACTCGGACCCTTCTTCATGGCAATGTTCCATCTAAATTCTGGGGGGTGTTGTTTTGACAGCCTAGTATCTTATAAACCGCATGCCCTCCGCTGTCCTTGATGACCTAGTACCTCACTCGGTCATTTTTCCCCATATTCCTCTCCATTCACTGCCGCCATGTGTCTTTGGGTCCACATGTTTCATCCATAATCTCACTCCTAGTCTTGACAAACTTTCGACTCGATCACTCAAGTGTCTTCCTTGGTTATCATCGGACCGAAAAAGGCTAACGTCGCTTTCCTCCTACACTTCGACGCTACCTTATATCGGCTGATGTTACCTTTTTCGAGTTTGTCCCTTACTTTGAGTCGACTCTCTCGCTTCCCGAGCAGCTCCCTATAGTTGTTCCTCTTCCTTCGGCTACTGTACCTTCAGTCTGTCCCACCGGCAACTCTGTCTGTGGACCCCCCAGCTACTCGATCACTACAGACTTATCACCATTGCCCACCGCCCACCTTGGTGCACGTCTCTGTCGCTCATCCTGCTGCCGAGGCCGTGATGGATTCTTCCTCGGCACCAGCTCCTTCAATGGATCCGGCCCCGCAGCCTAAACCAAACTTTCCAATTGCTCTCCGTAAAGGTATACATTCTACTCGTAACCCATCTCCTCGTTATATTACTTTTTTTATCATCGCCTTTCTTCTTTTGCATTATGCTTGTCTTTCTTCTTTGCTGTCTGCCTCTATTTTTAATTCTCCAGGTGAAGCTTTATCTCTCCTTGAACGGCAACAAGGAATGATTGATGAGATGTGTGCTCTTCAAAGCAATGGTACCTGGTAGTTGGTCCCTCTACCTCCTGGGAAGTCTTTAGTTGGTTGTCACTAGCTTTATACTATGAAGGTGGGTCCTGATGGTAAGATTGATTGATTTAAGGCTCGTTTGGTGGCCAAAGGCGACACTCGGATATTTGGGCTTGATTATGGTGATACTTTCTCTCCTGTGGCCAAAATGGCCTCTGTTCAGCTTCTCTCCATTGCTGCAATTCGCCACTAGCCTTTTCATCAACTTGACATTAAGAATGCCTTCTTACATGGTGATCTTGAAGAAGTCTATATGGAGCAACCACCTGGGTTTGTTGCTCAAGGGGAGCTCTCTACCATCGTCTGTCAGATTCGCAGGTCACTTTATGGTCTATCGTCACTGTATATCCTATCGCCATTCGGCCCAAGGATGCATTTATCTGGTTGTTTATGTGGACGATATTGTCATAACCGGTAGTGATTAGCATGGCATACTACAGGTGAAACAACATCTCTCTCATCAGTTTCAGACTAAAGACCTTGGCAAACTCCGTTATTTCAGAACTCATGCAGAAAGTTTATACATAAATAATAAACATTCAGTTACAGATGCCTAGCATCATCCTAGAATGAATAAACAAATGGCACTAGCAGAACTTTGTATCCAATTAGAACAATACACAATTGCCCACCCTCCACAACCCCAAAAGGAAATAATAAAAGATAAAGAGGTAATCAGATTATACCAATATCAAGAGGGTCATGAGTCTCTGTGTCAATCTGAAATTTAACTTCAGCAGATGCAAGAGTCAAAGCTCCTCTCTCAATACGCCTTAATCTCATTTTCTGATAATAAACAAATCTAAACTTCTCAGACAATTTCATAGCAGAAAACAGCAGCATGCAAAAACAACCATGCTTATTATTTGAGTGAAACAGAAAAACATCATCCATAAATCCATACCTTAGCTAAACTATTCATATTCCTCAAATCTGTAGTTACTGGATCCATCAGTCGACTGAACAGAGAGTAAACAAAATAAAGTAACCAAACTACTTCACAAAACTAAAATTGCATAACAAAATAATAAACTAGAAGATTATCCATCAACTAGAAGATGCCTCCCCCCACCCCAAACGCGCACACAAGAAATGGTCATGTTAGCACATAGAAAGCTGAACAATAAAACAGAGATCAAAATCAGTTTTTTTTTTTGTTAGTCACTACAGTACACTATCAAAAACAGCCAAAAGTTAGAATCCTTAGCATGAGTACAAGCAAAGTCATTTAGCACAGGCTTCTATTTGATAACTGTCAGAATACACTCCCTCCAACTAATCCTTTTGTTTATTTTGTGAGAAACAATCGAGTCAGAACACTATTTCATAACTAATTATAGCAGGCACATCCTCTGGATTAACATAATCCCAGCAGAGAAACATGTTATTTGCTTTTTCTTCCTTCAGTCCTAATTGTAACTTATAGTGCTAAATTAAAGACACATCAACCCATATCTATCACAAAAGATTTAGGAGAAACAAAACCATACTTATCATCCATCCTTGCTTGTGCTTCAACATAAGACAATGCTGCACAAGACTCGATGACACTTTTTGTGTATCTGCTGGAAATAATGTCCGCTTCAGGTGTCATTTCCTGAACATACCAAAATAGTTTTTAAGTGCAATTCCACGAAGACACTAAGGTGTACTCAGATATAAGTTGTTTCAGTTAACAACTTTCTTTTCGAAGATTTTAAAATATGCCGTCAACATGTCAATATTTGATCATATTACTAAAGTAACACAGAACTGACGGCAGATATGATTAGCTTGTTGGAAAAACGAATAACCAATATAAATGTGTATGAATTTTCTGCATTATGCATCCTCAAACAATAGGAGAGACAACTAGTTAGAACATAAGGGTAGGAAGTAGGAAAAGTAAGAATAGCTAGTTAATTAGAGGGGGTTCAGTTGGATAAATAGGTGGCATAGTGTAATCAATTGTGGGTGGCGGTCCACAGCGGAAAGCCAAATATCCACCATACAAATTGCCAGATAGCATTGCAGGCAAATAGCAGAAGCATGGTGGACAAAAAAAAAATCAGCTATATATACAGAAAACTCAGCTATAAAAATTTGCTGTATATAAAGAAAAATCATATGAAAATATTAAAACCAATAAGATAGAATTAATCAAGTGTGACTAAACGACTCATAACATAAAATATGTGTTGATATTAGTTGGACGGTGTGGACGGTGTTCCTAGGATTTAACTTATCATTTATTTCCTTGTAAATTGTAAATTGTATTTACTATTTAGTGTATATATATAGCAAAGTATGATGAATAAAAATAACTCAAGCATTTCACAACCTCTAGTCTCTTGAATATGGTATCTAGAACCACTTTCCATGTTCTTTAAAAGTTTCTGCATCTGGTCAGCAGAACCTTTTTCCCTGAACGTAGTCTTTGTCCCTAAACCCAAACAGGAACCTCAACATCCGAAAGTCCCTTCCACCAACCTGACTACTATCCACCGCCGTCAGATACCCACTCGGTAACCGCCGTTCGGCCAGCCACCGAAGTCGCGTCTCCGGAACCCCATTCACGCACCTCCAACAACCAACAACCAAGCCTTATCCTACTAGGTGGGGTCGGCTACATGGATCATACGACGCCATAATGTTCTATCATGAATCATGTTAATAGTTAAATCATTGGCCTCCAAATCTTTCTTAATAGTTTCTCCTATAGTTTTTCTTGGCCTACCTCTGCCTCTAGCTATTGGATTGCCCTCCACTTGGTCCACTCTCCTTACTACAGAATCTAAAGGTCTCCTCCATACATGCCCAAACCACCTAAGTCGAGATTCAACCATCTTTTCTACAATAGGTGCTACCCCAACTCTCTCTCTAATGCTATCATTCTTAATCCTATCACGTCTAGTTTTTCCGCTCATCCAGCGCAACATTCTCATCTCTGCTACATTGATTTTACTCTCGTGTCGATTTTTTACCGCCCAACACTTCGTCCCATACAACATCGCCAGTCTAATAGTTGTACGGTAAAATTTTCCCTTTAGCTTAAGAGGTACCTTTTTATCACACAAAAAACCTGAAGCCTTCCTCCATTTTGACCACCCTGATTGAATCCGATGGTTTACATCTCCCTCAATTTCTCCGTCATTTTGTATAATAGACCCAAGATATTTAAACCATGTGACTTGTGGTATGTTGTGGTCTCCAACTTTCACCTCTAAGCTATAGGTGTTTCGCCTTTTGCTAAACTTACATTCCATATACTCCGTCTTGCTTCTACTCAAACGGAAGCCATGTGCTTCTAAAGCTTGTCTCCAAGTCTCCAACCTTCCATTTATATCATCTCTCGACTCTCCAAGCCTTCCTCCACGCGTACTTATTCCTGTCGGCGTGTGTAACCCACGCGCCACCTTCCGGTGGTCACAAACACCGTGAGCTCGCCCAGATCTGGTCGCCGGCCTCTCCTCTTTCTGCTTAGGTCATCAGTTCTTAGATCATCCAACTCTTTGACAAGTGGGTCTCCTCCACTTTGGGGCTCTGTTCTTGTTCTCCGTTTCTGGTCCCTGTTCACTGGTCCCTTCATTTTCTCAGGTACTAAGATGGCTTCTAACTCTCAGAAAAATAATGATCCAGCCTTCTCCATCTCTGGAATGCCAACAATTACTTCAGAGAAATTGAATGGTAAAAATTATTTAGCATGGTCAGCCTTTGTAGAACTTTGGTTCCTTGGTCAAGGATATCACGAACATCTGGAAAAGTCCTCAGACAAAATTTCAGAAGAAAGTCATGAGCAGTGGAAGAAACTTGACTATCAACTTTGTGCTCTCTTGTGGCAATCTGTGGAGCCAACCATCCTCACGAATTTCAGAGCCTTCAAAACTTGTCAGTCTTTCTGGGAAAAGGCTCAGTGTCTTTGCTAATGACATTCAACAATTGTATGATGCTGCCCAAAAATTGACCACTCTTAAACAAACTGATCATGACATGGATGCCTATGTTTCGAAAGCCCAATCTGCAGTAGAGGAGTTAAAATTATCTTTGGAAGCTGATAAACTCGAAGACATGAAGAAGAAACTTGATAACCTGTATATGGTATTGGTTCTACGAGGAATGCATCCAGATTTTGATCATTTTCGCGATCAAATCTTAACCGGCCAAGAAGTTCCTTTGTTAGAGAATCTGATTACTCGACTCCATCGGGTCCCCTCATCAAAAATAGAAGGAAATTCAGTTGACAGTTTCGAAACTTCTGCCATGGTTTCCAATCGAGGGGGACGAGGAGGTCGTGCAAACAGAGGAGGACGAGGTGGAAAAGGTCGCCCTCAGTGTTCCTATTGCAAAAGAATGGGCCATACTCAAGACACTTGCTACTCCCTTCATGGATTCCCCGGAAAATCCGTGAATATTTCTAAATCTGAAACACCAGAGATAAAATTTTCAGAAGCTGATTACCAAGAGTACCTCCAACTAAAGGCTGCCAGGAATCTCAAACATCGTCTGCTATAGGTGCTCATAACTCTACTGCCTGTGTTTCTCAATCTAGTAATGATCAAAGTCCATGGATAATTGATTCGGGTGCCTCTGATCACATTGCTGGTAATAGTTCTTTATTTTCATCCATTTCTCCACCTAAAATTCCTCATTTCATTACTCTAGCTGATGGTTCTAGAGTTGTAGCAAAAGGAATCGATCATGTATCACCCTCTTCTTCTTTGTCTTTAAACTCTGTTTTGTTCATACCTGGTTGTCCTTTCAATTTAATATCTCTAAGCCAACTTACTCGTTCTCATAATTGTTCAGTAACATTTGATGCTAACTCCTTTTTCATACAGGAACGTGGTACGGGTCGAACGATTGGCGTAGGACATGAATCTCATGGTCTTTACTACCTAAAGCCTAATCCTTCTTCGGTTTGCAACGCTGCCGCATCACCAAAACTCCTTAATGAATGCTTGGGACATCCACATTTGGCTAAATTAAAAATAATGGTTCCAAGCCTTGAAAAAATAAAGACTTTCACCTGTGAGTCATGTCAGCAAGGAAAACATGTTCGTTCTTCTTTTGTTAGACATCTTGAAAGTCGTGTTGATTCTCCTTTTTCAGTTATTCATTCTGATATATGGGGCCCTAGTCGTGTTTCTTTTATGGGTTATAGATATTTTGTTACATTCATTGATGAATTTTCTCAATGTACTTGGGTTTTCTTAATGAAAGAACGGTTTGAAATTTTGTCCATTCTGACTTCTTTTGTTAATGAAATTAAAACTCAATTTGATAAGATAATTAAGATCTTTAGAAGTGATAATGCAAAAGAATATTTTTCTTCTGCTATGTCTTCTTTTTTGTCATCACAGGGCATTCTCCATCAATCCTCTTGTCCTCATACCCCTCAACAAAATGGCATTGCAGAAAGGAAGAATAGGCATCTTGTTGAGACTGCTCGGACATTATTACTTCATGCAAATGCACCTGTCCGACATTGGGGTGATGCAATTTTGACAGCCTGTTTTTTGATAAATCGGATGCCTTCTTCCTCTATTGAAAATAAAATCCCACATTCCATTCTATTTCCTAAAGAACCACTATTTCATGTTGCGCCACGTATTTTTGGATGCACTTGTTTTGTTCATGATTTGTCTCCAGGTCTTGATAAGCTTGCTGCTAGAGCCATCAAATGTGTCTTCCTTGGATATTCCAGATTACAGAAACGTTACTGTTGTTACTCTCCAGTCCACAATCGTTATTATATCTCTGCAGATGTAACCTTTTTCGAAGAAAAGCTATATTCCTCACCTTCCATCGTTGAGTCTAATACTCTTCAAGAAGTTTTTCTTATTCCCTATCTTGGTCCATCACCTTCTTTGCAGGAATCAGAGTCAACTGTCGATTCTCCTGTAGATATTCCTGTCAATCCTCCATCTGAACAGACTCAAAGATCACCCATCCTATACCGGTGTCGTCCACGAATTCCCAATAGAGAACTTGGAGGTACTGAAAGACCAGTTGAATCATGTCCTACTTCAGCGGACAACCCGGCTGCGGACCTACCTAAAGAAAATCATGACTTGCCCATTGCTCTTAGGAAAGGTACTCGATCCACACATAATCCTCATCCTATTTATAACTTCTTAAGTTATCATCGCCTCTCTCATTCTTATCATTCTTTTGTGTCTTCTTTATCTCTGTTTCTCTTCCTAAAAATCTTTGTGAAGCACTTGATCATCCAGGATGGCGACAAGCCATGATTGATGAAATGCAGGCTTTGGAGCATAATGGTACATGGGAGTTAGTCCCCCTTCCTCCGGGCAAGAAACCTGTTGGCTGTCGGTGGGTTTATGCTATAAAAGTTGGGCCTGATGGACAGATTGATCGTCTCAAAGCTCGATTGGTAGCCAAAGGTTATACCCAGATTTATGGCATTGATTATGGAGATACTTTCTCCCCTGTGGCTAAAATTACTTCTGTTCGACTATTTCTTGCCATAGCTGCCATCCGTCAATGGCCACTGTATCAGTTGGATATTAAAAATGCATTCCTACATGGAGAATTGGAAAAGGAGATTTATATGGAGCAACCACATGGATTTGCTGCTCAGGGGGAATCTACCTTTGTTTGCAAATTGCGACGGTCTCTTTATGGACTCAAACAATCCCCACGAGCTTGGTTTGGAAAATTCAGCTCAGTTGTTCAAGCTTTTGGGATGAAACGTAGTGAAGCTGACCATTCAGTTTTTTATTGCCATACCTCCCCAAATAGATGTGTTTACTTGGTGGTCTATGTAGATGATATAGTCATCACGGGAAATGATCATGAAAAAAATTTCTCAGCTAAAGCAACATCTATTTAGTCACTTTCAGACTAAGGATTTGGGAAAGTTGAAATACTTTCTTGGAATTGAAGTTGCTCGGTCAAAAGATGGGATTATCATCTCACAAAGGAAGTATGCGTTAGACATCCTTAAAGAAACCGGTATGTTAGATTGTCTACCAGCTGACAGTCCCATGGATCCAAATCAAAAATTGCTACCCAACCAGGGGGAGCCTTATTCTGATCCTGAAAGATATCGGAGATTGGTTGGGAAGCTCATCTATCTCACTATTACAAGGCCAAGTATTTCCTTTGTTGTTGGAGTGGTGAGTCAATTCATGCAGTCTCCTCATAATGATCATTGGGATGCAGTAGTTCGGATTCTGAGATACATTAAAAAGACTCCAGGACAAGGACTACTTTATGAAGACAAAGGAAGCACTCAAGTGGTTGGATTTTGCGATACAGATTGGGCAGGATCATCCATTGATAGGCGTTCCACTTCAGGGTATTGTGTGTCCATTGGAGGAAATCTTGTCTCGTGGAAGAGTAAGAAACAAAATGTTGTTGCAAGGTCTAGTGCAGAGGCTGAATACTATGGCAGTAGCCACATGTGAGCTCATTTGGATTAAACAACTTCTTCAGGATTTGAAGTTTGGAGACACTCAACAAATGAAGCTATGTTGTGATAACCAGGCAGCCCTCCATATAGCTTCCAATCCAGTATTCCATGAGAGAACTAAACCTATCGAGATCGATTGTCATTTTGTCCGAGAGAAAGTCCTTTCTAAAGAAGTCGTCACCGAATCTGTTAGCTCTAATGATCAATTGGCAGATATCTTTACAAAATCTCTAAGAGGACCGAGAATTCAAAATATTTGTTCCAAGCTTGGAGCATTTGATTTATATGCTCCAGCTTGAGGGGGAGTGTTGATATTAGTTGGACGGTGCGGACGGTGTTCCTAGGATTTAACTTATCATTTATTTCCTTGTAAATTGTAAATTGTATTTACTATTTAGTGTATATATATAGCAAAGTATGATGAATAAAAATAACTCAAGCATTTCACAACCTCTAGTCTCTTGAATAATATGCATAATGTCATTAGAGAATAGAAATTAACAATACTAAGAACAAATGCAAACTGAATTTATAATTCTTAAAAATAAGCAAGAAAATCTTTTTTTAGAACACATTAATCCTAGAAGTAAAAAAAAATGCAAGCTGAATATATATTATAATGTAAAAAAATAAGAAAATCCTTTTTAAGAACTGGGACATCAGACATTAGAAAGCAATAAAGCACATCTATAAAAGAGAGTTTGTGCTTGCGAGTCGCAATTGCTGGAGAGTGGAGTCGTGTCGGAGGGTCGAGTCGGAGAGACTAGGATATGCCGGAGATGGTGGACAGGTGGTGGAGCCAAAACCAGGGAGAGTGGGTAACGTCATAGCTTTGAGAGAGAGAGAGAGAAAGAGATAGAGAGAGTATAACGTGTGAAATATCAAAGGGTAAAAATAAAGGGTTGGAGTGAATAAGGTTTTAACCTAGGCCAGAAAACCCGGAAAAAAAAACTCTAAACTGAAGATAAACTAAAAAAACCCCTAAAATAAATAAAAAATGAAGCGTCAACACTGCCTTGAAAGCCATGGCTGTCTCGGCTGCAAGACCACAAATGGCAAAATCCACAACACTTTTAAGTGGCAAATCACAGTTCACTCAAAAACTGCCCCACCATGGCCGCTCTTCGATAACACTGGGATGAATAAATGTAGAAGGGAATCATTCAAAGAAATACAGTTTGTGAGAACAGAGCTATTGCTCAGTTGTGAAAAAGGAGACCCTTTCTAAAAGGAAACCCATGGAGAGGAGTCTTCCCCTTGTTCTGTCAATTTCAGCCAGGCTTAACCATTCTTTTCACTATTTCCATAGTGGGCTCCTAACAATTTGGTTCGGCCTGCTGGATCGTTGATCGTTGAGATGGAGACCAAAGTGGAAGCCTTGGATGGAGAATTCAATGGAGTTCTTCAAGAAAAGGACCGGCGATGGAAATCAAGAAGAGGAATAATGGGATTGAAGAAATAGAGACTCGATTGTGAGGAAGAAGGGGGGAAGGGACGACTCTGACATCAAGAAGAGCAGTGCAAGGATTAGAGAGACCAAGCATATGCTTGGTTAGTGGATGAAGAAACAAGGATACAATTATGAGAAGAATAGGTGGAGGCGTGATCATTTCAGGAGATAACTTCATCGTGATTGATTTACGATGGAGGGAATTTGGAGGTCAGCAACGAAGAGCAACCCTCTTGGTCAAAGAATATCTGAAAAAATATCTCATATCTTTATCGCATCTTATAATATTTTAAAAAATTAGAATATCTTAGATGATCTTTTAGGATTTATTTCCTACTAGATTCCCTGATTTGTTTATTTATTTAATTAAGACTAGGATTCTACTATTAGTATAATTATAAAAGTGGAGTGTTGGGTTGATCTTTTTGTATCACATCGTCATCACATCAGATTAATATTAATCTTATTATTTTGATTCTCTATTCTATCTTTTCCTATTTCCATACCTAAAACCCTCAATTCTGATGTTGACCATGGAGAGGTTGTTCCTTTTAACTGACACGTTAGATAATGTACAATTGATGGTGACAAGTTACAACAACTGATAATGGTTGCAAAAGACAGCGCAATCCAATATTTACCTAGCTTGGAAAGTCCTTATCTGTCACATATAGAGGGAGAGCAATACATAATGTTATGGGAGTAGCTTCTTCACTGACAAACATATTGTCTAAAAGTTTCTAAATCAGTGTCTTCTACAGCCTGTAAAGTGCATAGTATGAACAGAGACTTGAATTTAAGGTAACACAGAGGAAATATCCTAAGATGAGTTCGTTTTGTGGAGTGTTTCCTACTCCTTATGCTAGGGCTGTTTTCTTTTTGCTATAGTTTACTGCTGCATAATCTTGTTGATTATATTATGTACATTGTGCAGATTTGTCATGCTTGCTCCATATTTTCTTATGAAAGAAAATTTTAAATCAAATCCAGTAACAAAAGAAAAGATGGAGATTGTGGCACAATGACTATGCCAATAAGATCACGTTATGACAATAGTAGTGAATAGTGATAGCCTAGATGTTGAGGCTGGTAATGACAAAAGATTGGAATAAAAGTAATACTAAGCGAGACAGTTGAGGTAACAGAAATGGTGTAAGTAGCAATGGAGGCAGAGTAGAAGCAGTAGTTGTGGATCTAGACTATAGAAATAGAGGGTTCGAGGTAGTCATGGAAGGAGTGGTATCAATCATATCCCATAATGGCAGTTGCAAGTTTGTAGATGGGCTTGATGGTGGGTGCACATCAGTGATAGAGCCTGTAAAGTTGCAACTATGAGGCCATAGAGATCATGGCAAAAGTACAGTCGCAAGAGTGATGCTACACAGCAAGGGAAAAAAAAATCCAAATTTTTTTACAGAACTCCACAGTTGTTGTATGGAATAATGTGTTGGGGACCACTCTTCCCACTCATCCATCCAGGCGTCAACAAGCAAACCACATCGTTCTGTCAAAAATTCTGTTCGGATTGTCTAACATTTTCCTTTAGCAAAATTAAAACAAGTTGATTCAGTGATTTTTGTGATTGTGTTAAATATTTAGAAGGCTTCAACCAATTATAAATAATTTCTATCAAAAGCTAATTCACATGCATGTACAAAATTTTTAATCATGGTCAAAATATGAGATACATACCCAAATGACAGAAAATGCTAGCCTTTCCACATCAGATCGAAGAGAACATATATCTGCCAATGATTTTTTTATCAATGCAAGGCAAAAAAAGAGTTAGAGAGTATAGATACATATAACACCCAACCAGTTAAAAGAATGTCAAACGATATTACCCTCAGTAAGAGGTTTTGGAAGCATATCTATCCGTCGCTCAACAAGGTAGACAGATGTGCCCCTTTCTGAAGCCTCATCATCAAGTGGAGTTCCAGGATGCACAAAATTTGTCACATCAGCAATATCTGATAGCATCTGGTTAAAGATGAACCACATAAAGGGATTAAACAGCACAAACAGGGAGATGGGAGAGAGGAGAAAGATGACAGAAAAGCTAACAAAACCCGGCTGTTTAAGGAGACGAAGCAACCCATAGAGGGTGAATATTTATGTATTGTTCAGACATACAATCTTTTAGGCACCATCTGATAACTTCACTCGAGACTAGGAGATTCTATTCTGAAAAGATATCCTCAAATAACATTCGAACAATCTAAATTTAGGCCCGCAAAGTAGTAGCATACTTCATCATACACAAATACACAAATATTAAACAAGTCGAGCATGTTAAAGAAAGCTTTTAGGACTACCATAAACAGATATGGTAATTAAAATTGTCAACAAGAGCATCCAAATTTATGCAAAAATAAAGGAGTGCACATAAATGATAAAATCATACAATCCATCCAATTGTAAAAATCCACAAATACTAATTTGAGAATAGAGCCTCTTTGTTAATGTATTACATGCATCATCAATAAAATAGATGTATAAAGGATACGAACTCCAACTTCAAAGTTTCCATTTGGAAGAGCAGAACAATGGAGTGCATCATCAATATCCTTGCAACCTGCATGCAAGCAGCAGCATAATTGTTTAAAATGTGCTATTCTAAATTAAAGCAACTACTTTAAATTGTTCTTTATCAAATTGAGTGAAACTACTAATGATAGAAGTTGGTAAACATACCAATAAAGATCATCAAATATGCAAATGATAAAACTCACATGGAGAAAAGAAACTAAAGAGTGCTGAAAAAGGGTTGTATCACCATGTGTCTTTTGCATAATTCTCAATAGTGGCCAGAACGGATCATGGCAAGGTGAGCTCCTCCGCTCCTAGACAACTGTCACATGGCGTTTCGGCCAGCATAGCAGCCAAACAATAGCAGCCTATGTTATCAATAATGCGGCTATCGCGTGCTATAGCAGATTCATGGAACGGAGTGGCACTATAGCGGATTCATGGGGTGGAGTGGTGCATTGCCGCAACTAAGACTTCAATCACGGTGCGGATAGCCAGAGTGGGGAACGCGGCCGCAAATCGCAGCTGTGTGAATGTATTGTACTAAGCATAGACCTGAGTGCACGGTAACCCTATAGATGCAACTCAGTTAGGAATTGGTTAGACTTGTAACCGTCTATGTTAGGAGAGCTAACAATTGCCGACTGATATAAATATCAATTGGCCAGATTCAGTGTACACAGAATATTCAACTACAGAAAACACAGAAATATTCTCTTTCTTTCCCTCCTCCCTCTCTCTTTTCTTCTCTGGTTTCTTTGCTTTAACATGGTATCACGAGCTCATCGGTTTTGATGGTTGATTCTTCTCCTCCGCCACCGTCACCACCAAATCGCGTAACTCCTCTACGCATTGTATCATCTTCTCCGGTCACTTTTTCACATCAAATCAATGATAAGCTTGACGACAAAAAATTTCGTCCTATAGCGTCAACAAATCGAACCGGTGATTAAGGCACATCGCCTTCACCGATTCGTCATTTCTCCCGAAATTCCACCACAGTATCTGAGCGACGTTTATCGTATAGCAAGTTCTTTGAATCCTGCGTTCACTGATTGGGCAGCAGGATCAAATTCTTCTTTCTTGGCTTCAATCGACTATCTCGAGTGCGATCTTGTCTTGGTTCCTTGGTTGTGCACACGCATTTCAATTTTGGGAAAAAAATCCATGATTTATTCTACAAACACAGTGGAAATCACGAGTTGGCGATCGCTGCTATGAAGGGGTCTGAAAACCCTATTTTGCCCCCCAAAAGTTACCAATTCACTCTATTTTAGGCTTTTTCGTCATTTTGCAAAGTCCTTTTAGTTTTAGGGTGAGCAGCCGTGCGTGAACCCAAAACACATTCCAAAACTTCACGTTCTTTGCAGACTGCAGTCATTCTCTCTCGCCCATTCCCTCTTTGTTCCAGCAACTTCCGGTGATTTCTAGCTCCTCAATTGCATTCTTCTTCATCTCTATATTGTTTTCTTCTCTGCTACTCTCTGTTGTTCACTTCCTCTGCATCCTCAACCACCATGGCATCATCTCAACCACCAAGTCAACCACCAATTCCTTGGACGCTGCATCCTCAACCACTTCGTGTGCATTGGTGAAACCTACAGGTGAGTGGTGACAACCTTGATATGGCTTAGGAATGGAATAGCTTGAAGCATATAAACAACAAGAAGGTTGTCATTTGTGATTTTTGTGGAAAGACTACAACTGGGGGAATTACTAGAGCCAATAGACACCAAATGGGGGTGAAGAAAGGGAGGAGGAAGAAGTGGAAGAAGACTCAGAAGATACTGAAAATGAGGAGGAGGAAGAAGAAATCTTAAGATCATGTAGTGAAGAAGAGAATGACGATGATTGATGAGGAAGATATTGGGAATGGAGATAGTGATTCCATTTAAGGAAACATGTGTAATTATTTTGAATGCTTAGATTAGTATCTATTTAGTTGATGTTTGAGTCTTAGAGTTAGAGGCTGAAACTTACTAAGTTATATTGGATTTGAATGTTTGTGACAATGAATATCTTTTTTATTTTGTGTATTTTTCGGTTTTAGAGCATTTAAATGTATTGTATAAATTACTTATAATGTTTTCCCTAATCTTCGGTGTAGCGGCCATTCCGCTATCAGCTATCCCGCTTTGGCAGTTTTGGAGACGGCCGCAATCTACTATTGACTACCTTGATTGCAGCATAAGATAGCAGCCATAACAGCAAAATTGGTTAATGAGGGGGTGAAAGCCCTAATTTTTTTAGGGGAAATGACTTTCCTAAACTACCTCCACTAGAGCCCACCTAGAAGCACCAGATTAAGTATTTTAAGTCTATGTTTTAGTGTTAATGTATAATTTTCTTCAATCCAGCACACACAAACTCCATTTTTGCACTCAATTTAGGGATTTTGTGAAGTCTTCAACCCAGTACCACCAGCCACCGTTTTTTTTACTTCGTTTAGAGTGTTCATCTCTGTTTCACAACAAGCAACTTCATCCATGACTCATCCACCATTTTTGCACTAGCCAGCCTCGGTTTCACACTGGCAAGACCGCTTCTTGCTCAGTTTCCCATGCAACTCCTGCCTCTAACCCAAATGGCAGCCTCTGTTCAGCAAGTTCCAGGCATTGTTTCACAAGCTACAGCCTCTGTTTCTAAGTTTCACATATCAACATCCCCTGTTACCTTTATTTATTTGAGTATTAATGTGATAGAAACCGGTATTTGATTACAAGATATTACTAAGGAAATAGGGATGATCCCTTGATTACAATACAATATAGCAGAACTTCGAGGGTCTGCACCTCCCCAAATGCCCTAAGGCCCCAATTCCTATTCAATTCACTCGATACCCTCTCTATCAATCTCTCCTCTTATTTATAGGTAAACTAAGTAACTAACTCTAACTGCTACTAACTGCTCTATTATTTAACTGCTACTAACTGCTCTATTATTTAACTGCTACCAACTGCCATATTACTAACAAGGCCTAATAAAGACACATTAATCTAACAATACTCCCCCCTAAACATTCACCTTGTCCCCAAGGTGAAGGGCAAGTCTCTAAGGAATAATTTTCCGGGGTCCCACTACTTGAAGCACGATGATCCTGCGGCTGTTGTCGTATGAAGCTGTCCATCCGGGTCCCATAAATCTGCGCAAATCCATAAGGTAAAAGAACATGTGAATCCCATTATCCTGGGTCTGATTTGTGAAGGCAGAAACCTCCGTATCATGGCGGATCGGAAATCCTCCCATGTTGGATTCAGAGCACACATCTCCCACCATTTAAACCACCATAACGCCTCTCCTTCCATGGCTGTCTTGGCGGTTTGAATCTTTTCTTGGTCGGTTATTCCCTTCAAATCGAAGCACTTCTCGACTCGACTAACCCACCCGCATGCCTCCTCACCCGAAAACAATGGAATTTCAAGTTTCCTCCATTTGTCTCCTCTGTGACTCGTCTCCTTTCCAACCACCGTGTCGCCGCTGCCACCGATATTGCTTCCACCATTATGATGATTGTGATGACCACTATTTTGTGGATTCCGATTCAGAATTTCCCGTATCTCTCGTGAACTGTCTTCGATTTTTCTCGCTTGATATTCCTTTCGAAAAGTTCTCTCGATTCTTGAACGGCGCTCAAGAGACTCGATTCTTGCTTCCATTCTTCGCCTATGAACTCGAAACACTCCCCGAACCGAGTGCTCGATACCGATTGATAGAAACCGGTATTTGATTACAAGATATTACTAAGGAAATAGGGATGATCCCTTGATTACAATACAATATAGCAGAACTTCGAGGGTCTGCACCTCCCCAAATGCCCTAAGGCCCCAATTCCTATTCAATTCACTCGATACCCTCTCTATCAATCTCTCCTCTTATTTATAGGTAAACTAAGTAACTAACTCTAACTGCTACTAACTGCTCTATTATTTAACTGCTACTAACTGCTCTATTATTTAACTGCTACCAACTGCCATATTACTAACAAGGCCTAATAAAGACACATTAATCTAACATAATGATGAATGTGTCTCAAGTTATGAGTGACTATTGAGCACCCACTATCTTCAGTGAGCAGCCACTTCGCAACCCACTATTAGTGTGTTTGTTTCCGCGGCATGATGGACTGGGACGTGGAAGCAACTCATTATAGCTTCCACGTTCCATATCAAAAATGTTACTGTTTTGCCATTCCAGAATTGCTTTTTGAGAGACGCAACGTAAATCCAAACACAGGCTATGTTGTTTTAGCATTTTCAGAGGTGGCTGCTCCGGGCCACATTCACCCATCATCTTACTTATTTCATTTAAATCTCCTTGGTATCCCTCTCCACCAGCTTCTTGTTATCAAAACTTTTTGTTTATCATTCACTTACTGAGCTAACAAATAATCTTTTAAATATAAACATGAGTCAATTTTAGAGTACAAGGTGCATCATTACAAGGCATGCTGAAATTGAAATTTCTAATCATAAAATTTACTTTATTACCAGTTGAGAGCAATCAAATTGTTATATCAATTTAATGCTTAGGATAAGTTTCTAAGACTAACTAATCCGGACTTTTCATCCCTAATTGTCTGGGCAAAGAACTATAATAGTTAAAATTAGTTAATATGATCTTTGAAATATAAAATATTTAAATTTAAATTTAAATATTATAATTTTCAATAGCAGAAGATGCAGTAATGTTTGACCATTTTCAGAGTAACAGAAGTGGGGGGAAAAATAGAAACCGATACCTGGAGGGTCCACACTGAAGACACGCAGATGACGCAAATCCTGCCTTATTGGATTGGACAAATCTTCAGAAGAGACTGACCATGGCAATGGTGGCAAGCATGCTAGAATTTGTAAAGAGAACGGCCTTGAATTTATGTCATTTTCTATCAAAACCACCTATATTGTAAAGAAAAAAGAGCTGTCATATTTTAAATATTATTTATTGGTTATAAACATAACAAATAGTTACCATATGTTGTGTCAGCAAGTATTCTATGAAGCTAGCATTTATCGAATTCTTATGATACCCAACCAAAGGCACTAGATAATTCAAAATAATAAGTAAATATGGGGTGTATTCGAGTAGTGTCTAATGGTGCCTGCAGAGTATCCAACACAGAACTATTCTACAATCTACACCAGTACAGCAAACATTTTAAACTATTCAAGCTTCCTTGTGTATATTGACAGGACAGGGATATTCAATTCTATCTCCCTTCCAGTAAATGAAGCCATCAACAAAATGCAAACAAGTAAAGAAATCAGCAGAGACCATAAGCATGTTGCCTGATGGTTTGCTCAAGTGGCTGAGTATATTAATTTTCACCAGTCTTAGGTTTAAAATTCATATTCTAATCAAATCAAAAGACAACAAGATGAGGAAGCATAAAGAAATCACTTCCTAGAAAATATTATTGCATCACCTTCATCAAAACACTATAGCATTTAAGCATAAGCCACACAATCATTCTCTTCCCTATCTCCATACACAAGCATGTAAATCCAATATTACATACCTCGCTTTCAGTATCTCTATCACCTATCTCTCCTATAGTTTGCACATAATGCCCTGATGGATACCGAGATTGACGATCCCAAGAATCAACTGCCACAATAATCCTCTTATCCAAAAGGTTCTCAAGCTGGCGTGTTTGGATGCGAATCTTGGGAATTCTGCGATCTTTGGAGACAAACAAAGCATGGGCAACACCACCACTCCCTGCGGGCATAGGCATTGGCTCTAAAGAACCACAATACCTGCAAAGACATTCCAAAGTGAAGTTAACGTGTAAAGAACAATTATAATTAATACAAAGTATACAGCAAAGCTATCTTGAAGACAAAATCTATGTACACCTTGAAACTGAATATTAGAGTATATGTAGTAGTTGTATTTGTACACTCATAACTGTATTCAGTTATGACAGCTGTAGTATAGGCTAGCTGTAAAAGCCACCCGAAGGCTATATAAAGCCTCACACAGTAATCAGTTATCTTATCAATCAATAACAGAAAAACAGTTAGAGAAAATTCTCTCTTCTCTCTATGCCTTCATTCTGTTCAATTGTTCTTAATATGGTATCTTGAGCTTTACTTTTCTGGGCCGCGTCTTCATCGTTACCGTTGATCTTCTTCGCTATCGACGATCCATGGCAACCACCGGAAATCCGTTCACTGAACCAGCTTCGCAACCACCGTCTTCGTCGTCTCCTTCGATGAATTTCAATCCCACACTTTCCGTGAAGCTCGATGATCAAAATTTCCTTTTGTGGAAACAGCAAGTGGAAGCTGTGATCATCGTGCACAAGCTTCACCGGTTCGTCGTAAATCCCGTGATTCCGCCGTAGTATACGTCGCCGGCGAATCGAGACCTAGGGATTGAATTGGAAGCTTACCAACTCTGGCTGGTACAGGATCAAATGCTCTTCACATGGCTTCTTGGCTCTCTGTCTCCTTCGATTCTTCCGCACTTTATAGGTTGCAAGCGTTCATATCAGGTTTAGGACAAAATCCACAAACATTTCTATGCTCACCTTCGTGCTAAGGTACGTCAATTTCGGTCAGAATTGAAGAACACCAAATAAGGTTCACGATCCATTTCAGCATATTTGATGAGAATTCGTGCCCTAGTTGATTCACTACAAGCCATTGGTGATCCGGTTTCAGATCAAGACCATATCGATACAGTTCTAGAAGGTCTCCCGGAGGAATATAATTCCTTCATTATGATGATTTACTCTAGGGTTGATCCTCCCTCAATTGATGATATTGAGGCACTGCTCTTGGTTCAAGATGCTCAATTCGAGAAGTATAGGCAAGAATTGCCTACTCCCTCAGTTACTGCGAATGTGGCACAGGCACCAACTCTTCAGGAATCTTATTCTGCAGCTGAGTTTCAACAGTCTCATGGTGGTTTCCGAGGCCGGGGAGGAAGGAACCGTGGCCATGGGGGCAGGGGTCGTGGTCGTGGAGGACCCAAACCCACTTGTCAACTCTGTGACAAATACAGGCATGATGCCTATAACTGTTGGTACAGGTTTGACCAAAGCTTTGTACCATCACAGAGACCTCCACAAAACCAACCACAATTCAATTCCTCTCAAACTCAGCAATCAGTGCAGCAACAGCACTTTGGACACAATCAGGTTCCTCAGAATGTCTATCAGAGACCTACTCAGTCCTCTACTCAGTCTAGTGCTCACCTAGTCATGCAGCAACCTCAGTTTGTCCCAAACACACGAGCCCCTACAGAGATCCTTTGACAATCAAGCTTGGTTTCCTGACTCAGGGGCCTCTCACCACATAACTGCAGATCCAAACAATCTCAGTCATAGCATCCCATTTGGAGGACAGGACCAAGTCCTCATGGGAAATGGCCAAGGTCTGTCTATAAACTCAGTAGGCTCATCTACTTTTTCTTCCCCTTCCCAACCTCAAACTATATTTTCCCTGAAAAATCTTCTTTTAGTTCCTAAAATTACTAAGAACTTAGTCTCCATGTCTAGATTTGCTCGTGATAATAATGTTTATTTTGAGTTTCACCCATTCTCTTGCTATGTCAAAACACAGGGCTCTAATCGTGTTCTTCTTTAAGGCTCCCTTGGAGGTGATGGCCTCTACAGTTTTCAGAATATCAACATTCTCAAGGAGCCTTCATCTTCCTGTTTTCACCATTCAGTTTGTAAATCTGCTCCTAATGAGCACATAGCTAAGTATTCTCCTATTTCCTTTACTGCTACTAGTACTTTAGCCACTTGGCAGCTTAGGCTTGGACATGCTAACAACAATGCTGTAAAAGCTGTCCTACAACTTTGTAAGATACCCACATTGAATAAAACATCTTTTGAATTTTGTAATATTGCTGCATAGGCAAATCACAGAGATTGCATGCACCATCATCATCTTCCAATCACCCTATAGCCTTTGAATTAGTCCACAGTGATCTTTGGGGACCTGCCCCATTTCCCTCTTCTGGTGGATATAACTACTACATCACTTTTGTTGATGCACATACTATATTCACCTGGATCTATTTTCTTAAACAAAAATCTGATGCACTTAATGCATTCAAACAATTTTTTGCCCTAGTAAACACTCAGTCTTCTGCCTCTATCAAGGCTGTGCAAACAGATTGGGGTGGAGAATTTCGTCCCTTCTCCAAATATCTCACTGATTTGGGCATTGTGCATCGTTTGACATGTCCCCACACCTCCCATCAAAATGGGACAGTGGAGAGGAAACACGGACAGATTGTAGAAATGGGACTCACTCTTCTTTCCCATTCCTCTATCCCTCTAAAGTATTGGGACCACAGCTTTACACAAGCTGTTTACCTTATTAACAGACTGCCTACAGCAGCTCTCACCACCCATTCTTCACCTTTTCATGCTCTTTTTGGTTCACTACCAGACTACTCAACACTTGGAGTGTTTGGTTGTGCCTGTTTTCCCCATCTTAGACCCTACAATAAAAACAAGCTTCAATTTAGGTCCACTGAGTGTGTTTACTTGGGTCTCTCACCTCAACACAAAGGGCATAAATGCCTTGATCCTGATGGTCGTATCTACATTTCTAAAGATGTTTTATTCAATGAAACTAGGTTTCCCTACACCTCTCTATTTTCCACTGCATCTTGCTCTAACACTCCTCCTTCTTCAACCTATCCAGCCACTATTCCTGTTCCCACTTACCCTCCCTTGTCTGCTGAACCTATCACTGTCCACCCTCCTACTTCACCTCTCCCTCTTTCTCCTTTGTCACCCATTATTTCCATTCCTGAGCAGCACTCACCTACCACTGCCACCTCTTCCAACTCCTCCTCATCATTAAACTCTTCCTCTCCTGTCCAGCACCTTTCGGGTTTCAGTTCTTCATCTGCTGCCCAGGAAAATCCTGTGCTCAGTCCTGTGTCAAGCCCTTCTCCCTCACCTCCTCATCCCTCTCAACCTGCTAATACCCACCCTATGTTAACCAGGTCAAAAACTGGCCACTCCCAACCTAGAATCTTTCGTAGTCATGTTGAGCCAACTACTGTAAAATCAGCTCTGCAGAGCCCTCAATGGCTTGCTGCCATGAAGGATGAGCACACTGCTCTCCTTAAGAACCAAACTTGGTCCCTTGTACCTCTCCCTCCAAATCGGACTGCTATAGGCTGCAAATGGGTTTTTAGGGTCAAGGAAAACCCTGATGGAACTGTCAACAAGTTCAAGGCAAGGTTAGTCGCCAAAGGATTCCACCAACAACATGGATTTGATTTCCATGAGACATTTTCCCCGGTTGTTAAACCTATTACAATCCGAATTCTTCTCACCCTTGCTCTCACTAATAAATGGGCAATTAAGCAAATTGATGTGAATAATGCATTTCTAAATGGTGTTCTTAGTGAGGAAGTCTACATGGTGCAACCACCAGGATTTGATGCCACTGACAAGACACTTGTGTGCAAATTGCACAAGGCTCTCTATGGCCTAAAACGGGCACCTCGGGTCTGGTATGAAAGTCTAACTACTGCACTACTTTCCTTTGGGTTCAAAACCAGTAAATGTGACCCTTCACTCTTCATTTACACAAAGGGTTCTGAATCTCTCTATGTTCTGGTGTATGTGGATGATATAATCATAACAGGATCTTCCCCAACTTTGGTTCAGCACCTAATTCAGAGACTTAATGACAGATTTGCTCTTAAAGAACTTGCCAATCTTGACTACTTTCTTGAGGTGGAAGTTAAGCATCTACCTGATGGTAGCCTACTCATCACACAGTCCAAATACATTAGAGATCTCCTAGCTAAGGCCAAAATGGCAGAGGCAAAGGGAATCTCCTCTCCTATGGTTAGTAATTGTAAACTCTACCGGATCCTCACTTATATAGATCTATTGTTGGAGCTCTCCAGTATGCCACTTTAACCAGACCTTGCTTTCAGTGTTAACAAGGTCTGCCAGTTCATGAGCAACCCTTTGGACACCCATTGGCAGGCTGTGAAGAGGATATTAAGATACCTCAAAGGCTCAATCAACTATGGACTGCTTCTGCAGCCTGCAGCATCCTCAGTCCCCTTCACTCTCCATGCATACAGTGATGCAGATTGGGGGAGTGATCCTGATGATAGGAGATCAACTTCAGGCTCCTGCATCTTTTTTGGGCCAAATTTGGTCTCCTGGAGCTCCAAGAAGCAGCCTCTTGTAGCAAGATCCAGCACTGAAGCTGAGTATAGGAGCATGGCACATACTACAGCAGAAACCACTTGGATTCAGTCACTTTTAACTGAACTTGGCATCCCCTTTTCAGCACCAAAACTGTTCTGTGACAACCTAAGTGTTGTGGCACTTGCACACAATCCTATCCTACATGCTAGGACCAAGCATATGGAGCTTGACATCCACTTTGTCCGAGAGAAAGTCATCTCCAAAGCTCTCCAAGTCATCCATGTGCTCAGTTGTGATCAGTTAGCTGACTCATTGACCAAGCCACTCTCATCTTCCAGATTTGCTGAACTAAGGACCAAACTCAAGGTGGCCCCTTCTCAGCAACCACCTTGAGTTTGAGGGGAGGCTATTAGAGTATATGTATTAGTAGTATTTGTACACTCATAACTGTATTCAGTTATGACAGCTGTAGTATAGGCTAGCTGTAAAAGCCACCCGAAGACTATATAAAGCCTCACACTGTATTCAGTTATCTTATCAATCAATAACAGAAAAACAGTTACATAAAATTCTCTCTTCTCTCTATGCTTTCAATCTGTTCAATTGTTCTTAATACTGAAAGACCTGTCATATTTTCTTTTTCTATTTACATCGGAATGGGAAGAACCTCTCCTCACCCAAAACTTTTCAACACCCAAAAATAATAAAACAACTCAAAGGACTGATTACATTGAAAACATTCATGATTGAGGATTTTAAAGCAGTGTTGTCAAATTGCCGCCATGGCAGATTCTGTGCTAGCCGCCATAGGCGGCAATGCATATTATATCCGCCATGTTTCCGCCATAGGCTGCAATACCATTTTTATATGGCGGATTTTTGGTGGCCAGAAAACACTGTTTTAAAGTATGCTATGTTCTCAGAAAGGTAATGTATTCCATATTCTGCTTTGCAAGAACTTCATGAAGGAAGTTCCCTGTATCACATTTCCTGAAAAAAGGTGTTTCTAATACTAATCGATTTCCATTTTCCAGCTGTTTCAAAGCAGGATGCTTTACTAGATAAAAGATAGAATCAACAGTCTCGTACTATACTTGCCAAAGTTGAGGATTGAGGTGATGATATTTACCCATAAAGGAATTTTTAGTCAAAAATTGAGTAGTTACAGAGTTTTGGCTATTAAGAAGGCAGAAAAACAAATCTCACCATCCAACCAATAGCACCTATTTGCCAGAGTCACTCCAAAAGAACAAAATACCACTTTCCTTTTCCCCTATTTGTCAGTTAATATGTGGAATTAATTTTTTTTGCACAAGTCCTTCCAGATGCATCCTCGTAGAAAAGAATCTTATCAAAACTATATTAAGAATTTGCATGGTTATTGCTAGATTCAGTTCATATTTCTTCTAATCAAGATAAGAGGATATGGTTTCTCGACTCTCGAGTCTATTTTTTGCCAAATCCTATTTCCAATTTTTAGCAGCTATGGTCGCGATTTTGGCTGCGATTTGCACCCGTCGCACCACAATAGGATCTCGCATTGCGGCCGGTGGCTGCTCCTCCACCGTGCTACAGCGGCGCTCTAGCGCTTTATTGACTACCTAGGATGAGATGACAGACTTGGAATCTAACCAAACTTGGTCACTTGTTCCACATCCTAGTGGGAAATCTATTGTTGGATGTTGATAGGTTTAAATTGTTAAAGTAGGTCCTAAGGGTAAGGTGGATCGCTTGAAGGCTCACCTTGTGGCTAAAGATTTCACTAAAAATTTTGGTCTTGATTATGGTGAGAGCTCTCCTATTGCTAAAATGGTTTCTGTTCGCCTTTTAATCTTCATGACTAGTATGAAACATTGGCCACTATAAGAGTAACATATTAAAAAAGCTTTCCTTCATGGTACCTTGGTTGGAGGAAGTTTACATGAGGCAGCCACCTGGGTTTATATAGCACAAGCCCTTGTATGATCTCAAACAGTAAGGGTGTTCGCGGATTGGATTGGATCGGTTTTGAGCTAAAAAATCATCCGATCCAATGATTAAAACTAAGTGCGGTTTGGATTGGATCAGTTTGCTTCCTTAGAAAAATCCGATCCAATCCAATCAAATGCGGTTTGGATTGGATTGGATAATTCGGTTTTTGTCATCCTTTATTTTTTTTCTTATGTCAAATATCATTTCCACTTATTTAATAGTGGACAAAATATAATTTTCATTTAAGGGAGCTGGTTTAGGGTGCCTAATACCTATTTTAACATCTATCTATACTAGAACAGTAGAACCTTTATGAAAGCCGGCAACTATTTGTTCCTTATTAAACGTTATTTCATTTGATGAAGAGAGAGGAAAATTTTAGAGAATGCTTTAGAAAATATTGGGAGTTTGAGAAAAAATAATTATTGATATTTTTTAACACGCTCTTTTATGTTAAATATTATTTTATGTTAATTCTCTATATCTACTCTCACTTATCCTATTTTTTTCCTTGAACTAGCTACAAATAAATTATAGCTAATTATTTCTCAAATTACTTAATTGATTTCCTATTTTGCGTGTTTACTCAATCAAGTATATGTATGTTATGTATCAAAACTTTTAGCAAAACATAAGTTCAAGACATTAACATTTATTCTAAACAATCTCATATATGTCTTTCCAACAAAAATATTAAAGAGAATTAGGGTCATAAAAGTATGCAAAACAATATTTAAGTATGAGTAAAACTATAAATTCAAAAATAATAATATATGTCTATAGTAGATCAGTTTGGATTGGATTGGATGTCACTAGGGGATCCAAAATCCGATCCAGTCCAATGAAAAAAAGCGGTTTTTTCGGTTTTCGGTTTTTTCGGTTTTCGGCTTTTCGATTCGGTTTTAGCGGCTTGAATCGGTTTGGATCGGTTGATGAACACCCCTATCAAACAGTCTCCTTGATGCTGATTTGGTAGGTTCAACAAAGTTGTACAATAGTTTAGTCTCCTTGATGCTGGTTTGGTAGGTTCAACAAAGTTGTACAATAGTTTGGTATAGTTCATACTGAGGCGGGTCACTCGGTATTTTATGAACAGTGTTATCAATGGCGGATGGCGGCCGGCCAAAAATCCGCCATACATTATAGTGGATGGCAATGCGGCCATATGGAGGGTGCCATGGCGGACAAAAAAAATTATATATATATATATATACACATAAAAAATTGCAGAAATAAATATAAAAACCAAAACACTAGCAACATATGTCAAAACCATAGACTAAATTGATAGAAAATATCATATAAGTCTCATATTCACCTATCATAGACTACTAACAAGGTTGATTACCATCAAGTTGGAGACTTCAAAATTCAAATTCAAAACTTCAAAATTCAAATAACAACAAAATGATAAAAACAACAATACAGACACACAGTCTGAAGCATCCGAAGCTGGTTCAGAAGTCATTGTCGGAAAAGACTGAAAAAGGAGAAGAGAAGAGAAGAGGCTGGTCGCTAGTCGTCGGTGAAAGGCCGGTCGCCTGACAGTGGGTGTCACCGGAGAGTGGATGGTCGGAGAAGAAAGTATGAAATGGAAGAAGAGAAGAGGTTTTGGTCTCCAAGGATTTCACACATACGAAAATGAGAAGAGGAAAAAGGGTCAGATGTTTTCATCAGGTTTTTACCCATTTTGGGCCCAATTTCGGTTTGGGTCACACAACCCAAGTGACCCAGATGGCTGGTTCAGGGTTTTTTCCTCAAAAAACCCACCTTTTCTGCCATGCAGCTGCCACAAACCGCCACGTGAAATCAGTCACGCCGCCTCCTTCGTATGGCGTTTCCTTTGAAACCCGCCACCGCTTTCTGTCATGGCGCCACCATGGCCGCTATTCGATAACACTGATGAACTTCCATGTTCTTGTTAATGCATCTTTATTGTCGTCACTGGCAATGATCATGAAAGCATTCAAGGCCTGAAACAACATTTGCTTAGGCACTTCGAGACTAAAGAGTAAATACTTGGCTAGTTTGAGATATTTTCTAGGGATTGTCGCACAATCAAAGAATGGCAAAACTATCACCCAAAGAAAGTATGCTCTTGACATTCTCGAAGAAACTGGGATGCTAAACTATAAACTAGTTTATACTCCTACGAACCCAAATGTCAAACTATTACCAAATCAAGGTGAGCCCTACTCAAATCTAGGCAGGTACCCAAGAGGCTAGGAAAAATAAAATATCTCACTATGACTAGGCCCAATATATCATTTGTTGATAGTGTTGTCGGTCAATTTCTTAATTCACTTTGGGATAGTCATTGCGAAGTAGTCGTTAGGATCTTGAGATATGTTAAAGGTTCTCCAAGAAAAGAGTTGATATATGAAAACAAGCACCATGCAGAGGTATAATATTGGGCCATGGCTCTTGATACATGCAAATTGATAAGGTTAAAAAAACTCATTCAATATTTGTGATAATTAAGTTGCTTTGCACATTTCTATTAAACCAGTGTTCCATGAAAGCAGTGTTATCAAATAGCGGCCATGGCGGCGCCATGGCAGATTGCGATGGCAGATTTTTGCCCAACCGCCATGGCCAATTTGTGAAGGATGGCGGCGCCATGGCGTTTTATGGCGGCTTGAAATGGCGGATTTTTAGCCTTCCGCTATGTTCCGCCATCCGCCATCGATAACATTGCATGAAAGAAATGAGCATATACAAATCGATTGTACTTCATTCATGAAAAGATTATTTTAGGAACAATCACCATTACTTTTATAAACACCAATGATCAACTTGCAGATATCTTCACCAAATCTCTTCGAGGTCCTCAAAGTCATTATATTTGTAACAAGCTTGGAGCATTTGATCTTTATGCTCTAGGTTGAGTGAGTGTAGCAAATTTCAGAGTGTTGGAACTCTTATCCTAGTAAAAAGCTAGAGTTATTGTTGCTTAGGAAATAGGTTATTGTTTCCTAGTAGTTAGTCAAAAAAATTCTAGTAAATAGGTGAGCATTCATTATCAAATATATATAAATATCAACTGCTAAGTGTGTGTTTTACTTAAGCATTTCTCACAAATATGTCTAATTCTCTCAAAGTCCCTAATGTTTTCTTTTGTTTGTCCTTTTTTAATTTTGTAAGGAGGATCCTCTTATACTCCCAAGTCCCAACTCTTTCAAATCTTCTTCTCTTCATCTTAATGAATTTTTTCTTTTATTAAAAAAGAAAAATAGCAGAGTATCGATCAGTGTAGATAAAAGTGATGTTAGATCCCATCAATTGAATGCCAATTTGTTGAGTAACACATAAATGCTTCAAGTAACCCAAATAAAGCACTTACGAATGCCAGTTTCTCTTTATAATGCCAACAATACGACCAGAAGGGCGACTAGAAACAGCATTTATTTCTCCAGTAGAACCTTGTTGAGGAATGGTTCTAGGTGCATCATCAGCACTATTTGGAGCTAGATGAACATCTTCATCCTCATCCTCATCCTCTGCAAACAAATAATATTACCTGGTATGGAATTTAAATAAACAAGCATGTTGGCATACACGTGCATACACAAAATGGACTGAGTTATTTCAAGCTCGCATACTGAGATTAAATGCAGTAGGGAAGAGAATAAAACAAGCAACTTTGTTTTAGTTTATATAGGTCTATATATATCTACAAAATTTAAATATGTTAATAAGCAAAAGTAATGGAAAGCTCTTTGTATTAGTGTCATTGTATTGTCTTTGCTTACTTGTGATGCTTTTTCCAAGGACGTCCCATCCACTCTTTCCTTTGTATTTCTTTTTTCATCCAAATAAAATATAAAATAATAATAATAATAATAATAATAATAATAAAAGCATATGAGCAACATTACTGTCTTATGCTTGCACCTGGCCATAATGATGAAGTTGACTCAAATACTAGGATTAAAATATAATATTAACCCATTCAACATGTGAATCGAAAAGACAGTGTCAGTATTGAAAGAACTTTAGAATTTTCAACAGTTTGGATGTGTTGTGCTAAATTATGCAGCACAGGGTTGATTTTTCCCACAAAGTTGCCCAATGCCAGCATATGGAGGAGATCTCTGTACCAAACCTTTTTACTTTCACTGAAATTTAAAAATAACGATTTAGCATATCTTTCCCTTAAAGTCTCTCTTTCTCATTTTTAAATTTTCAAACATGACAGAAAGATAATATATTTAGGATAGAGATTTCAATAAAAATTGGCCTAATAAAATCAAGTATTGAAGATAACATTGAAATAGATAAACTCTTACAAGTTGTAAGTCTGCCTCATGGTGTAGTCCAGATGGCCTAACAGTTAACATACCTTCACTAGCTATAGATAGTGACTTCTCTTCTTGCCACTGGTCCTGAGGCAATAGTTCAACTGCCACAATATCACCATCAAAAGCTCGGTTCATGTTCGAGCGCCCATAAATAATTATTTCATCACCAATGCTTTCACTTCCAACATATGCTTCAAATGGATTGTAACGGTTTACACGAAGTTTCCCTTGATGATATATTCCACGATGCAAACCAGAAGTAATTTCTGACATGGGCTTATGCTGAAAATTAACAGAATGTAAACACTCCATTATGCCAGTTCAACCACACCTGCTGACACAAATTACTTTATGGAAATGAAATGAAATGAAATTAATTGAATACCTCTGTATAGATGACTTTCCTCTTGGATGGTCTGAGATCTTCAACCTCTTCCATGTCAACATCTTCAGATGCAGGCCGCACAAGCAGGTCGAGTAAATCAGGTCGGTCCAAAGACTTCACATATGACTCAACTGAAAACAAAAGACAAATTGCTTAATAAGTTTTTGGGCCGAATCTATTCAACAAAAATGTTAGTTTGACATTCCTCATAGACACAGAAGTACAGTAGTTTACTGAGATATTTAACATAGAGCTCACTTGCCAAAAAAAAAAAACTACCTGTTTCTGCGTGAATGCCATCTTCACTAGCCTTCCTTTTGTTCTCTTTATCGTTAGTTATAAGCAAAACCTTTACTCCACCACCAAGATGATTCTGATACCACTGAGTAGCCACTCGGATAGCTACATTACCACTATTTAAAGTTACAACTTAAAAAGAATTTTATCTCTATTAGCAATTCATGAACAAGACCATCCAAGTGAAGCAGAAAGCATATAATAAATAATAAACAAAAAATAATTCAAAGTTTGTCTGAAAGCAAACCTCTATCGTTCCTATCATTTTTAGTTTCCCCACTCATTTCCTTAACATATGTATCCCTGTCAACAGAGAGACACAAAATATCAAATACAGGTCTCTTCACATGGAAAAAATATTAGCAGCATAGCTTGAAAAATACACAGCTACTCTACTAACTACTGACGAAAAACGACCAAGCAATTAACAGGAACAGAGCTGTCATGATCATAGCAAAGTTCTTCCTTAAGAAAGTCATCCAAAAATGCATTGTCAACATCCAACTGTAGGATGCTTCAGTGATGAGTGAGAGCCAATGTGAGGATGACTCAGACAGTAACTGGCTTAACCACATGGGAAAAGTTATTAGTGTAGTCAAAGCCAGTTTGGTGGTGAAATTCATTGGCCACCAACCTAGCTTTGTACTTATTGGTGGAGCCATCCAGGTTTTCCTTGACCCTAAACACCAACTTGTAGCCAATAGCTAATCGGTTAGGTGGAAGAGTCACCACAGTCTGAGTCTAATTTTGAAGTACAGCATCAAATTCTGCTCGCATGGCGGCTTTTCATTGAGAATGGGTCAAGACCTCTTTAACGGTGCTAGGTTCCAAATGAGTAAACAATAGGTTAGGTACAAGTCTAAGTTTGTAAATTCCAGATCTGGACCTAGTTTTTCAGGGTTATCGGGGAATGCTAGGTGTGTCTATCTACCCTGTAGCAGTTTTTTTATGGTTCATTATTATAATGGCTTTGGTAAAAACAAAGAAAAAAAAATTATGGAAGTTAGTCCTTGCAGTCCTTTGATGCGTGTAGTTGGAACAGAATGCTTATAGTTGATTCACTGCCCCAAACTTGCTTGGGGTAGGTTACTTTCTGGATATGCAACCAAGAGATTGCATAGCCTTGCTGTATTCTTAGTTTTTCCATGTTCTCCTTTGTAATACAGACTTTCTTGTTTTTTGGAAGATTCTTTATCCTCTTCCAAACTGTATTTCCTCAACTTTCCTCTCTAATAAAATTTATCGTCTCATCCTTGACCCTAAACACCAACTTGTAGCCAATAGCTAATGGGTTAGGTGGAAGAGTCACCACAGTCTGAGTCTAATTTTGAAGTACAGCATCAAATTCTGCTCGCATGGCGGCTTTTCATTGAGAATGGGTCAAGACCTCTTTAACGGTGCTAGGTTCCAAATGAGTAAACAATAGGTTAGGTACAAGTCTAAGTTTGTAAATTCCAGATCTGGACCTAGTTTTTCAGGGTTATCGGGGAATGCTAGGTGTGTCTATCTACCCTGTAGCAGTTTTTTTATGGTTCATTATTATAATGGCTTTGGTAAAAACAAAGAAAAAAAAATTATGGAAGTTAGTCCTTGCAGTCCTTTGATGCGTGTAGTTGGAACAGAATGCTTATAGTTGATTCACTGCCCCAAACTTGCTTGGGGTAGGTTACTTTCTGGATATGCAACCAAGAGATTGCATAGCCTTGCTGTATTCTTAGTTTTTCCATGTTCTCCTTTGTAATACAGACTTTCTTGTTTTTTGGAAGATTCTTTATCCTCTTCCAAACTGTATTTCCTCAACTTTCCTCTCTAATAAAATTTATCGTCTCATCCCGCCGCCGCCCCCCCCCCCCCCCCCCCCCCCGCCCCAAAAAAAAAAAACAATTTATCTCCTTTGATGCGTGTAGTTGGAACAGAATGCTTATAGTTGATTCACTGCCCCAAACTTGCTTGGGGTAGGCTACTTTCTGGATATGCAACCAAGAGATTGCATAGCCTTGCTGTATTCTTAGTTTTTCCATGTTCTCCTTTGTAATACAGACTTTCTTGTTTTTTGGAAGATTCTTTATCCTCTTCCAAACTGTATTTCCTCAACTTTCCTCTCTAATAAAATTTATCGTCTCATCCTTGACCCTAAACACCAACTTGTAGCCAATAGCTAATCGGTTAGGTGGAAGAGTCACCACAGTCTGAGTCTAATTTTGAAGTACAGCATCAAATTCTGCTCGCATGGCGGCTTTTCATTGAGAATGGGTCAAGACCTCTTTAACGGTGCTAGGTTCCAAATGAGTAAACAATAGGTTAGGTACAAGTCTAAGTTTGTAAATTCCAGATCTGGACCTAGTTTTTCAGGGTTATCGGGGAATGCTAGGTGTGTCTATCTACCCTGTAGCAGTTTTTTTATGGTTCATTATTATAATGGCTTTGGTAAAAACAAAGAAAAAAAAATTATGGAAGTTAGTCCTTGCAGTCCTTTGATGCGTGTAGTTGGAACAGAATGCTTATAGTTGATTCACTGCCCCAAACTTGCTTGGGGTAGGTTACTTTCTGGATATGCAACCAAGAGATTGCATAGCCTTGCTGTATTCTTAGTTTTTCCATGTTCTCCTTTGTAATACAGACTTTCTTGTTTTTTGGAAGATTCTTTATCCTCTTCCAAACTGTATTTCCTCAACTTTCCTCTCTAATAAAATTTATCGTCTACCCCCCCCCCCCCCCCCCCCCCCCCCCCCCAAAAAAAAAAACAATTTATCTCTGCTTGAGATGTATGTTATTGCAACATAGGGTGAGACTATTGGCACTCTCAATTGCCTATTCATCCTGGTTAGCCAATGATAATTTTGTTAAATAGAAAACTAAAATTCGAGTGCGAATAGGCAATTTGATGTGATATTGGCATTACAATGCAGTATAATACTTTAAAAAAATTCTTTGTTCCTAGAGATGTATGTCGTTACAATATTACAATATAGTTTAATCAGAACTAAAAAATAGTAAATCATTAGAAAAATAACGTACCTGTGGTATTCATTGGAGAAAACAAAGAATTTCCTCGTTGAATTGCTACAGATAGCTCTTATCCGGTTGTAAACGGACATATTCTTGTTCTTGACCTCTTCCAGCACAATGGACAACACCACGACATCATCAATGGCTGGATTCTCCAGCAAATCAATCTGTCCACACACCACAATTTCCGATTCAAAAAACAAAACACTTCGCCGCCGCCGCGAGCGTAAACCAAGAATTCAAATTAAAATTTAACATAGCAACAAAATGAAAGAAGCAGACCTGGTGGAGAACGACATTGGTGTCGAGAACAAGAATGGTGGAAGCGGAATCACTCAAGCGAGCACCGGAAGAGTCGCAAACTGTGCAAAACGGAGCGCCGCAGTATATATCGTCTCGCAAGTAGTGCTCCCTCACTTGCTGCTCCTCTCAAAGCATAGAAAAATAATTTGAAAAAACAAATAATAAAAATAATAATGATGATGATAAGAAAGATATAAGAGGTGAAAGGAAGGAAATAGGGTTAGGGTTAGGGTTTGGGTCAGGGTTTGAGAGGAAGAGAGCACCTTCATGACTTTGCCAGCTCTGGTTTTCTTGACGAAGGACTTGTTGTGAAGCATCTTGGTGTTCTACGGCGATGGTGACGGTGATGATAGCTAAGTATAGAGAGGAGTTGAAACTCTTCTTCGGTAAGTGGCGGCGGAGGATATTGCTTCGCCGGCGGCGCGAAGATGCTAGAGCTAAGTACTTTGTTGGTTTTCGTTTCTCTGCCCTCGACCGGAAGCGACGCTATTCGGAGCTTTTGAAAAGTGTTTTTGACAACAATAAGGAAGCGAATCACCTGACGTTGTGGCGCGCAACGTTAGGTGACTTTGAAGGTTATTAGTCGTCGGATTAAATCCGACGGCTCGGAGATGGGAATGTTTATTTTTTCATCAGTGCTGGGCGTTACATCACCAGCGCTGGGCGCTGGCTTCCACACTCGCGAGGCGAGACAAGGTTCGCGGGACGAATCTCCAAAGATGAAAAACGTTTTGCTTTTCCACCAGCGCTGGGCGCTACATCACCAGCGCTGGGCGCTGGCTTCAACACTCGCGAGGCGAGACAAGGTTCGCGGGGCGAATCTCCAAAGAACACCGGCATGGTCCTGCTGTTGCATATGCTCTAGAATGGTCACCTCTGAGTCTGTTCAATTGTACAAGAGATTTCCTTAATTTTTTTTCCTCTAAATTTCTCCTTCTATTTGTTCTCCTTCGGTGTTGGCTGCTTGGTAGTTGGTATTACTCCATCCGTTTCTTATCTTTGGTATTTTAAGGTTTCTACACATAAGTTAAGAAATCATTAATTTGCGTATATTTATATCAAAATACCCTTATTTCTACCATTAATTGTTTACAAATTCCAACTGTATTTACTAATCTAAATAAATACTTCATACTCTACTAAGTCATTTACAAGCACCACTTTTGGAAAATGTAGCATTTTTTACTGAATTTAAGTATGGCGCCCAGCGCTACGGGTTTCTTAAACTTTTTCATCTTTGGAGATTCGCCCCGCGAACCTTGGATCGCCTCGCGAGTGTGGAAACCAGAAGCCAGCGTCCAGCGCTGGTGATGTAGCGCCCAGCGCTAGTGAAAAAATAGGGTTTTCCATCTTTGGAAATTCGCCCCGCAAACCTTGGCTCGCCTCGCGAGTGTGGAAGCCAGCACCCGGCGCTGGTGTTGTAGCGCCCAGCGCTGGTGGAAAAGCAAAGCGTTTTTCATCTTTGGAGATTCGCCCCGCGAACCTTGTCTCGCCTCGCGAGTGTGGAAGCCAGTGCCCAGCGCTGGTGATGTAGCGCCCAGCGCTGGTGAAAAAAAAGTGTTTTCATCTCTCAGCCGTCGGATTTGATTCGACGGCTAATATACTTCAAAGTCACCTGACGTTGCGCGCCACAACGTCAGGGAATTCGCATCCCAAGAATAATGATATTTGGAAATTAAAAACCAAAAAAAAAAAAGTAGGTGTACAACACAATATAAAAATAAAAATATTATTGGTATTCATTCACGAAGCATTTATTACAGGTTTTTTAAAAAAAAATCCTGCTAATATTGGTGGGAAAAAAATTTCTCATATTTGATACAAGTTTTAAAAATTTATTCTCAAGCATAAAAGATTCCCGGGAATTAGTGAATAATAGTTAGAAATTTGGGAAAACTCTATTCTCATGTGTGAATGTAGAAAAACTCTGCGTGGGAATGTGATTCTCAAGAATGCAGTTTGTCTGGGAATAAAATATTCCAATTACCAAATGCCATTATTATTTTCTACTCTCAAAACACCCCATCTGTTATACGGTATCTATCAATGTTATTAAACTTTGACCGGATGACTGGTCAGACCGGTTTAGTCGGGAACCGGACCTATGACCAGTTCAGTCAATGTATCAGGTCAGATGTGCAAAAAACCAATGATGACGTCAACAAAACGTGGTTGAATCGGTGTGAACCCGGTACCCAGCTTGTTTGAACCGGACACAGCTCCTCCACACGCGTGCCAGCTATATGCGGCTCCCTCACGTGCGTGCCTAATGTACCACTGTGTTGTTTATCCGCTTCCAAAATTGAACAATTGATACAAAAGTGTTGAACATGTTGCGTATCGAACTATGGTCACGAAGATGTAGTGAAGCATGCCGTATAAAAATATTCTTCAGCATTTATTTATTGTTTTCTTCTCTCAAAACACCCCATCAGACATACGATATATATCAATGTTATTAAACCCGGACCAGACAGTCGTTCGGTCGGACTGGTTCAACCGAAAACCGGACCTATGGCCCGTTCGGTCAATGTATCAGGCCGGATGTACCAAGAATCGGTGCTGACATCAGCAAACTGCGGTTGAATCGATTTGAACCGAGTGACCCGACTCGGTTGAACCAGACGCAGCTCCTCCATACGCGCACCAGTCATATGCGGCTCCCTCACATACGCGCCTAATGTACCACTGTTGTAACACCCCATTTTTCATGTTAAGCCTTTAAATGTTTATGTGTGTGCTTTAGATGTTAAGTTTGGCCTTAGGAGTGTTGATAGGGGCTAAGTGGGACTTTTCAAGTGATAAATCCCTTCCTGATGCATGAGCACACTCGTGCTTATGTATCAGCACGCCCGTGCTTAGGCGCGTGTCTTGTGGCTGCCTAAGCACGGCCGTGCTCGGAAAGTGAAGCCTTGTGACGGTGATGTTGCAAGCCCGTGCTTAAATGAGTACGACCCTGTGCTAATGTTAAGCACGACCGTGCTTAGAGGGAGCACGGTCGTGCTTAGAGGGAGCACAGTCGTGCTCAGGTCAGAATGCTTATGAATAGAGCAGTTCAGTGAAGGTTGCGAGCCAAACCCTATTTTGGCACTTTGGGCAATCCTAGTGTGACAGAAACCTCTTCCCTTTCCCTTCCCTTGAACCCTTTGAAGTTCTTGATGATCTTGAGTCCGTTTGGGAGAGAAGTTACATGCGCTAGTGTCGTTTAAGGTAACGTTGTCATCCCTCTCTCTTAGTATCTTTTCTATTATTGGATCTAGAGACTAATTGTTTGTTCTCTTCTTGTTTGATTAAGGCTTGAGGAACTCATCGAGCTGCTAGAGGGAACGTGTCTAGTTTTCCCAGGCCATTGTTTCTTTGGGAATCTTCATACCAAGTATGGGGAGAAGGGCTGGTATGAACATGTAGGCTATGGGGTAGCGTAAGATGAGGGTTAACCCATAACCCGGTTTCATGCTAATTGTCTAATTGATGTTGTATGCTATTATATGTTGTCGCCTTGCTTATAATGATGTGAATTTGATTGATAATTGGTATGCCTAAACATGTATGATGTTTAATGATGTAATGAATGTTATGATGATGATGAAGTTTTGATGAGAATGTTGTTATGATGATGATGATGATGTTGTGTTCTCAATGAGTGTTGATTATTGAGGATGTTAATGCCAACAATGATGTTAATAAGACTCTAACTAATTAATAGGGCTTTTTAATGATATTAAGATGTTTAAAGATGTTAACAATGATGAATGAGATTAAGGGGTGTTTTCCCAGTTTGTTCATAAGACAAGAATGTAGTATGAGGGGCAGGGTTATGTTCATAGGGCTTAGTTAAAGGCCCTAGGATTGATTAGTGTGTGTTTTAGGGACATTAATAATTGTTGAAATAGAGAGAACAAAGGCATTGAGTTACTGAAATCGTGTGTCTCAACTACATAACAGAGTCCGTTTTATGTAGGTTTAATAAATATAGGAGATTCTATTCCTATTTACAAGATATGATATGATATGCCTAATCCTATATATTAATTACAAAGATGATAATCGTATTTTCAACACTCCCCCTCAAGGTGGGTCAAATAAATCATATGCACCCAACTTATTACATAGATAACTAATACGAGGACCTCTCAAAGATTTTGTGAAGGTATCTTCCAGCTGATCATTGGAGTTGACAAAGCTAGTGGTGATGTCCCCTGATTGGATTTTCTCCATGACGAAATGGCAATCTACCTCAATATGTTGGGTCCTCTCATGGAACACGGGATTAGAGGCAATATGCAATGCTGCTTGATTATCACAAATTAGCATCATTTGCACATTCTCTTCAAATTGAAGTTCTTTGAGTAAATGTTTCAACCAAATGAGTCCGCAAGCCACTAATGCCATGGCCCGGTATTCAGCTTTTGCACTGGACCTTGCAACTACATTTTGTTTCTTACTTTTCCAGGATATCAGGTTTCCTCCAATAAGTACACAGTACCTAGAAGTAGATCGCCTATCAATGGGTGAGCATGCCCAATCAGCATCCGAGTAACCAATTATCTTACTATGTCCTCTATCTTCATAAGTAAGTCCTTTTCCTATAGCACCTTTAATGTACTTCAGGATCCGTATCACGGCATCCCAATGATCCCGACAAGAAGAATTTAAGAATTGACTTACCACACTGACTGCAAATGAAATGTCTGGACGAGTGACTCTGAGGTAGTTTGATTTCCCAACCAATCTCCTCTATCTTCCTGGATCTGACAATGCCCCCCCCCCCCCCCTGATTAAGTAGAAGTTTGACGTCTGGATCCATAAGAGTGTCAACTGGCTTGGCGTTCAATAGTCCAATCTCTTCAAGAATATCCATAGCATATTTCCTTTGTGAAATGACTATACCATCCTTAGATTGAGCTACCTCGATACCCAAGAAATAACGAAGCTTACCAAGGTCTTTAGTCTGAAACTGATGAGAGAGATGTTGTTTCACTTGTAGTATGTCATGCTGATCACTACCAGTTATGACAATATCATCCACATAAACAATCAGATAAATGCATCCTTGGGCCGGATGATGATAGAATACAGAGTAGACAGCTTCGCTGCGAACCAAACCAAACTGTTGCACTACAGTACTGAATCTGCTGAACCAAGCCCGAGGTGATTGTTTAAGACCATAAAGTGACCTGCGAAGCCAACAGACCATGGTAGAGGACTCCCCCTGAGCAACAAACCCAAGAGGTTGCTCCATATAGACTTCGTCTTCAAGATCACCATGTAAAAAGGCATTCTTAATGTCAAGTTGATGAAGAGGCCAGTGGCGAATTGCAGTAATGGAGAGGCAAAGTCGAACCGAGGTCGTCTTGGCCACAAGAGAGGAATTATCACCATAATCAAGGCCAAATATCTGAGTTAAGCCTTTGGCCTCCAAACGAGCCTTAAAACAATCAATCTTACCATCAGGACCCACCTTCATAGTATCAAGCCAGCGACAACCAACTAAAGACTTCCCACAAGGTAGAGGGACCAATTCCCAGGTACCACTGCTTCGAAGAGCACACATCTCATCAATCATCGCTTGCCGCCATTCAGGGTGAGATAAAGCTTCACATGGAGAGTCAAGAATAGAGACAGACGACAAAGAAGAAAGACAAACATAATGCAAAGGAGAAAGACGATGATAGATCAAAGCAATATAATGGGGAGACGAGTTACGAATAGATCGTATACCTTTACGGAGAGCAATGGGAAGATATGGTTCAGGAGCCGGGGCCGGATCTGGTGAAGGAGTTGGTGCCCGGTAGGGGTGTAATCGGGTCGGGTTGGTTCGGATTTGAGGGGTTTAATCATCCGAACCAATCAAATTTGATCGGTTCGGATTTCGCAAATTTGCAACTACGGATCCGAACCGAACTGAACCAATCACAATCGGGTTGGTTCGGTTCGGATCATCGGGTTACCCTTTTTTTTTAAAATTTACACTTAAATATTAATAAAAAATTAGAAAAATAAAATAAAATATATATATTTAATTATTAATTATATTAAATTTATATATAATAATATATTAATATTATATAAAATAATTTAAAAATAAATATTTTAAAGGGTTCGGGTCGGTTCGGATCGGATCAGAATTTTCGGATCCGAGACCCGAACCGATCTGGTTCGGATCGGCGTTTTGAAATCCGATCCGATGATCCGAACCAATCCACCAAAACCGGTTCAGATCGGTTTGTATCCGCCGGGTTCGCGGATCGGATCGGATCCACTTACACCCCTAGTGCCCGGGAAGAATGCATCATGGTCTCAGGAGTAGGATGAGCAGCATGAGGAGGAACGACAAGGGCATGCACCAAGGTGGGTGGTGGGCGACGGTGATAAGTCTGCAGCGGTCGAACAGCTGGGGGTTCCACAGGCGAAGTTGCCGGTGGGACAGACTCGAGATGTACAGTAGTCGAAGAAAGAGGAACTACTATAGAAAGTTGCTCGTGAGGCAAGGGAAGCGAGGGAGGAGAGGGAGTCAACTCAAAGTATGGGATTGACTCGAAAAAGGTAACATCACAAAACATGTGGACCCGAAGACACGTGGCGGAAGTGAATGGAGAGGAATATGGGTAGTAGTGTAACAGTTTGATTTTAATGATGCTGTTCAACCGGTTAAAATATAATTAAATTATATTTTAAATTTGAGAGTTAGAAAGTATTTTTGATTAAAATAAAATCATATTCATAGTCTACTTTATGGTAGAGGGTTACGGTAAAATTTTCGGTTGAAAATTCGGACGAAAGCCGGTCTGCGTTTCCACTGCCGTTACAAGTTTACTATGCAGAAAACCTAATTTTGACCCGTGAACGAGATAGTTAGTGTTTTTATTATGTTTCCTTCAACTTTGGTTATTTTGAAAATTTCCGTTAAAAAATAAAATATAATATAATATTTTATTCGGGCGAAAACGTTGGAAGAATTACGATCGAAAATGATCCGGGTACGAAATGGAGCAAAATAGGAGACATAAAAGGCTTGAGGTGAGATGAGGGAGTGAGGTGACTCACTAGAGGTATGGCCTAATCTACCTCCTAAAAAGGGGTCATGATGGACTTTTTGAAATATATCATATTATATTCTAAAAACCTATTTTTCTCTTTCCTCTTTAATCAAACAAGGCACAAGGTCAAAACTTGCTCTTCAAGCTCAATCCTCTCTCCTTAATTTCGTGTCACTCTCTCCCCTCTCTATATATACCCCTTTCATTTTCACTTTATCATCTTCCTCCTTCAACCTCCATTAAATATTCATCTTCTTCTTTCTTCTAGAAGTTCAATCTCTTAAAGCTTTAGTTTTTATTAGTCTTTTCTACTTAAGTTCTTCATTAAAGTTCTTCCTTATACTAAGGGTAATGCTCTCATAATAATCTTTTTGCAAGTTTCATATTTTATTTATTAGTTTACTTTATGCGTTCTTTATATGCTTTAAACTTCTAAAATCTCTCTAAAATGGTATAAAACTCATTTTGAGTTGAAACCACTTTCCATAGTCTTGTATTAACTTATATTTTCACATACTAAGAGATTGTGTAAAACAAAAATCTCTACCTATATCTTCCAATGAAGGCAGAATGCTTGCATCTGTGACCTAGGAAGTTTTTGTTTCAACTTTTGGAATATGATCATGTGTTTGAGTTTCTAACTATCCATTGATATTAAATCTATAAATCTTGGAAGTTTTGATAGCTTGTTCCTATGATGGCTGAAAATATGAATAAGTAAGCCTAGGATACTATGTTTCAACTTTCCAAGTATGATAATGGATTTAGAACTATTAATACTTTGTGATTCTAAACCTAAGAGTTATTCTTAAACAAAGAATATTTTCCTCATCATCCTATGATGGCCGAAACTTAGTGTTTAGGTGCTAGGATGTGTGAGTTTTTATTTTTCCAAAATGATCATGGACTTAAGCTCCATTAGATATTTGGATGCTAAGTCTAAGAGATTGGAAAGTTTAAGGATTTCTAACTTGTTTATTCTATGTTATTAAAGCTATGATGTATTACTTTCATTTTTTCAAGATGATCATGGACTTGAGCTCCATAAGATATTTGGATGCTAAGTCTAAGAGATTGGAATGTTTAAGTTTCCATTGTTTTCCAAGATGATCATGGATTTGAGCTCCATAAGATATTTGGATGATAAGTCTAAGAGATTGGAATGCTTAAGTTTCCATTGTTTTCCAAAATGATCATGGACTTGAGCTCCATAAGATATTTGGATGCTAAGTCTAAGAGATTGGAAAGTTTAAGGATTTCTAACTTGTTAATTCTATGTTATTAAAGCTAGGATGTATTACTTTCATTTTTCCATGATGATCATGGACTTGAGCTCCATAAGATATTTGGATGCTAAGTCTAAGAGATTGGAAAGTTTAAAGATTTCTGACCTATAAATCCTATGAAGGCCGAACCTAGAAGGTTATGGACCTAGTATACTTTGTTTTTATTTTTCCAAAATGATCATGGTTTTGAGCTCCTTAATACATATGGATGTTAAACCTAAGAGATTGGAAAGTTTAGTAAATACTAGCCTTGGCCGAATACCCTAAGTTTATAACTTAGTGAGATTTTAATTCAACTTTGTTAAGTGATCATTGTTTACGAACTCCTAACACTTAAGGATCATAAATCCATGAGTTGTATAATTTTTAGGAATCTCTAACCCTGATAACTAGTCTTGGCCGAACTTATACCTTGTGGTTTAGTGTTCTTGCTTGATTTTAACTTGTGATTTTGTGTTCATAACCTTAGACTTCCATCGCGGAGGAAACGAGGACGTTCGTGGTATACCTCTTCGAGCATCTAATCTCCTTAACTTCATAGAAGGTGGAGTTAGTACTTAGTGGTGTGACAACGAGGAGCTTCGAGTTCGGGAGTCCGGTGATAACCCAAGTGGGGGAAAGAACCAACCTATCATCAGAATGGATAAGTAGTAGATTATATAATAATTGTGTAGGGCGGCCTAAGCCTTACTAGTAGTCGAGTAATCGACAAGACCAAAATCACATTGGAAGCCTTTTTCTGAAAAACCAATGGCGATTCGGGGATTGTAAGTTTATCGATATTAGGTTGATTTTAGATCGTTGATGGTTGATTTGATTTTATTACCTTTATTGAATTGATTTTGTGCTATATGGGTGATATGGGAATATTTTGATTGATATTGTGTTATGCATGATCTGCCTGGTTTTTATTATTATGCTTAGTGAATTTTAAGCAAAGATATATATGTTGTCTAAGAGATGATTGTTTTGGGTGTGAGGATAATGATGATTTAGAAGTGCCTAATCTAGATGATGTATGTTAAAGAGGTATTATGGCATAGAATATGTGTCAAGTTCTAATGGAAGGTTAAGGCACTAGGATGTTGCTAAAACGGGTTGGTGAGATTCAAGTATAGGTGTTGTTGTCCACAACCGTGTATTGGTAATATAATACACAAGGCCAAAAGTGTATTGGTAATATAATACACAAGGCCAAAAGTGTATTGGTAATATAATACACAAAGACAAAAGTGTATTGGTAATAAAATACACAAGGACATCTGTGTATTGGTAATATAATACGTGTATTGATAATATAATACACGTAAAACCACTTCTGTGTATTGGTAATATAATACACCGTGTATTGGTAATATAATACACGTAAAACACTTCTGTGTATTGGTAATATAATACATCGTGTATTGGTAATATAATACACGTAAAATCAAAAGTTCTCGCGAGACCACTTCCACCTTAGGAAATAGGTGTGCAACTATGGTGTCTTTGAGTAGCATGAGATTGGGGGTAGAGGATGATATATTAACTTGAGGGTGATCTGTTAGTTATGTGCGTTGTTTGTCTGTGACAATTATTGTATGATTTACTATGACACTTTTCCGCTTTTTGATAATAGAATTGTTTCTTATCCCCTATGTTTCTGTATTCTTGTGGGTTACTTTACTTACATTAGAAGACTCGATAGAGGATTATGTTGCTGAGGAGCTGGACAGAGCTCTGTATGAAACGGAGGTTGCTGAGGAGTTGGATGGAACTCCTTACGAACCAGACGCTGGGGGTCGAGATGTGATCTAGGGCGAGTAGAGTATAGATAGTTTGACCAGTGTGTCTAAGAAGGAGTATTTTTATATGTTTCCGCTAAGTATGGCTTTTATTTTACGTTTATGCATGTGAGGGATCCTACTGAGAGGATTCCCTCAACAGTGTTTTGGTAATGTAATAAATAAACAGGTGTGTATTTATATATTACAACCTTGGTGTGCTTAATTTGCAGAAGTTATATGATTGTTTAAATAAAGTTTTAGTTTTTACGTACTTTTCATGCTAAGCGCGCGATTAAGGAATTAATTAATAAGGTTTTGAGCTAATAAAACACCGGGGCACAACGGGGTGTCTCAAAAAAGGACCGAGTGAGGTACTTGGTCATCCAGGACGGAGGATGGCATACGGTTTCTCAGATAGCAGGCTGTCAAAACAGCATCCCCCCCCCCCCCCCCCCAGAATCGAAATGGAACATTGCCATGAAGAAGAAGGGTCTGAGTGGTTTCAATGAGGTGCCGATTTTTGCATTCGGCAACCCCATTTTGTTGAGGCGTATGGGCATAAGATGTTTGGTGAAGAATGTCATTAGAAGCCACAAAAGTTTGAAATTGTTGGGACAATTATTCTCGTGCATTATCACTACGTAAAGAGCGAATGAAGACACCAAACTGAGTTTTTATCTCCTAATAAAACTACTGAAAATTGAAAATATTTCAGACCTGTTTTTCATTAAAAATAACCACGTACACCTTGAAAAATCTTCAATAAATGTAACAAAGTATTTGGACCCATGAGTAGAAACAGTACGAGAAGGACCCCATAAATCTGAGTGAACTAAAGCAAAAGGGGACGAAGCTCGTTTATTGACTCGAGCGGGAAAACAGGTCAAAGATTATTTTGAATCTAAGAATATTGTTAGTACCGATAGACCACTAAAGTTGCTACATCTTGATCTTTTTTGTCCAACAAGGACTGCCTCTGTCAGTGGTAAGAAATATGGTCTTGTCATAGTAGACGATTACACTAGATGGACATGGGTTATGTTCCTAACTCACAAGGATGAGTCTTTTAAGGTCTTTTATGTATTCTGCAAACGTGTACAGAATGAAAAAGGCATGTGTATCACTTCAATCAGAAGTGACCATGGGGGAGAGTTTGAAAATGAGCTATTTCATAAGTTCTGTGAAAAGAGTGATATCCTTCACAACATCTCAATACCTAGAACACCACAGCAAAATGGTGTGGTAGAGAGAAAGAACAGATCTCTTCAAGAGATGGTTAGGACTATGCTCAATGACAATTCTGTCCCTAGACACTTCTAGGCTGAAGCTGTTAATACTGCCTGTTACATTCAAAACAGAATATACATTAGACCTATCCTAAATAAGATTCCTTATAAACTGTGGAAAGGAAGAAAACCCAACATATCTTATTTTTACCCCTTTGGTTGTAAATGCTTTATACTTAATACTAAAGATCAACTTGGTAAATTTGATGCTAAAACAGATTGTGGAATACTATTAGGATATTCTGAAACATCTAAAGGCTTTAGAGTTTATAATACTAGGACTCTGATAGTAGAAGAAAGTATTCATGTCAAGTTTGATGACAAACAGTCTGATAAGAAATTTTCAGAGCTAGATGAAGCTTTTGCAGATCTTGATCTAAGCACTCCAGGAGACTCACCTGAGATAAAAGTTGATGATCAAGAAGATGACCCTACTCAACAACCAGAAACTTCCACTTCTCAACATGATACAGTTCAAAAATATTGGTACTTCAAGAATTATCATCCATAAGATCAGATCATTGGAAACCCCAATGACAAGCTAAGAACCAGATAAACCTTCAAAGAACAAGACACTTCTGCACTAGTCTCTGAGTTGGAACCAAAAACAGTAGACAAGGCTCTGCTAGACGATGGTTGGATTCTAGCTATGCAAGAAGAACTCAATCAGTTTGAAAGAAGTGATGTTTGGACTCTGGTTCCACTGCCCAAAGACAAATCAGTGATTGGAACAAAGTGTTTACAGAAACAAACTTGATGAAAATGGTAAGGTAATCAGAAACAAAGCAAGACTTGTTGCTCAAGGTTTCTCTCAAGAAGAAGGTATAGATTATACTGAAACCTTTGCACATGTTGCTAGATTAGAAGCTATTAGAATTCTACTTTCATTCGTTGCACATCATAGTATGATGCTTTTTCAAATGGATGTTAAGAGCGCTTTACTAAATGGGTTTATTAATGAAGAAGTCTATGTTATGCAACCTCCGGGTTTTGAGTGTGAAACTCATCCTGAACATGTATATAAAGCTTTGTACGGTCTTAAGCAAGCCCCTAGAGCTTGGTATGATAGACTAAGTTCATTTCTTATGGAAAATGGATTCAATATAGGAAAGGTTGATACAACCTTATTTAGAAAATTTATTAAGTCTAATTCCATAATTGTACAGATATATGTTGATAATATTATTTTTGGTTGTACTAATGAGTCTCTGTATAAAGAATTCTCTAAGTTAATGCAGAAAGAGTTTGAAATGAGCATGATGGGAGAACTCAAATTCTTCATTGGACTTCAAGTAAAACAAACCATGGACGAGGTGCTTATCCACCAAACTAAGTATACAAAAGAACTTCTGAAGAAGTTTAAGATGGATGATTGTAAACCAATGAATACTCCTATGCACCCCACTTCCATACTGAACAAAGATGATAAAGAGAAAAAGGTAGACCAAAAGGTATATAGAGGTATGATAGGATCTATCCTATATCTTACTGCGTCTAGACCTGATATTATGATCAATGTATGTTTGTGTACTCGATTTTAATCTTATTCTAGAGAATCTCCCTTATCAGCAGTTAAGAGAATTTTTAGATATTTAAAAGGTACTACTAATCTTGGTTTGTGCTTTAAGAAAAATGAGATTACAGATTAGTTGGTTTCTGTGATGCAAACTATGCTAGAGACAATTGAAAGAAAAAGCACTAGTGGAGGATGTCACTTAATTGGAGCTAATTTTGTCTCATGGTCAAGCAAAAGACAAAGTACCATTGCCTTATCAACTGCTGAAGCTGAGTATATATCAGCTGCAAGTTGCTGCTCACAACTTCTCTGGATCAAACATCAATTGGAGGACTACAATCTGTTTGTAAGTAGTATTCCGCTTATGTGTGATAAACTGCTGCAATAAATCTATCTAAGAATTCAATTTTGCATTCTAGAGCAAAGCACGTAGAGATTAAACATCATTTTATTTGAGATTTTGTGGAAAAAGGTGTGATTGATATTCGATTTGTAGATACTGACCATCAATGGGCGAAAGAAGAAGGGAAAGAAGAAACTCCATTGGAAGCTTTTCCCAGCCGTCGACCTCCTTTGATTCTAGGGTTCCAGTCCTCCTCAATCGCCAGCCTCCAAGGTCTTGATAAAAGTCCCTGTTTTTCTGTGTGTTTCTAGTCTCCACTAGGGTTCCCAGCCTCTCCAGATCTGTCTGCTGCGCTCCTTATTTATAGAGTGGCTGCATGTCACGGCCGTGATGGCACTCACGGCCAGGCCGTGACGCGTTCTGGAATGGGCGCGCTTTCAATTTTGGAGCATCACGGCCGTGAGCCTTATCACGGGCAGGCCGTGATCAATTCTGCCTGGCCTGTCATGAACGTGATGGGCATCACGGCTAGGCCGTGACAACTTCTGACTTTTGCCTTCAATCCTCTCGGTTTTCTTGATCATGGCCGTGATGGTCATCACGGCCAGGCCGTGATGGGTTCTACTTGGCTCATTTTCTTCACTTTTCAAGCTCTATTTCATCCAAGCTCCATCATGGCTAATTCTGAGCATTTTTCCTTAAATTCCTACAAAACAAAACCAAGAAACCACCTCACCCGTTCCAAGGTAAAAACTAATAAAAATCAAACTAATCATGCCTAAACTATATGAAAAATGCATGCAAAAATGTACAAGAAATATGATGTAAAATCACACTATCAATTACACGTCCTTATGACGCATCCACTGATACTATTTATCGGGTCCATTGTATAGTTTCAGACAAGTTCACATCTGCCTATGATTAACAATATTCCTTTTGTGTGTTAATAAATGCATTTATTTTACCACAAGACAAATTTATCCTATATTCTCTTTTCTGGATCCGTACTTCCATCAATCCCATCAAAACCTTTTTATGGTCCCAAGTTACCAACACCGTTTTATCATAATGACATGTCGTGTCAAAAGTTTTTTTTAACCTTTGATATTCAAAATTCCTTTAAAAGTAATCTTTTCCTACTGAGAAAAACTTTACGCTTTCATAACCTCTTGAGCTATCTCTCTCTTTACCTCTCTCTATTCTCAAACCCTATGTTCTTTGATCTTCTACAATGGCTTCTTCAACCATCAACGTGGACAAATTCAATTTAGCTATAGAGCATCATGTTAACCTTAGTGTGCTGAAAGACTACAATCTTGACATAAGCAAATATGTCAATGCAGCTGGGTGGGAATGACTCTTCGCGGAGAAAGTCTCCGTCTTTCCAAATCTAGTCAGGGATTTCTGGAGAAACATCCAAGTGACAGAAACTGAATTCTACTCAACAGTATTAAGAAAGAAGATTACGGTCTCGGGGAAGACTATTGCTGATGCAATCTTCTGTGCTTAGGAAGGTCTAATCTTCAGAGTCATAGGAAGAAGACTTGGGTGGCTTTGAGACTATAGAAGTCTGTCTCATGAAAGAGGACACTGTCTGGACTCACTCTTGGAAGGCAGTTGAAATGAAGGACATTGTTCGTATCCTTCACCAGCTTCTCAACAAGGTGGTGCTTCACAAGGTTGGATCAAAGGACAACCTCTCATCTCTTCACAAATTCTGTCTGCGCCATCTTCTCACAGAAACAAGAATTAATATTCCAAGAATCTTGTATGAAAGATTCAGAGACGCTGTGATGAACAAGAAGAAAAGACTCTCTGCGCTTCCTTTCTGCCATCTTTTCTCAAAGATTTTCAAGGCTCAAGGAGGAGATGAGTTTCTTGCTGCTAAGACTCCTGAGGAGCAAGCTAGGTTACTGACTGATAAACCAATGTTTGCTGCAGACTTTGGAAAGATGAACATAGCCAACATGAACCTCATCACCTATGGTGCTGCTGCAATGGCCAAGACTGAGGAATTAATGATGGCTAAAGAAGATATGATTGAACAGAATAATGCTGAAGTACTAGGGGTTAAAAGGGTAACTAGGCAGAAGACCACTGCTAGAAGGAAGCCTGTCCCAAGAGGCCAGCAAGTGGGACAGCTATCAGGGAGCCTTCTGATGTCCCTGCTGTAAAGAGACCAAGAAAAATTATCATCTCTCATAATGAAGATGAGGAAGTTGATGAGGATAACATTCCTATCAGTTCTATTCTAAAGAAGTAAAAGACCTCTGCTGCTGAGGCCGTTGTGCCTGTTCCATCAATTGTACCAACTAAACCAAGGAGGCAACCAACAAGAAAAGCTAGGTCAACTAAAACTCCTAAGGTAACCATCTTTGCTAATGATCATGTTCAATTGGCAGTAGATGACCTAGTATATAGTTTAGAAACTAGGATAGATGATATATCTGTCCCCTCTTCAAATGATGTATATATTCCCACACCGCTTTCACCCCAACCAACACAAATAACCACTTCACAAGCCGATGATCCCTGGTTAAATCAACCAGATGAAGGCATTTCCCCTGGTGCACCTTTTCCTAAACCCCTGAGAACCTTATTTCCTTCTCTCACCCCAACGTATGTCCTTTACGATGGCAAATCTGAGGATTGGGCCAAAGTAGAAAGGGAATGGAAAATTCTGTTTCATTCTCACCAATCTGAACCAGAACACATTCCAGACAAATGGTATCCTCTACCTGAATATGAGGAAGAAGTTAGCCAATCTGTTGAACCCCTCTACCTACCTCACCCTGAGTGTCAATTAATCAAAATCATGCCTTCTTAAATGCAAAATGATTTAGGGCCTTTAGTCACTCACCTAACCTTAACCAAATTCCCCCCCGAAGAAAATTTACCCAAATCTTGTCAAAAATCCTCCATTCATACCACTCACTGATGGAGTTGAGAGACTGATGAGCCTCTGGTTGACTGGTTTTATAACTAATAAAAACCTTTGCTTTGTGCTAATTTTATATCATTTTCACCCAAATTAGACTAGATTGTCTTTAAGCAGCATTTTGAGTCTGTAAAGTATTTTAAGGTTAATTTAGTTGATTTAGAGTTAAATAAAACACTTATGCTATTTTCTGTTTGTAGGTAATAAAAAGGAATAATTCTGGAGTTTCTCGCCCCGCGAGAAGGCATTCGCCTCGCGAACCAGAAGGTGACTGTTCCAGAAATTGCCAACCATTCTGTGTCGCCCCGCGAATACTTGACTCGCCTCGCGAGTAATGCAACCCTGGAAGACCATAAGCCATCACGGCTTGCGCATGTTGAAGGTCACGGGCGTTACAGTTTGGAATCTGAAGAGTCTCGCCTCGCGAAGAGAAGCTCGCCTCGCGAGAAAGCTGATTCCAGAAACTTGTATATAAGTCTATTTAAGGCATAACTGAAAGGTCTGAGCTAGCTAGTTAGTCTTAGTCAGTAGTTTATTTTCTTTTCTTTTCTTTTCTTTTGTGTCCCTTTTGTAATGGAGAACTAGTCTCCTAGATTAATCTACTGCGATTGGTTTCCATTACTACACTTGAGGTTTTGTACTTCCTATTTGAATTGCTATTCCTTTTCAGTACTGTTCTATATGTTTCTGTTTGCTTAATTCAGATATGTATAGGATTAGTATTGATTTATTTCGATGATTGTATGTTCCTATATATAAACGCGTTTGCTTAATTCGCGTGTGTTCAATCATGTTTGCTTAGTTCATGAGTGCTTCACCCCGTTTGCTTAATTTGGGAATAGGAATATATGTCTCGTAGTATTGATTTCGCTTGTAAATTAATGCTACAACCGGGAGGGGATTAGAATCTGCTTAGGGCTTGGATTTATATGAACCGATGATAGTGGGAAACCGAGAACAGTAGGTTGATCGTTCTTTAGCTTATTTGGTAATTACTTTTTATTGCATTGTTTTTCTGTTCTGTTTTCTTTATTTAGTTTTCAATCTCAAAACCCCCCAAATCTGACTTTTACTGACTTTCTGTTAATAACGACAACACCTAAGAGTCCTTAAGAGACGATATCCGAGTTGTCGCTCCCTATCTGCATTATTTTGTAAACGCTCGTTCTTTTTGGCGCGTGGCGACAACGCGTTCAGAGACACATTATACCTGTCTAGGAGACTGACCCCAAGAGGAAAAATCTTCCTACTTTACCTGAGAAAAGAGCAAGATCATCTAAGCATGTCCCCATGATCTTGCCCAGGGACACAAAATGGATGTCCTTTGAGCATCCCATAATATATGGGGGGGCTGCTGATTTGTTTCTGGATCAACTCTGCTATGATATGCTGAAATGGGAGTTCAGTCAAATCAGAGCTGATAGAGCTGTAAATTTTGTCCCTCCATCCTGAATGAGGCATAAAGAAGCAACCAGGATTGGAATCAAGCCCTACCGGATCTGTCCGAGATTGCCAATGCTGGATCTTAATAAGGACAAGGACCTGAAGAACATACGATTCAAGGGAGTGAAGCCTGAAGCTGAGTCAGTATTGCTTGATCTTGATCAAGAGACTTTTGATTACTCAATGTTGGATTTCCTTCTAAATACTGAATCCATTGAGTTGGTCAATGAGCACAGAGCTGCTGACTTCTGGAAGTCTCACATAATTGATTGCACCACGGAGGCATCTTCCTCTAGTTTATCTGAAGAAGAAAAGGAAGATATTCCCAAGGTCAGAGGAAAGTGTGGACTCTCACACTTTAGGTATATGATATATAAAGACCTCTGGGGACTTCCAGTCAACAGCAGGAATTTGGAATTTATCTACCCTGTTAGATGGGCAAAGGAAATCATAGTAAAACCCAAACCTACTCCAAAGCTTATCTCGGATGACCTTGTTGTTGAGGAAATTGGTCAAATTGTCATTGATGATAATTTAGAAGATTCTGCTGAATCCTGTCACCAACAAAGCTCATCAGAAAAACAATCTTCTCAACCTTTGGCACTAGTTGTAATGCACCCTGAAGATCAGTCAAGAACTCTGAGCACTTTTCAAGAATTTGCAGAAAGCTCAAGTCATTAGACTCTCCCATCAAACGTTGAAGAAGTTCTTGGAAAACTGGTTGATGAAAGGGTTGGCAAATTAGTAGACGAGAAAGTTGAAAAGATAGCTGAAAAGATCAAAGAGGATGTTCATCATCAAGTACAAACTTCAATGGCTCAGCCCTTAGAGGTTGTGAATAAAATGTTTGAATTCCTCATGGACTTCAAGAAGATTCAAACTCAGAACCCTCCTCCTCCACCACCTCCTTCTGCTTAGGCTTCATTTTTTTTCTTCTTTTATACTGATAATGATGATCCTCTCCTTTTACATTTATAGCTGATGACAAAAAGATGGAGAAAGGAAAAGAAAGAGAATTATATATAAAAAGTCAGTTGCTGAAAAGCTCTTATGTGTTTGCATTTGCATAGTCTCTTCTACTTGATAAATTTCCCTGATTTACTTATGTTTACTTATTTGCTTTGATATCTGCTGCTCTGATACTTGTGTTTATATAGATTCTAAGAATAGTAAGTGGTTGCACCTATCTCTTAGCTTATAAGTCTGCTTAAGTATTTGAATGCTTTGTCTTAGGGGGAGCCCTGCAAGCTCTCTTAGACTTTGTTTTTCAAATTTAATTAGTTTTGTCATCATCAAAAAGGGGGAGATTGTTGGAACCAAAGTGGTTTTGGATTTAATAATCTCTAAGTTTTGATGCCAACAAAAGGATTAAATTTGCTTGACAAAGTGTTAGTTGAGATCTAACATGTGCTTTCAGTTATGCAGGAATATTTACATATAAGAAACGTGGGATAGTTCAAATTGAAAAATACGCGTCCACCCCTGTGGACAGGCTGCTCCAGCACTTTGGTAAAGTTACTTAGTTATTTAATTAAGTAGATTGGCTTTCTTGAGTAGACGACGCTATAAATGTTTGCTAAAATGAATACCTAAATAACTTGTTAGGTACAACAAGTCCAAAGACTTGATAATAAGCACGTCCATCTTACCACATAAGCAGACGAAAGTAATTAGTTGAAGAAAATGAACTAAAACACAAAGTAATCTAGAAGACGAGCTCTAACCGCCACGTCACTAGATGGAGATCTTTATAACTCATTAAGGAATAACAAGTCTGAAGACTTGATAGATAAAATGATATGCCACGTCATCAGATGAGCTAAGTAAAATATAGAACAAACTTGGACTCTCATATGAATGAGTAGACGGAGTTTCTTTTTAGACGAGCTCCATCTTGGAATGAATTAAATGCAATCCGAATCTCTTATATTTATTTCAAATGATTGATATTTATTTCAATAGAATATTTGTTATTTACATTTGCTTTATCTGTTTTAATATTTCACCTTGTTGTAAAAGAAATATAGTACAATCAAGAAATACAAAAATCAGAATCGTACAATAAGATACTGTAAAAAACGATCTGTACGATGACAACTTTATGACTGAGAAAGCTGAATTATACACAAAGAAGAAACAACAAGTACTCAAGCTGCTATACTTAGGAGTGAACCTCCAAATTCATGATGCCTTGATAACCAAGAGTACTATTCAGCATTGCTACAATCAAGCTATCAGTCACAACGGATATCACGCATTAAATGTTATCTCTAAACGGGATTATTCAATGTAACCGTTGAAGAAATACAAGTGAAAAAAATGTCACTATAAATTGAAGACCTCAGATACTGAAGAACAACTTGGGTCTGTGATGAGTGTGATTACACCTCATATTTGTTTATCATTTTGCATGCATTTTCATATAGTTTCGGCATTTCTAATTTGATTTTTGTTAGTTTTTACCTTGGAACGGGTAAGGCGGTTTTGTGGTGTTGTTTTGCAGAAATTATGGATTAAATGCTCAGGATCAACCATGATGAAGCTTGGATGAAGATGGGGCTTGAAAAGTGAAGAAAATGAGCCAAGCAGAGCCCATCACGGCCATGATCGAGCAAAACTAAAAAGAAAGAAGGCAAAAGTCAGAACTGGTCACGACTAGCCGTGATGCCCATCACGGTCGTGACCTGTCAGCTGAACCAGACCCTCACAGGCAGAACTGATCACGGCCTAGCCGTGATGAGCATCACGACCGTGACAGACCGAAAATTGAAGAAACGCCCAAGGCAGAATCCATCACGACCTGGCCGTGATGGCCATCACGGTCGTGACGCTCATTACTTGGATCAGAAGCAACTGATTTGGATCTAATTTGAGTTAGATTGGGATTCAAACTTCCCAAATCTATAAATAAGGCATCTGAGCAGAGACTAGAGGAGACTTTTTGGGCTGCTACTCTTAGGCTACAATTTAGGATCTCTCCCTTCTTCTTCTCCCGTCTTCTCTTATTTTTATTTTCATGTTGTTGTTAACCAAGCTTGTCATCACCATGACAAGGCTTGAGTAGTAGCTTAATTTCTAGGGATTGGGGCTATGCCCAAGGTTTGTTTATGGTAATGAATTGATGTTTTATCTTTGTTAATTACGATTTTGCTTTAGATCTGATTTCTAGTGTTTTAATTACTCGTAAATTCGGTGGCCGCTTATTTGCGTGACGTAGATATTCTAAGGAGGAACCTAGCGGTGAACTTAGGTGTCGGATCTATAGAATCGGACTTAGGACTGAAATCACGAGAGTTAGAAGCCGTCCTTCGAGGATCAAAGAATTGTCACAAAACATAAAGGGTCCAATCTAAATTCGACTACCACGAGAGTAGGGGTTGGTTTAATTGGGTACGATTTTTGTAACCCGAGAGGGAGCATTAACTATTTGAGGATAAATTCGCCTTCAAGGCAATTTTGATAATTAACAAAGGGGTAATCAATTTAGTAACATAAACAACCTTTTTGGTAACCCAATTCCTAGGAATCCATTTAGATCTGAAAAACCATAAATTGATTTACTTTCTGTTTTACTTGATTGCATTCCTTATCCAAGTTATCTCTTATTTCGAAAATCCAAATCATTTTTTTTATACAGTCTAGTTTTATCATTTAACAATTAGTTGCGATTTGAGATCACGGTCTCTGTGGGATCGATATCTTTTTATTACTTGGCGACAATCCGGTACACTTGCCAGATCGCACGACATCAAGTTTTTGGCGCCGTTGCGGGGGAATGTGCTTTCTCGAATCTCAATTTAATTTTTAAATTGATTTTTCTACACCTTTTCTTTCTTTCTTTTTTACTGTTTTTTGTTATTATATATAAAAAAAATTCTCTCTTTCCTTCTAGAGTATCTATCTCTGTGTTGTTTTCTCTTTTATGCAACGATCACTATGTCTTGGAAGCCTTAGTGAGGTCGACCCCGAAGTCGAAAAGACCTTTCACAGACGTAGGAGACTACAAAGAGAGAGAGAGGTTGATTCCCATTCCACTAATGGCGAATCTACCGGATACGAAACCATTGAAGGATTACGCAGCCCCAAATGCTAGGGGTTTGCGAACTGGGATTGCTAGGCCAGAGATTGAGGCGGAGAACTACACTATACTGCCTATGCTAATCAACATGATTAGGCAACATCAATTCGAAGGACTGCCCTCGGAGGACCCGACTGATCACGTGGAGACATTCTTGGAGTTCACCGATGCAATTAGAATTCAAGGCGCCCCAGTTGATGCTATTCGTTTGAGGTTGTTCCCCTCATCTCTGACTGGAAAAGCAAAAGCTTGGCTGAAACAAGTGCCCGCTAACACCTTGTCGACTTGGGACCAACTGGAGCAGGCGTTCTTGGAGAAATTCTTCCCTCCATCCAAGACGGCCTACATACGAACCCAAATCACTGGCTTCTTCCAAAAGGACAGAGAATGCTTGTCAGAAGCTTGGGATCGCTACAAGGGATTGCTGGAGTCTTGCCCACATCATGGACTCGAGAGGTGGTTATTAGTGCACACCTTCTACAACGGATTAGATTACTCTTCGAAGGTGTCACTTGATTCCGCAGCTGGTGGAGCCTTTATGAATAGGCCTTTGACTGAGGCATTCAATATCATTGAAAACGTGGCCACCAACTACCACCAATGGGGTTCAGAAATAGGTAATAACCCGAAAAAGATTTCGAGGGGTAAGTTTGAAATGAACAGCACTGATCTTATCATGTCTAAAATAGACTCACTGAATAAACGCTTTGATCAGCTCGAAAAGGCTAATGTGAGTTCAATAGGTGCTACTAACATTGTTTGTGAGATTTGTGGAATCAGGGACATGACATAATGGAGTGCCCACGTGGTATTGCTCATGGATCCCAAGGCCGGGGAACAAGTGAACTCTTGTCACAACTTCTACGACACGAACCCGAAGTTGCCCAATTATGCTCCCCCAAATCCTTACAACCAAGGAAGGAAGAACAACCCTTACCTCTCGTACGGGAACTACAGCAACACACTGAACCACGAGTTCCAAGAAGGCCAAGGTAATAGGAAACTCGCAGCGGGGTATCCTCAGGTACATAAGTCTAAACTCGAGTCTTTATTGGAAAGTTTTGTGGAAACTCAAACAAAACAAAATGAAGAGTTTAGACAACAAGGTAGGGCTGTAAATGAGGCAATAAAAGAGCTAGCATCTAAGGTAGATAAGTTAGCCATCCATAACAAGATGCTAGAAACTCAGATTGCCCAACAAGTCAGCACATACTCTAGACCAAAGGGTACGTTCCCGGGCCAACCCGAAGCTAATCCCAATGAACATTGTAATGCCATATACTTGAGGGATGATAAGCTTGGGGTGGTTGAAAAGGGTGTGGAATGTGAGGAGGACATGAGCAAGGATGAAGAGTCAGAACCAAAGTATGTCCCTCCACCACCATACCAACCCCCGATACCTTTCCCACAAAGGTTGGTCAAGAGAAAGCAAGTAGATATAGAATCTAATATGCCTCCTAAACTAAAAGACCCAGATAGTTTCTCTATCGCTTGCTCAATTGAAAAGGTACAAATAGACCAAGCCTTATGTGACTTAGGGGCTAGTGCGAGCTTGATGCCGCTCACTATCTTGGAAAGGTTGGGAACCAAAGAGTTGAGTCCATTCAAATTCTCCTTACAATTTGCGGATGGCTCAACTAGAGAATGTTCCCGTAAAGGTAGGGAAAATTTTCATCCCTATCGATTTCCTGGTATTGGATATGAGAGGGAATTCTGAATTCCCCATCATTTTAGGAAGGCCATTCTTGGCCACCGCTGGAGCAATAATAGACGTGAAGAATGACAAACTCTCTCTGAATGTAGAGGAAGGTAGGGTAGATTTTTATTTAACTCAGTAGCATTTTCACTTGAACAATAATGTTATTTAAATCAGCTCAACTAAAGTAATAATACTGAACCGCATATTTTAATTTGCAACAAGTTAAATACTTGAGTAAAACACATGCCACTGTCATCAAAATTATTTTTTTTTTTTTACTAAACTATCAGCATGTTATTCTTAAATTATATACATTTTTCCTATAACCAATGGTATGTTTAGATGTGGTATTTCAAAATCCACCAAAAAAGATGGGATATTTCAAAATTTCAAGGAATTTGATATACATGGTAATTGAATTGCATTGATTGAAATTCTTTCATTTTCAAAATATTTTTGTTCGCATAAAGTAATTTAATTTCCTTCAATTATAAAATTTAATTTTTGAATGTTTATTTTTTAAAAAAAATAATTGATATTTCAAAATAAAATTTAACAAATCAATAAACATTAACCAATTTTTAAATTACAATAATTTTAAATAATGAAAAAAAATTAAAAAATAGTCTATTTGAAAAAAAAATCCACATGTTAGGTAACACATTCCAAGTGAACAAGAATAGAAAACCAAAATTGCATGAACTGCATTTAAGATGGAAACATCATAGGATCACAATTCACTAGCTTCAACATAGAAAATTAGCAAGTATCTTACGATTCTTCAACAAGTGATTGGAGGGAGCAGCATATGCTCACAACAGTATAATACTAAATAGAGTATTCTAGGGATTCTCTAAAGAGCTTCGTTATTCAATACAAGACGAAATCGTACGAAGAGATTCATATTAAAAGATACCATAAGAGATTCGTACCAAATAATATTTTCCTTCTCCAAAATAACAATGAAATGATGCTATTATGCTCTATTTTACTACATTCAATGTTCCTCAATCTTATCAAACAAAAGATTAATTTATGAAACATAAAACAGATAGAATGAGCCATTTTTCTTCGTTTAATACTTTCTTGCCACTGCTCTCTCATAGGATAGGAGACGCCTCAACCACGCCCATAATAACATCTTTTTTTTTATTATTAAATTCAGTTTTTATCTCAAAGTCAAATACTACGAGACATAAAATAAGGCTGAAAGACAGGCTTAAGCCAAACCCGAATAATTTTGTTTTTATAACTCCATCTGCTTGGTTCATGTCCAAAGAATCGTTTTTTTTTATGTGACTATGCAATCTCTAGGCCATGTATTTTAATCGTACAAAGTAAAATAAAATCAATATTTAATATTGTGAATAATATTGTCATCATTACAATATAGAGCATAACCACGTATTATAGAACATGATCACCAAGACCGATCAATAGCACTCGTGGTTACAACCCCAGCTTAAATTAAGCATTATCCTCCAATCTTGTAATCAAATTAGAGAAAAATGGGTTCAGAAGCCACTCTAACGCTTCCAATCATTGACTTCAACAACCTCAACTAAGAAGCCAACACTCCTGAGTGGGAAGCAATGAAATCCAACACTAACTAGTTGATTACCTATCACTCTATATTAGAATGCTTTTGGCACAATTATCTTTTGCATCATAAGAAAGAGCATGGTGCTAACAGAAAACTTGTACCAAGGAGTGAGTAGTAGCCATCACTGTCTTCAAGGTATCAGTCCCATGAATTAAAATCCAAATAAAATGTATAACTTCAAAGTTCAAACACACTCATCCTGAGAACAAGGGCAACTAGTCCAAAAAAATTTCATATGTATTAAAGATATTAATCACTACTTTTAAAAGAGATATTCACCTTAACCTAGACAAATGACACAAGTATAAACAAACAAACAAACAACACATAACACACCCATCTACATAAACAAAATGATGCTCTTTAAAGGCTGCTTCTCACAAGTCGGTCATTATAAGATACGTTTTACTTAGCAGCAAACAAGGACTAATAAGTAAAAGGAAAATTAATCCAAACCTAACAACAAATGGTTTTTACTGAATTCATTGATAAGTAAAGTTTACCAAGCTTAAGCATAAACAAGTAATCATTAAGAGAATGAATATGATACACTGGTGCAAATACACGTCACGAGTTCATATATAAGTTCATTTCGTCGGATTGATATACAATTTCATGTAATGTCCATCAATTTAAAGCATTGGATTCTGGCGTTCAGTCCAGGAAGCAAGAACTACATCTAAGGCTGCTCACTCTACAGAAAGGGTAAACAAAATGTAATTTAAAATATCAAAGAAGGGGCTTATGGTTCTCCAATGATCACCTGGCAAAGGGAACCAAATAAGACGTGCCTATCACAATCATGACTTCGAACTAATATTTACTGGATAATAACAATATTGAAATTGCATTCAATTCATAAAATCAGAAAATGGGTGGATTATGAATCACAAGTTGGACATCCATATGAAAAAAAAAATCATATTTTTGACAAGATGATAAGTCCACAAAATGCATTATAGTGTTAGTGTCCTGAGAACAAAAGTACTAAACAACATTCCTGTAGCCTTTTTAGTGTTGTTAAATATCGGTGTATCGGCCGCGATCTCGTCTCGAAAATTTGAAGGCCCGATACGAATTCCGAAATGATATGCTAATTCCGATTTTGGGCGAGATTTCGGCCGATTCCCTGCAAATCGATATATCGGCGATACGGCAAATATCGGAAGTTAGGGAATTTAGGATTTTTTTCATTTTTTTTAAAGAAATGAAGGGTCACTGGGTCAGCATAACCGCAATAAGCCTGCGACCCTCTGCCTCCTTGATACACGCAACAAGCCTGCCCCTGCCTCCTCGATATACACTAGCAGCAACTCATTCTTTCAAGTTTCAAGCCTTCGACCCTCTGCCTCCTCACAATACACTAGCAGCTCTGCTCCTCTGCCTCTTCAGTCTTCACGTTCACAGGTTCACTCTCAAGTAACTTCTTCTCCCCTGTTTTCTCCTTTCTCCTCCTTGCTCTCTTCTTTCCCCTCCTTTATATTCTTCTGTTTTCACTTTTCTTCTCTGTTTTTTATATTCAACTTCTTCCTCTCCCATTCTCTCTCTGTTTTTTCGTTTTCTTTCCTTTTCTTTCCTCTCCCATTCTCTCTCTGTTTTTTCGTTTTCTTTCCTCTGGTTTTCGTTTTCTCCTCTCCCATTCTCCCTTTCTCTTCCTCTGTTTTTTTCGTTTTCTTTTCTCTCACATTCTCCCTTCACTTCCTCTTTTTATGTTTTGTTTCTTACATATCCCTTCTCTTCCCCTGTTTGTAGTATGGCAAGTGAAGATTCATCCAATCCTTCAATAGTATCTAGGACTGACCCTGGATGGAAGTACTGTCATCAATCACAATAGAATGGTACTCGTAGTTGTGTGTGCAAATTTTGTGGGAAGGCTATGTGGGGTGGAATTACTAGAATGAAAGAGCACTTGACCGGAAAGAAGGGTAATTGCAAAGCTTGTACTAAATGCCCAAAAGAGGTCAGAGAAGAGTTGATTCGGTATGCCAAGAATAAAAAGAAAAAAGATAGTCAAGCATTTCAAAGGATGCGCAATGATCTTCTTGATGACTATGGTGATAGTGATGAAGACCGTGCTCTTGATGAAGGGGCTAGAGAAATTGCAACTAGGCTTGCTGACACTAGTGGGATGAGAATATTGCTTTAAAGGGTCCTATGGATCTCTATTATGGAAGACCCAAAACAGCAATTGAGGACAAGAAGAAAGGGAAACCAAGGCAAACGAGCATAAGGGAGAAATGTGTAAAGGAGGCTACTGCAGACGTTCATCAATATATAGCTCGATTTTGGTACCAAGCTGGCTTGTCTTTCAACATGGTTAAGTTGGAAAGCTTTCATGAAATGCTTACAGCTGTTGGAAGTAGGGGTGTTCATCAACCGATCCAATCCAATATCAACCGCACTAACCGAACCGAAAAACCGACAACCGAAATAACCGAAAACCGAAAAAACCGCAAACCGAAAAAAACCGAAATTTTTCATTGGATTGGATCGGATTTCGGATCCTATATGTAAAACCGATCCAATCCAAACCGAACCGAAATTATTTAATTCAATGAAAATAATTTAATCTTTATATTATAAAAATAATTATTAGTCTTTATATTTTTATAAGTTATCATCTAGTCTTTATATTAGAGAGTTTAATTGGTATGTAAATGTAATGTTAGTGTAAAAACTTTTACACTGTTAACCAATTATAAATCATGTTATGAGTGACTTTTAATATATTTAGGATAATAATCAAACATTTATAATGATTTAACAATTTATAATTAGTTGATAGTGTAAAGTATCTTTACACATGAGAGTGCACATCATTCATGTATATCCTGTTAAAACACTTATTAGAAATTGTCAATATAATATTTTAAAATTAATTTTTATTTTAAATAAGTAATAAATTCATATGACTCTTTAAATACTCAATCAAATCCAAATCGAACCGAAATATTGAATGTTCTTTGATGTAAACAACTATGTAAATATGTATCGATAAAAACCGAATTATCCAATCCAATCCAAACCGCATTTGATTGGATTGGATCGGATCGGATTTTTTGAAGGAAGCAAACCGATCCAATCCAAACCGCATGTTGTTTTTATCATTGGATCGGATGACTTTTCTGCTCAAAACCGATCCAATCCAATCCGCGAACACCCCTAGTTGGAAGCTTTGGAAAAAATTTGAGGCCTCCATCTTACCATGAAATAAGAGTTCCACTCCTTAGCAAGGAGTTGGCTTACACCGAAGATTTGTTAAAAAAACAAAGGGAGCAATGGGGGAGATTTGGATGCTCCATTATGTCTGATGCCTGGACGGATAGAAAACAAAGATCCTTAATCAACTTCTTGGTGAACTGTCCATCGGGGACGATGTTCATTAAATCTATTGATGCGTCTGACATCTTGAAGACCGGAGAGAAAATATTTGAGTTGCTTGACTCCATTGTGGAAGAGATTGGAGAAGAAAAGGTTGTTCAACTTATAACGGACAATGGAAGCAATTATGTTCTTGCTGGTAAGTTACTAGAAGAAAAGAGGCCACATTTGTTTTGGACTCCTTGTGCAGCCCACTGCATAGATTTGATGTTGGAGGACATTGGGAAGCTACCTTCTATAAAGAAGACAATTCAAAGGGCAATATTTCTCGTTGGATTCATCTACAACCATTCAAGCACCTTGAGCCTATTGAGGTACTTTACCAACAAAAGAGAATTAGTGAGGCATGCAGTAACTCGATTTGCCACATCTTTCCTCACATTGGAAAGGATTCATAAAAAGAAAGGGAATCTGAGAAAAATGTTTGTATCAGATGATTGGACAAATAACAAATTGCCCAAGGAGGCCAAAGGGAGGGAAGCTACAAAAATTGTCCTCATGCCATCTTTTTGGAGTAATATATTGTATACACTGAAGGTGATGGCTCCTCTTGTACGTGTGCTTCGCCTTGTTGATAGTGAGAAAAAACCAGCCATGGGTTATATTTATGAGGCAATGGAGAAGGCTAAAGAAGCTATTATGAAGTCTTTTGAGGAGAATGAAAGCAAGTATAAGGAGGTTTTTGAAATTATTGATAAAAGATGGACTAGCCAACTTCATCGCCCATTACATGCAGCTGGCCACTTTCTAAACCCAGAATTCTTTTATGACAATCCCTCAATGGAATTTTATTTTGAGGTGACAAATGGGTTGTATGCATGCATTCAAAAGTTGGTGCCTATCCCAGAAGTTAGACAAAAGATTATTGATGAGCTACCAATATATAAAGGCGTCTTTGGGATGTTTGCAAATCCATTTGCAATTTCATCAAGGAAAACAACTGCACCAGGTGAGAATGTAGTTCTCAAGTCTCAACTTCTAAATTTTAAATTTTAAGATTTGTACATATGCTTAGCATGACATTTCTTTGGATTTGTAGCTCAATGGTGGCGAAATTATGGACAATCAACTCCAAATCTACAACTATTGGCTGTAAAGATCTTGAGCTTGACATGTAGTGCGTCGGGATGTGAACGCAACTGGAGCGTCTTTGAGCAAGTAAATTAAACAATTCCGTTAATATTTATTAGTTAATACTTAATACTATTCTAGTTTCTATAACTAGTTATAAAACTTGTATAGTTATTTATATAATTTTATTGTTGCAGATTCATTCTAAAAAAAAGGAATAGGCTTGAGCATAAAAGATTACACAACTTAGTGTATGTCAAATATAATCAAGCATTGGTCAGGAGATACAATATTAAGGATGAAATTGACCCAATTTCACTTAATGATATTGATGAGTGTAATGAGTGGCTGGTTGGGAAGATGGATGGTGATGAAGATGATGCTAGGAATGAAAGGGTCTTTGGGGATGAAGATGAAGATGATGCTCTTAATTGGGAAGCTGTTTATAGGGCTTCAGGAGTTGGAGAGCCTAGGGTATATACTAGGCAAAGAACTAAAAAGAGAAAGGAATCCCCTAGTGTTGTAGGTGCTGCATCTAAAACAAAGAAGGGTTTGGCTAGTGGTTCTTCATCCAGAAAGGGAAAAGAGATAATGGTTGAAGTGGAAGATGAAGAACTAGAAGAAGAAGAAGAAGAAGAATTAGAAGACATTGATTTTGAGGATTCAGAAGTAGAAGAAGTTGAAGGATATGCCTCACTATCCGACAATGAGAATGATGATTATATTGAGCAAGGGGCAGAGGAATGAAAGGATCTTGTCTTTTATGTTTAATCTTTTTTATTGTTTTTACATTTTAGTATTCCCTAGTCAATGACTCAATATTATCACTTTATCAGTATTTACTATTTTGTTTTGACTTTTTAAGTATTAAACTTTTGAATTTGATGCACATTGTTGTCTTGAAATGCATACTGCAATGTTATGCAGCTCATTTTTATTTGTTGTATAGTGTATACAGCATATATTTTTTATATATAATTTATTTATTTCAACCGATATTTGACTTCCGATATTTGTCCGATACGATATCCGATTTTTTACATATCGGATTTTGGGCTTTCCGATATTTTCCGATAAACGATATTAACAACACTGAGCCTTTTAAAATCTTCAAAGATGAGTTATTCTGTCAAATAATGATCATGTATATTGAGCTACTGCCAACAAGTAGACACAGCCAAACAGATAAACAAGGAGTTAATCTAAAACACTTGTTTTTTTCTTTAATTGTACTTTTAAACTTGACAGCAACCAAGGGCATGGGAGTTTCAGTTAAATTCAGGTATTTAGGTTGGTAAATTCATTCATCAAAAAATCTTCTGAAACATAAGAGCTAATAGCAAAATTTTTGTAAAGTTGATTTCACTGGTTAATGTTAACAAAATCATTATTCATTTTGGTATACTATTGCTGCCATTATTCATCCTATAATCAGATTCAAGTTCCTGAAAACAATAGGAACAACAGCACAGGCCAGAGAGTGAAGATTGAGGAGTGTGGATTTCATATTGCAGATGATGGTGATCAGAGAGGAAAGGTTGGGTCCGAAACCAAATTATCTAGATTTGGGTCTTTGAACTCTCTTAGAATGGCCATAATCACTTTTAATTTTAGCAATTCTCGTAGTTAAAATAGCTTGTAATTATATATGATATTCAACAACACAGCTCAAAACCAACAACAACCCAAGATGAAAAAAATTATTGGCTACTTTTAACAGCAAATAGCAATATCAATATAATTGAAATCAACAATAGATGTTGTATGACGGAACATCTGATAAAATCTGAGAAAATCCAATACGAAATTTTGATTCATATGTTATATAATTGAAATCAACACAATCAACAATAGATCTACATACCTAGATTTGATCTAAGCTGGTTGAGAGTAGTGTAGTGGCTCGTTGTGTTGAAATAGAAGTTGAAGAAAGACACAGAGAGTTGAGGTAGAGAAGTAGAAGCCATAACCATGGAGGTGCGCTGCAGAAGGCACGTTGAGATAAGAGGCAAAAGAGAAAGAGGCAGAGAGTTATGAAGGCAGAGCAGAAGCCATAACCAGGGAGGAATTTCAGAACACATTGAGAGAAGGGTGAAAGAGAAGAAGAGAGGAAGACAGAGGAATTTCAGAATGCCACCTATTCTGGTGGAATTTAAAATGCTTTAATATAGATAAGAAAAAAATTCCTGATAAAATTACCTGGAATTTGTAAAATACCTTGTATGATTATCCAATTCCAAACAATGTATTCTATGGGGAGGGATTTTAAATCCTCTAAAGAAAATACATTCCCTCCTTACAATACTGCACCCAAACACACGGTAAGAGTTTCTATGTTGACACACTTTAACAAACTTCAAGAGGAACAACTCCACAGAAAAAACACATAGTGTGAAGCAGCAAGCAATAATATCAAGTATCAACAAGACCTTTTGATAGAAGAAACAACATAGCTTTAAGTGCTTGAAAATTCTTTCAAACCAAACTCATTATAGAAGTGTTGATCATTAGCAAGCACCAAAGATACAGAAATGAGCTGTGTAAGGTACTGTATATGGAAGCTTTTATATCAAAATATTCAAATTAGACACAACTTAGCAAAAAAAACATGTCACTTAAAATAGTTGAAATCATTGCTGAGACGAGTACTTCAGTTGGCATCAAGAAACATAACATGGATGAATTAAAGTTTTAAACAAAACCATGTAAACAATTTGATAACAGATACTAACCCTCCCTCTTATCTTGAAAATTCAAATTTTTTTCTCCCTGGTATAGCTTTAACAGCCGTACAGTTTCCTCCTTGAAATTTGTCACATGCTTTTCTAGAAACAATTTTCAGACAAGACAAAAGGTGTCATTAAGCTGGCATTCTTCTTTAACAAACCTTTTGCGAGTAGATACTGGAGAACAAAAGCCCTTGGGATGATCCTTTTTTCCAAACTATATCCAAAAAACCCTGGATAATTGACAAGGTTCAGAGAATTCCAACCTAGATGATTGACCCAAAAGCTCATCATGGCATTAATTTTATCCTTTGATGTTAACATACAATACGGATGCCTCCTGAATGCAGCAGTATTGCTTCTTCAGACCAACCCCAGCTCTTAAAGGCTTCAACTTTTGCATTCCATTTGGGTTTGGACACACTCCTTTTGGCTACCAATGCTATAACAAAACTTTGTTTCAAAGGATCAAACCCCAATTCCTTTACTTCATCCACGACTTTACTCAAGCTATATGCACTGAATACAAAAGTTCTCATCTCAATCAAATAGGCAATGTTTGCGTCCCTCACTCCTTCATCACGCAATAATTTCAATTGCGTCTTCGATCCTAATAAATCAGGCACACTAAGGAAACAATCAAGGGTTTTCATATCAGATTGAAAGAATGTTCTCATCAATTCATACACAGGGATTATGTTATTCTTGAGGCTTGCTTTTAGGAATTGAGGGCTCTTATTCACTGCCAGCACAATGTCAGAACTGGAAGCACCTTCGGAGGCTAAAAATTCAAACTTTGGCAAAATAGATTTATGGGGTTTGCATGAAATCAACGGTGGTAACCTTCTAAGAATACTACTCACCTGGGAATCTGAAAAACCATGGCTTCTGGAGAAGGCCACAACTGCATCCGGGTTTTGGGAGGTCTCGAAACGAAGTCGTTTGGAAGCTTTCAGAGCAATTTCTAGTGTAAACCCAAAATTGTTGATGAGGTAGGAGACCGTAAAAGATTGTGATTGTGAAGTGGTTGTGCAGAATTGAGAGAAAATGGGAATGAGTAAATTTTAGGGTTTGGTAGTGGTGATGTTGTTTGGAATGTGAGAGAGATGAGGCGGAAAAGAGGTTGGTAACGGTGAGATCTGAACAGGGCCATGTTTTCCTCCTACCCCGTCCAACTAGGCTAGCAAGTGTTTGTGAATTGAGTTTAGGATCCCGCTTTCCTCCATCAAATTTGCCTCCATCAAGTAGCCTCAGCCAAATCTGGACAGTAGATTTGATCCAACGGCCAGCCAAGATCATAATAAAAAATTATTATGTTTTATTTAAAAAATAATTTGTAAACCCACAAAGGATCAGCGCAGAGGACCAGCGCCCAGCGCTGGCAGGAGCAGCGCCTAGCGCTGGCACTCCCCTATTTCAAGCACCTGTTGCTGTGAATCTTCTTTTGCAAATTTTTGTTGATATTTCAAGTATTGTGTATATGTTCATATTTGTTGGATTTTTCTGAATAATGGTAATATGCTGTCATGAAATAAGTTGTTGTTGGATTGATCATGAAGTAGAACAATTGTGAAGAACCAATTGATCAGGATGCTGCAACCTTTGAAAGCAATTGTAAAGAACCAAGTGAGAAGAACAAAAAGGGACTTATGTATCAACAGAGAGGGCAAGTGTGAAGATCCAAAGGGACTTATGTATATGCTATCATATGCTACTGTCAAATGTGGAGGACAGTGGAATTGAACTTATGTATCTGCTGTCATGTGTAACAGTTTTGTAAAAGTTTTGTATCAGACATATGTAACAAGAATTTTCAAGCAATAAAATGATACTTGAATTTTGCCTTGTGAATATTTCTTGTATGTAATTTGAAGCAAAATCACATGTGTACCCCAATATATATTCTAAACCTATACATGTCCAATAAACTAGTCAAAATGCCAATCCACCACTTTACATCATATACCCCAAAAATTTCCTATAGCCAAAAACATGTCCAGTGCTACTAAAACAAGGACGGGAGCTATTAACCCAAAAAAAAAGTATTACAGTCCTACATTTACTTCAAGACTTCATGGGTTGGTCAATGTTGTCTCATCCTCGTCATGTTCCTCCTATAGTTTCAAATACATAAGTTAATTTTTCAAAAATAGATATGAAATGAATTGGTATGATATGAAACTTACCATCAATAAACTAGTAAAACTAGTGACGCCAAATTGGCGTAAAGTGTCATTGGTCTCCTACACAAAAAAGAAAACCATTTAATTACTAATCTAATTTCAATTCGTTAACATACTTAAAGATGCTATAAGCTTACCATGGGTGGTTGATTCAAAATGTCATTGAGCCATGGTGGGTTTGGTTGAAGCACTTGAGCCGCCATAGTATGTCCTTGACTTGGTTGAGCCGCCATAGTGGGTTCTTGACTTTGTGAAGTACTTGAGCCATCATTTTTCTTTCTTTTGGCAAGTTTGCACTCTACCCAACCTTTGTGACGTTTTGAACCCTTTTTGCCTTCCTTTTTCTTGAAACCTTTAACTTGTGTTGAACCATCATTGATGCTTGCAATCTCTTAAAGGCACTCATTCACTTCAGCACTACTTACACTTTTATTTTGAAACTCTAACATTTGCCTATCCAATCCATCGGCAACTTTGCTAAGGAACATGAATGTTTCTTGACTTCTACACGCTTCTGTGACTATCCTTATAAAGCGGGGACAAAGCTCCTTATAGCGTTGCGTTGGGGACAAATCAATATCTTCAACTCCATGAGATACACCAACATTAGGTAAAGCACCACTTCTTGCCAACTTTGTCCACCTCTTCAAGATATATTGTTCGGGCACTGATTTGACATCCATATGAATAAAGACTCTTACACAATGACAACAAAGTATGCCATAACTCTCAAACTTACGACAAGAGCAACAAATTGACTTCTTATCCAAATCAAAAGAAACCCGCCACTCTCCCAAATCCCTTGCCATGGCAATAACAAAATCAAGTGTTGATGCCACATTGTCCATACTCTTCACAGAACATGCTTCAAATAAGTTTGTACTCTTGTTGGAATAAATCAAAAATAGTGGGAGTATAAAGTTGTGACACTTGTTGCAAGATATCGAATATGGGTTCTTGAGTCTTGGAATTTTTGGCGTGCTTCATATTCACACTTCAACTCAACATATCGCTTTTCTTCTACCACGTCTTCAAAACGCTTAAAAAACTTGACAACATCCAAGTCAACTTTTATAAAACTTTTAATATCTGCATTCACACTTTCACTAAGTTGGGTGCTTCGCATTCCTAATGTGAATGCCTTCTTCATGTAACAACGTGCCCATTTTTCCTTCGAGTGTATACTCTCGCAACCAAGAGTTTTCCTTAACATCATACTTTTCAAGGAGGATTCTCCAACCTTCTTCAAATTGCTCTTCAACATCACAACCATACATACACTTCTTAAAGTCAGTGAGAAAATGAGAGTCCCCTTTCATTAAGTTACCCAAGTGTTTGATGCCATTTTGCATCAAATGCCAGGTACAAAGGCATGGTATGCTTTAGGCATAACTTCAGCTAGTCCTCTTGCCATCGCTTGGTCTTGATCAGTAAAAACCGTAAGAGGCATTTTTTGCTTATGTGCCTCTAGAAATGTTTCAAAAAGCCACTTGTATGACTCTATTGTTTCGTCATACAATAATGCAGTCCCAAAGATCACTGCCTTTCGATGATGGTTAAATCCCGAGAACACTGCTAGCGGCATATGCGAACTATTTGTGCAATATGTTGAATCAAGAGAGACCACATCACCAAAATATCCGTAGTCAATGAGCATCATTGCATCTGCCCAGAATACATTGTGATTTGATCTTCTACATCTATTTGATAGGCATGATAGAAAGTTGGATTTTCAACCAATTTTCTCTGAAAGTATTGCAACAGATAACCGGCTTCCCCATTTACCAAACTCTTCTGTCTTCTTTTGCAAAGATAATTCTTTTGATCTTCACGAGTATATCCCAAATTTGTTCTACCTCCCACTTCTCTACTCATCAAGTCAAATAACTTCTTTTGTTGTACTCCAGCATCATCAGCTAGATCAATTTGATGACATTGAACTTTTGAAAGTTTTCTTTGAGATGACAACATATGAGTTGTTTCTGGTAGTTGTAAAACATGGTTATGTTCCTCCACAAATTCATGCACCGTCAATTTTCCTCCCTTCTTACCCTTAAGTCCTAGCCTTGCTTGACAATCAGTTCTCGTCTCCGGTTTTGAATTGACATACTTAAAATCCCGCTTGTCTGCCTTTCGCAAGCCTTCTTTACAACAAACAAGCCTGCAAGAAGAAGTTGAACCATCTTTTCTCAAGTGCCTATATTCTTTCCTCGATCCAAATCCAACTCTTCTGCTATAATCAACCCAGAACCTCCAGGCATCATCATAATCATCAAAAGTCATGCCCACCTTTGGCTTCCAATCTTCCTGCATCTTCTTGCTTCCAATCCTAATAACGGACAACCACAAGCAATTACAAAACAGAAAGAAAGTATGAATGGACAGAGCAATTACAAGCAAAAACATACATTGGACAGAGCAAAAACATACATACAGATACATGCAGCGAGATATGAAGAGCTACAAGAAAAAAACATACATTGGACAGAGAGCAAATACTCGTGATAGAGCAGATACATACAAGAAGATACATTCAAACAATGGGGATTTTTTTTTATCACATACAAGTTTGCGGGCGGTGGAGGGAGACGGTGGCGGAAACCAAGCACGGCGAGAGCAGCGGCGGTGACCGGAGGGGCATACTACAGATTGGCTCTTGTTCGCGGGCGGATAAGGGGACCAAGGTGCGGAGGTGGGTAGGAAACGCGGTGCAAGACGGGTGGAGGACCGCCGGCGAAGCTTCGATCGCCCGGCGGTGGGCGGGGCGGCCGGTGTGAAGGGACGAAGGGGCAGGATCCGTGGGTTTCTGGGTTAAGAGAAAAAGGGATCAGGCTGGGTTAAGAGAAAATGGATTAGGGATTTTGTGGGAGTTCCAGCCACTGGGCGCTCCTCGCAGCGGGCCCGGGCGCTCGGACGCCGCCTCCCGCTTGGCCGGGCGCCGCTCCTCCTCTCTATTTGGTCCTTTGTGGGTTTAAAAATTATTTTTTAAATAAAACATAATAATATTTTATTATGATCTTGGCTGGCCGTTGGATCAAATCTGCGGTCCAGATTTGGCTGGAGGCTACTTGATGGAGGCAAATTTGATGGAGGGAAGCAGGATCCTTGAGTTTATCCCATCCCCCCCCCAAATTCACTTCAGTTCTTACGACGTTTTTTTTATGTAAACTACTAGTAGCATGTTTCTGTCTGTTTAATCATTAATGGTTACTTTAAATTTAAAAATATAAATACTAAAAGAAAGAATAGTTCAGAAAAAATATTTAAAATTATAAATGTCACGTACAAATTAGTTTAGATAGAATCTAAGAATTAAAAAAGATTAAATACACTTTTAGTTTCCCAACTTTTTTTTTTTTGTAAAAAAAAAAAAACAGTTTCCCAAGCTTTTCACTTTAACAAAGTGCATATCTTTGTGTAAAAATTGATGGACTAAAAATATATTTTAATTAAAGTAAAAAGAGAAAATATTTAAATTTTAAAATTAGATATGCATAAGTAACTTAAAAATTAAAATTTAAAATTAAAACAAAATGACGTGTGTTATTCTATACATGACAATAACTCGACCAATTTAAATTTTATTTGACAAAAATAGCAAATAAACTAATTTATGGCTAATAAGTTAATTGTTAGTTGAAAGTTTATAGCTAATAACTAAAAGTTAGTTGATTGAATTTGAATTATGATAACAATTTTGATTGATAATAATTTGGGACTCTTTCCTTGTAGCAATCCATTTACCACAATTGTTTTTTAGTTGCTTTAAAGTGTCATAGGTACCACAATTATTAAAAAAATATGTTAGCTTTTTATTTCTTTGAGCTAAGTTGTGATACAATTTTGATTGAATATAATTTAGGACTTTTGTTTAGCACAATCCATGTACCGCAATTATTTTTTAGCTGCATTAATTAAATTATATTTGAAATGATTGATAATGTTGAAATACTTTAGTTGTTTTGAAAGCATATATACTATTAAATGTTAGAAAGAAATCCAGTATCAATGTAAGTGGGGTGAAAAAATGCATGATAATTTATAAGTTTGCTTAAAAATAAATTCATTATGAATATATTTCTAAAAATGAAATATTTGTCGATTGTTAAAAGAATTTAAATATTATAGGGACTTCTCATTGATAAAAAAAATATTATAGTGATTTTAAAGATAACATGCTGCACAAGTTTTCATCTATCGTTTTTGCTTCAGAATATTTATAGATAGATAGATTTTTGTCAAACACTTTATTTTTGAGATGGCAAATAGACTAAGCCACTAGCCGTAGGATATATGAAATTTAAATAAGAAAAGATACTTGAACACCAAAAGTTTACACCAACTTTTGGTACTTTGGTTAATCGGTGTAAATATTTATTTAATTCAGTTCATTATATGGTTATTTACGTGTAAATATTTGATTAATTTATGATGACCTATTAATCATATAAAGAACTGAATTAATCAAATATTTATATATGATCAATCAAATATTTACATGATTATGAAAAATAAACTTCAAATGATCCATTAACCATATAATAAACTAAATTAACAAAAAATTTATAAGTGATTAACCAAAGTGTCCATGTTGGTGTCAAAAACTGGTGTTAGAATATCATAACTGATTAAAAAAAAGGCCACGAGACAAGATGAAAGAAACACAACTTATTATAAATAAAAAAATATATGGATTTAATTGATATATACTAACAATGTAAAAAAAAATTTATGTTGTCAACTAATTAGAAATTAATATATCATTATAAATACTTGATTCTTATCCAAACCGCCTTAAAAGTCATCAATTCCATGTTGTCGGTATAAATTTTTTTATAGTGATAGTTCATACAAATTAAACTCGAAATTCGAAATTCATATATATATATATATATATATATATAAAACGGACACAGCATAATCAATACGGGAGTTGTTGGGAAGACTTTCATAAGCCATGTGATTGTGAATGGAATTAATCTATAGCGAGTTCCAACATTATTAACTACATGAGATTCTTGATGAGAATTTGAGTATATATTTTGGCGAAGCTATAGGTCTCAAGGAATTAGAAAATTAATTCCTCACTTGAAATTATTACAAAAGGTATCTGACCTAACAAAGATTCTTATATGGCTGTAACAAACAAAAAAAAAAAGAAAGAAAATTCTGATATGGCGATTTCTCCTCGTCATTGATTAATAGTGAATTTCTCACTTCGTTTCGCGCAGAACACCAAGAAGTGGAACAATCAAGGAAGAGTTTGAAGTTACTATATCCTGAAATGTTATGTCAAAATCTTCGCTAGACCTGAAGCAAACAAAACATCAAATTAATTTTGACACGAGCATAAAATCTTTTGACCATATCTATGCAACTCTGTGTTTTATAGTGTTCTATATTGATAGTAAGTCCTGCCAACAGTGTCTACATTACTATCGACAAGGTGAAAATACAAGCAAATAGCCAAATGGACTATGTAACATGCAGAGACTATCTGAGTAAAGACACTTACGTATCAAATATAATACCTCCAGCTTCTCTAAGAATGATTGCAGCAGCTGCCACATCCCTGAAAAAAGGAAGAGATGATGAGAATCGTATCATGACAATGCCGAACATTTATGCACGAGAAACTCATACCAAGGACCACCAAAGCCAACTTCATAGTATGCATCCAGCCTTCCACACGCAACTCCACAGAGATTCAGAGCACAGGAGCCACTCATTCGAAGAGATCTCACCTAATATAGGAAAGGTTTGGTTATGGTAATCAATCATACGTCTTTAGTCCAATAGATTCCATGGCAAGTCCTGGTCTTACCTCAAAAAGAGAGTTATTAACCCTTTTGGTACAGGCATCTACTGTTAATTTGTCACGTTTTGTTCCAACCTGCTCTTTCAGTAGGAAAAAACTTGATGAATTTAAAATTTATCTTTATTAAGAACGGAAACATATTTACAAGCGAAGCTGACCCATCTATATATGAATGTGAAATGCATCTTTAGGTCATCCCATGTCCAATAAATTAGTATGTAATTTTGATACCTTTGTTAGTTCAAATACCTTTTGCAATAATTTCAAGTTAGAATAAGACTGTCAAGTTAAAATAAGGATTATCTGCTTCATAGAAACTAGGAAGAGAAAGGCATGGCATATAAGTCGAATTGGGTGTTATAGACCAAATACAAGACATAAGACATAAGCTGATAAGCATGGTTTATAAATGTTCACGTAGTTGGTGTGTAGCTACTATGATTAACTGAAAACACTATTCTCACTACATTTCTCACTTCAATATTTGTCATCAACACAAGTGCAGAACAAGGAGAGGGAGGAAAATACACTTTATGGATGGACATCAAATGAATAAAAGAACATACCCACATAATCAACTCTAACAGACTTGACATACCTCAGTTGCAACAAGAGCGCTCATCAGTTCAGTTTGTTTTGCTACTGCAAAATTTCAGGGCATAAGCGTGAGGTAACTAAATCTAAATTTAAACTAGCAATAACCAGTCAAAAGAATGAAAACTACATACCTCTTATAGGGTTCCCATTCAAAAAAGCACCTTTTCCACGGATTCCAGTAAAAAGCTACATAAAGCAATCCCAAATTTCAATTTGCATACTACGCAAGAGAGGATAATTAATTCAAAATAAAACTAATACAATATGCCATACCAATTACCATAATTGAATCATAAATTTTAGACTGTCATATTCTTAAATTAACAACTTTGAGTCTAAAACGTCATTTTGGTCACACCAAGGCAATTGTAAAGAGTGATGACACAAGAAAACAACAAAACAATTGATACCAACAATATTCCATCTTGCCCTGTTTCTATATTTGGCCATTATCTCAGAACCAAAAAAACAAAAAGTCATACATGCAGAATTATGCTTTAACATTGAATATAATTTTACATGTTTCTAAAAGAAAATTTTAATAGTTTCGCGCCCAACCACTTATTATAAAGCATCAGCAGTGGGAAGATTTCTCACCTCATCAAGTATTGGATTGTAAACAACACCCACTGTAGGCCATGATCCAGGCCATGCTCCAATTGTAAGACCAATGGAGACACAAACAAAGGGGTATCTACAATAATAGTACAATTGTAATAGCAGCCACTAGTCATTATGGAAATATGAGTGTATACTATCAACTAAAACATCAGAATAGGTAATTACCCATGCATGAAGTTACTAGTTCCACCTAGAGGATCAATTACCCATGTCAATGTGTCTTCATCCGTAAGTTCTGTAGTGTCACAAGAAGCTGCAGTTTCTTTCCCAATGAACTAATATAATAAGAACACCAATTTAAATGAACTTAATTAGGAAATATATACATACTGGTAACAAAAAAGAGAGAATAACTAAACTACCTATCTTAAACTTGATTATATTTAAGGTCGATGTGATATGTTAGAGGGAGAGCTGAATCAACCTTATGATTGGGGTAAAGCAGCTTGAGATAATCGAATATGAGATCTGCACATGCTTTATGAGTTTCTGTGACCAAACCAGCCTTTGCATCACAGCAAAAGTAGAAGATAGTAAGTATAATGTTTTATCCTTTATATGTTGTGATAATTATAATGAAGAATGAAGAAAAGATCTCATTTCTATTGAACGTTCAGCAAGAAAATAGAACTGACAAAACAGAAAATAACTAACAAGTAACAACTAACAAATGTGTAACTAATTTTTCTTTTGTTCACCTAACAATCAATAATGTGCATATTTTTCTTATCGCCATTATCTACCTGGAAATTCTTTTCCAAGAAAGTACTAAAAACTTGTAACTTAATTTTCTCCAACATGACCATATCATGTTGATTATTAATTTTTTATCTTGTTGCATCTTGGTTACACATTGATATGCTAAAATTCAACTATGTTTAGAGACAACAAGAATCGAACCCTAGAATCTGTAACATTAATTTTGAAACAAATGAAGCGGGAAACTATAAAAAGAAAGTAAAAGAAAGGAGAGAATGCAAACCAGTTCTTTGTGCTCCACGTGTTTGCACTTTTCGAACCCTTTTTGAATAATCTGAAAGGAACGAAACAATAATCGATAAAGAGAAGAAGAAAGATCGAAAGGGACAACGAAGAAACGAAGAAGAGAGAAGGTGGAAAATGAACTAACCTCACCAGCTTGGCGAGCAATTTCGACTGCAGAATCCAGATATTCCGAGAGCGTATCTATAAATTGATCGAGAACAAATCTATAAGCATAAACTGAAACCATATTGAAGCAAATCTTCTCAAAGAGAGAGAAAGAGAGAGAGAGATTGGGTGCTACCATCTTCAGCTTTCCTTTTTTTGGTTGATTCTTCAGCCATTTTTCCTTTGAGAATGAATGATAGAAGAGAGAAGAGAAGTAGAGATCAAAGTAGCGAAATGAATTGTTTATTGCATTGTATTCAGATGTCACTGAGCTGCTTGTGTTTTATACAGGGGTTGTGCAGTTATAACTAACTGTGTGTGGTCAATGTGAATAACTGAATCCTAACTAACCTTTCGCGCTATAGATTTTATTTCAAGTTTTTATTTTTTTGGTGTACGAATAGTGAAATGGGAACCGCCCATTGTGGAGCTGCTTGACGGGACTCCAACTCCAGAGCTCTGCTTGCTTCTCATGGCAGGCAGATGCTTCTGGAACCTTCTTTCAGAGAAGATGAGGCCTCTCGTGGGCCGGTTGGGTTGTTTTTGTTTTTGGGCCTTGCTCTTTTGCTTCACTCGAATCTATTGAAGTTTATTTTATTTTAATATATGGTTTTTTTTTTTAGTCATTTTACTTACTCTAAGTAAGGTAATAGCACAAATGCATTCAACTCAAATTTAATATATTCAAATATTGTTTAAAACAAATATATAAAAAATATTGTTTCAAAAAAATATATTCAAATATAAAAAAAAAATTGTTAATCAAATAATTTATTTTGGATATCTTTTATTAATATGCATTTTATGCGCTGAAATATTATTAAACAAGTTTTTTTTTACTAAAATATTATTAAACAAGTTAGACTGTGATAAATCATTACTTAAAAATATAAGTTTTTAATCAAATATCTATACATAATTTGACGATATAATACCCAAAAAAAAAATTACATAAAGAATCAATCAAAGTTAAACTCTATTCATACCTAATGACTCAAATGTTAAATAAGCTAACCAAACAATTGGGCATAAGTGGTTAATGTGCTGCATTTAAGGAGAAATAGTTCGTGTTTTGTACGAGTTCGATCATTGACAACAACAACTCTTGGTCAGGCTTTACTTACCTCCCAATCGAACCCCTGGTTTGTCAGAGTCAAAAACTCTGAACACTAGAACGGGGGTCAAAGACCCTCGGACAAAAAAAAAATTGTTAAATGAGTTTCAACTCATTAGTTAAGGATCTTTTATCACGTTAGGGGTTGAAAACCTAATATCAAAGTTTTTAAAAAAAATTAAAAATTAAAATAAGAATTCTATAAAAAAAAATTCTAATTAAAATCACATCAATTAAATTTTATGATTTAAAGGAATAACTTAACTCACCACAAGCTAACTCTCCTTTTTATTTCTTTCTTTTTTCCGGTAGAATATCTCTGGATCGTTTATTTAAGATTTTGAAATAATTGATTTTTAAAAAAATTGATTTATGTTTTGTAATAATATTTTAAAAGTGAGTTCAGAAGAATTGATTTTTTTAGATGATAAAGTAAAATCACTTTTGAAATGTAAATATAATAAATTTTGTTAGTCGCACACTTATAATCAATTATATTTCACAAAAAAGTTAGAAATATTTGTTTCTCTCAAAATCAATTATACTCACCCCAAAGATGATTCTTTTCAATACAGTTTCTAGCCATACAATATCCAATATCCGAAAATCAATTATTTCTAACGCAAAGGGAGTTTCTCGTGTCAAGAATCTAAACCAAACATACACAAACCTCTTCTAGCTGCAGATGCTATGAGGGTTTCCTTTTCTAGCCTGAGTATTTTCGACTTTTTCTCTGTGGTATCAAATAGAAAAGAGAACGTTCATTTCAGATTCTAACTACTCAAAACTAGCAACAGTGAATGGAGGGGGTATAATAGTTTGTGCAATGTATGGCCTAAAGAGGGAAAATGCATACGGAACATACCAAGAAAATATATATGATGGTGCGTCAAGTGGTTTTAAATTGCATCGAACAATTGGTATGAAGACCAATTGGTATATATATCAAAAAAAAAAATTTGCATCAGACAATTGGTATGAAGACCAGACGATAGGCATTAGAGGCCATACGACAGGAAAAAGTTTTTCATTATCATTTGGAACCAGTTAATTGACTCATACATAGATGTAAATTGGGCTTGAGCTTTTTGTAATTAGGGTTGAGGAAATAAGAAAGGTTAAATTTATGAGTTAGTATAAGAGTATCTTTGGGTTAGCTGCTTTTTTATTATTTCAGCTGTTTTATAAACAATCAATCATGTTTGGCAGTTAGATTAATTTTATAAAAAAGCTTTTTTCATGAAAAAACGCTGTTTGAGAAGCATCTCTTGTCCAGGACTGTTTAGGAGATTATAATCTATTTACTGAAGGCTTTCCAATATAGAATCTGGATTTCAGTTGGGGCTTGTGTAATTGAATTTGAACCAAGCACTAATCAGTGATCGAGCTTAGCATTTCTTTGCTATTTACGATAGTTCCTGTAAGTGTGTGGTAATTTCCATGGAATGATGTTTTCCTTCACTAAAATATCTTTATCATTGCACGTTGTAATCTTGCGTTGCACAAACATCTTTAAATTATTTTATTTGGATAATTATCTTAAAAATGTTGAAAATTAAAATTAAAATTTGTTAAACTTTTGATATTAAAAATCATTGAATGTGTTTTGTGTTTTGGACTTCTAAATATGTAAAATTTGTTTATATTTTATATTTTTAAATTTAAAATATTTGTACAATTAACTGAATAACAACTGTATGTATGAGTTATATTTGAAATGGGAAATATTGAAATAAGTTTAATCATATACATGAAATCAATTATTTTGGCTTAAAAACATGTAACACATATAAATTAAAATGTAAAGTTATTCGTTGAAGCCCCTTAAAAAGAAAAAGAGGATTAACTAAAGCAAGATATAAAGCGAAACTACCACTAAATATAGTAATTTAAGAGTAACTTTGTGAAAGAACCAAGTTCATTTTTACATGAACTCCTGAATTAAGCTAGTTAAGTCTGGTGTGATCCATGATCGTCTTGGACTTGTCTACACCAAAAAATATATATATATTAAAAATGTCAAAAATATAACTTATAGGATTTAACCTTGATATATATGAAATATTGTTTGATTCAAATGCATTTTCTCATTATAATTTTTTTTAATCAAAACTTTGGTTTATGTGTTTAATTTATATTATTATTCAATCAAATTAACTTTTTAAACATAATATTATTCTTTTAAGTCATCAACCTTACCCCAGATTTTTCTTTAGAGGTCGGTTTCGTTTATGTTTATCATGAACTTTTGAATTAAGCTGGTTAAGTTTGACATGGCCTATAACCATCTTCGATTTTTCTACATTTTTTTCTTAAATATAAAAGTGTCAAAAGTATTACTTATAGAATTTAACCATGATATATATATATAATCTAATTTTTAAACATAGTATTACACTATTATACCGTCGATCATATAACAACTTTTAATATTATTTTTATATAATATTTTTTATGATTTTTTTTATTTTAGTTTTTGGAATTTTTGCTTCTATCACACTATGGTTTCACAAATTTTTTTTCCTGAACATATGTATTAATTTCTCCTAAAATTTTATTTATTCACCCTTATCCTCTTATTTTTTAATTTATGCCAATTTATTAAGAAATTTGTTATTACTTCAATTTATATTTACCATGAAAAATGACATTAGAATTATTCGACAATAACTTTTAAAATAATAAAATACCAAATATTTTAATAATACTTATTATTGTTAGCTGTTATAACAGTAAAATGGTGAAATTTGATCATTGGATGTTGCACATTTCAATTTTAAATTAGTTCATTGAATCACTATGGTGTAAGAGTTAAGAAGTCAAAAAATCATACTTGTAGCATCATGTGCTTATATATAAAGCACAACATATTCATATCTCCAGGATTATAAAGAGAGAAAGAAAGAAGCTTTTGTTCACATTAGAAGAAAACGAATAGCCAAACTAAAAACCTAATCAGCAACATTTACTTATATATACATTTATTTTTATAAATTTATTGATATAAATTGACAACTGTATTGACATTTTTATCCTAAGTTTGGGTTAGAAAATATCAAAGTAGCCCATATTATCCAAGTGATTTGACATATATACCACAGTCACCACCTTCCTTTTTAATAATAAAAATCCGGGTTTTTGCTCTACAACAAAAATCACCCCAGTTTCACTTTAAATTTTTCATTTCTCCATTCTTCCTTTCTTTTAATTGATTATCCAATTAACAAAGATCCTTGTGTGAATGATCCTGGTGTTCGAGCACCTATACTACAAGCTTCTCAGAAAGCTCGTTGTTGTTTTAATTTCTATTTGGTAGCTGCTTGTACGACAACTGTCAAAAGTCAACCAAGGAAAAGAAATAGAGGAGCATATGTGATTACTAATATTACTAATATCATATCTAAATTAGAAACAATTTTGGGAAGTGGCAAGAAAAAATCTCATAAAGATGGGGTGAAGCTCCACATCGCCTTAGAGTCGGCAAAGATGTATTCGAAGATTCTCCATTTTAAGCTCAAAATCAGTCAACAATAGGCATGATACATAGTATCCATCATTATTTACGAAGCATACAACATTATTAATCATACTTTAAGCACATCAAACCAAATTGTAGTCATTTTCATACCAAAATCACCCCACATACATAAACCAAAAATAGGGCAGCATCCATACGTTTTTCCTCAATTTAAACCAAACCTACAAACAATCTAAATCTCTCAATGTTCCTTATGCCAATTTTTTTTTTGGGTATTACAAATTGTTTCTGAACTCCATTTACAATATAACTACCTCTCAAATTTGAAACATTACTTTTAAATTATAGACGATTTGTGTTACTACTATTTAATATACTAACTAACAACCTATTGGATGACATCTATATCATACGCACCTCCCATTTTTTTAAACATTACTTTTCAATTACACATGCTTTGCATTACTACTATTCAATACTAACTTTTCTTATTAATTTCTAGATGTGAACGAATATGGATTCCCATATATTCTTTATTCACTGGTTGGACATGATTTTGTTTTCATGTCCATCAACAATTCAATGTTGAAAGAAACAGATAATTACATGATCATCAAAATTTCCAATGACAATGACCTCATACAAAAGTTTGTTACAAGCAATGAACATACCCAAGTTAGTTTTGATTCGTGGCGCTAATTTTACCTTCATCATATTCAAATATAAACTCATTAAATTCTTTAGCAAGGTGATGGACTAGTTGCATCTCGCATTCTCAATCTTCCACAACATGCTCCATTGAACGGTAATATCAAACCTTTCAACACTTGATTAAATCTAATATATAGATTTTAGTACATTTTATCACAATTTTAGTTACACTATTTTTACACATCATATACAGGAAAGTGCCTCGGTTATAGGAGATAATGAAACTGAGCAATCCATGATTCCTGTACTTCCTTACCATAAGAGAAAGAAAACAGTCATCAATGTTGATAGTGACAACATAAGATTAACTTAAATACCTACACCATAATTTTCAGCCACTAAATCAAATGTTCGAGCAAGATTGAGAAAGCAGATTCTTGATGGTAACAACCAATAAAATGGTCTTTATCATATTAATCAAGTTAAATCTCTTACAATTCTACACTCTAAAATGCATTTAAAATATAGTTAACTCTTTTTTACAATTACAATATTTGTTTTCAGTTCTTTGAATTGATTATTTTTGCTACTAATACTTTTTGCAGCTTCCTTGTATTCTACCTTCTTTGCTCTTGGTACACCTTGTGCTTTTTGGATTGCTGTGTTATTCTTTAAAAAATCTTTTGCTTATTAGAAAAAAGTTTTTTGAATGATCCTAGCAACTATTTTCCATGTTTCTTTGTCAGGATTGATTTCTGAGATATCATTGTAGTCCATAACTTGAGACATATCTCTATAATTGAAGTATACTTACAAAGATATGATCAACTACCATACTTTCTTAGTAGAAGTGACAAAAATTACAAAGATAGAAAAGTATAAACCAAATCCAAGTGCTAATCAGTTAGTTCCTCGACTCTAGAGATGTGAAAAGAAAAATTTGAAGCTAAACCAAAGAATAGGGGTGGCCATGGGTCTGGACCGATCCGGTGCCTCAACAACCCAACCCAGGTTTTCTGGGTTAGTTTGGGTGATTGAGTTGGATTGGCCAAAACATATAGAACACGAAGAGTATGAGTTGGGTATTTGGTTTTAGATTTTCAAACCCGATGAACCCAACCCAACCTAACCCAGACATACACTACACTAGGTTTATTTTTCACTTTTTATTGTAATATTTTAGACTTTTATTTGATGGTTGTTGATGATTTCAGTATAATATTTTAGTTGATGGTTGCACAAGGCAGTTTGATAAACTTGGATGACTTCAGTGTAATGTTTTAACTTGGAGTCGGCTGGAGAACATGTTTGTTTGTATTTTTTTTTGTCCTTTTTCACTTTTTTTGTCCTATCAGACTCGGAGACTCAACTCGACCCAACCCAAAGATGGCTTTTCACATGTTTCCTGTCAGACCGAGTACCCAACCCAACCCGAAAGTGGTCAGGTCGGATTCCATAAATTTTTTCAACAACCCAACCCAACCCACTCCACTCCACTTTGATTGGATTGGGTGCTAAATCACACTGAATTGAACCTAACCTGACCATGGCTCCCTACCAACGAGATCAAGAAAAGAATGTTAATAAATTTTGTATCAGTTTTCAATTAGGAGGAAGGTGGCTTTCTTGTTGTCAAGGAGCTGGGTTGAGTAATTGATTTGGACCTCATATTTTTTGTTTTGATCCATACACATTTTTTCTTAGGATTCGGTGTTTGCAAGTTGTTGTTTTTTTGGAATAGGTCCCTAGTTTTACTTGTTACTTTCCTCTCGTTAAGTGTAGATGTGGTTAACAAACTCCCACAACCACATGCACAGAAATAATTTTTTTTAATACCATGTCACATTTACTAATATTAGTTACTTTTCTATAATTCATGATTAATATTTATTATATATAAATATTAAAATGTTTTTTTTGATTATAATATAATTACTATTTTCGAAAATAATTGTACTCTAAAATAATGATCATATTTTAATAAATTCAAAATAATAATTATATTATAATATTTTCTTAATATTTATATATAATAAATAATGTTATTAATTATGTTCATGAAAAACCTAGGTACAATGGCCCTGTTTGTTTACTGTTGTTGAAAACAGTTTTTTTGTTTTCAAGAACAAAAAAAATAAAAAACTTGTTTGGTAAGTGTGTTTTGTAAAAATTATTCTAAAAACAATATCTGTTTTTTAGTTTTAAAAATCAAAATCAGAGAACATCATGGAGTTTTTTTTTTCCTTGTTTTCTAGCTTTTTGCTCCCCAAACAATTAAAGAGGAATAACTACGTTGCTTGTTATTCGACACTAGCGCACTTGACGTCTCTCCCAAATTAGAATAAGAACACCAAGAATTTGGTTGGGTTCAAAGGAAAGGGAAGAGGAGAGGTTTCTATCACACTAGAATCGCCAAAAGTGTCAAATGATGGTTATAACTCGTAACCCTTCTAAAACTCACTTATATAAGCTGTCAGACCCTAAGCACAGGTGTGCTCACGTTAAGCACGGGCGTGCTCACGTTAAGCACGGGCGTGCTCACGTTAAGCATGGGGTCTGCAAGATGCACGTCAAAACGCCCTATTTTCTGACACGATCGTGCTCCCCGTGAGCACGGTCGTGCTAGTGGCTCAAGCAGCCACTGAGCACGTGATCAAGCACGGGCGTACTAGACATGAGCATGGTTGTGCTCATGTACCAGAAAGAGATTTTAAGCCTCAACATCCCACTTAGCCCTTCATAACACTCCTAAGGTCATACTTAAAATATATAGCACAGACATAAGCACTTGAAGACTTAACACGAAAAACGAAGTGTTATAATTCCACCCCTTATAAAAATGTCATCATCGAAATTTCTATCACCTTGATTGAAAAGGTGCGGGTATGCTTCCACCAATTAGGCACATATCTTGGATCAAGTCCTCGGACTTGGAGGCTCCAACTCCAGTAAGAGTAAAGACTCTCCCAGTGGTCTTTAGTCGATTGACTTGGGGTTTCTGATTCATGCTATGACTTTGCTCCTCCAGAATCCCGGCTGATGTGGCCAGACTTGCCACACTTGAAGCAGATGATGTATGTCTCCTTGCACTGTCTGGTGTAGTGATCATTTCCACACTTGCCACATTTGATAGGTCTAGGAACATAATAATCCAAGTCCCTGGGCTTACCTGCTGGAAATTGTGGCTCCTTGCCACTCTGCGTGAAGTCCCGGTCGACTGGAGATAGACGATGCCTTCCCTCGTCCATCTGATCATTCTTCCTACTGCCCTGAACATCTGAACTCTTGTAGCTTGCCACTCTGGATTTGTAAGCATCCTCGAAGATCCTGTACTTGTTCGCCAGGATGGAAAAGACTCGGATCTCCTGATAACTGATGACTTGCTTGATCTCCGGGATGCAGATCATCCTCGAACTTCACACACTTGAAGCGGTCGTCAGTTACATACCGATACAATGTCTAACAATGAGCAAGCTTCTCAAACTTTGCGGTATACTTTCCCACGAACATACTCCCTTGCTTCAGAGCCAAGAACTCCATCCCCTTCTCGTCGCTGATGTCAGTTGGAAAGTACATCTCCAGGAATCTGTCCTTGAAGACATTCCAAGTAGGGATGGCAAAATTACCCGCACCCGCGAGTATCCGCATAAATTACCCGTAATGGATAATAAATGGATACCTACTAAGTGGGGATGGGGGTCATGGTACCCGCCCCGCGAATACCCGCGTATTTATAATAAATATTTTTATTAAATATATAATATATATTATGCCAATATCTATTATTTTGAGATGAAATAATTTTTTTTTTCTATCCTTATTTGATACTTTTTAGTGATTAAATCCTTAATAATAAATCTTTTAAAATATATATAGTATATTATATAATGTTAATATAATATATTGTTACATTATATTGTATAATTATATTTTATTTCATTTTATTTTAGACTCTTAAATACCCGCGGACATCCATGGATATCCGCTACCCGCATAAATATCCATGGATATTGACTGGGATGGGTGCGGGGGAAGCACTACCCGCACCCGCCCCTCCCCGTTGCCATCCCTAATTCCAAGTAACCACTGTACCCTCAGCTTCCATACGTTGGCGATAATTCTCCCACCAATGCTCAGCTTCCTCTGTCAGCATGAAAGTCCCAAGACGACTTTCTGAATGTTGTTGCATCCCATAGTCCGGAAGATATTCTCAATCTCCTGCATCCACGAAAGAGCACCTTCAGGGTCATAATCTCCCTTGAACGAGGGCGGGTTGTTCCGCTGGAACTTATCCAGACCCTGAAACCCAGCTGGTCCTTCATTGTTGTTGTTCTGGTTTTGTCCTATAACATTGGCAAGCAGTGTCAAAGCATCAGCGATAGCCTGGTCGTTCCTACCTCTTCCTGTCATTAGTTCCTGCACTTGTCTAAAGCCCCTATTTAATACAGAGAACCAAGTAGAAAGAACTAAAGGTTCTTATTACTAAGCATCATTATCTATAATAAATATAGATAATTTAAACAAGAGCACACAGAAGACTGGTAACAGACTCATACTACAGCCTGATAGGACAGACCTGCTCTGATACCACTAAATATGACACCCTCTACCCTGCACGTATTCATAACACGTAAGAACGATACAAAAAATAAAAGAAAGAGAACACATGCATATGATATCATAATGATAAAGCCACTGTAAAGGTTACCACATTGTAACAAAATCTCAAACGCGGAAAATAAAACATGTTTTTAAAATGAAACACATAACATAATGAAACCCAACCCCGCTGTCACATTACAAAGTTGGTATAACCATAGTCCGAAACAACTCGGATAAACAACATACGCTAAGAAATCCTAATCTACGAGTAGTGGCTCCTCGGAGTCACTCCTCAGCAAGTTGCTCACCATCCTATGCATAACCAAGAAGATACATTCAAAGCAAACAACAAAAACGGAGAGTAAGAAACATGTATAAAACATAATGACACTGAAGCAGTTAGCAAGATGAGCATGCATCACATATACATAGCATATCACTGTCATTCACATTATCTCAAACAAAGTATGCTATGTGATGCAGCACTACTCCACTACTTTGTTATGCACTTAGATCCAATCTACCTCAGAATGTCAACTTCGGAGTTACATGTCCACATTGGCCATTAAGCGCCAACGTCGGCAGTCCACCAAACCATGGTGAACCCCTTGGATAGTCGATGCACCTTACTCTCGGATACGCCACCGCAAGGGGCCAGATTCACCTAACTCTCGGATGAATCATCGCGGATGACCAGATTGCCTTACTATCGGACGACCTCCCCTATGCTGAACATCCCCCACTAACATCTCCGATGCGTGAATGCATGAGCAATACAACACACAATCAAACAATCACCACCTCCGCTTGGGCCACTAGGCTACCCAAGTTTTATCACCATCAACACCTCGGCCACTTGGTATCGAGGCCCCCTTGTCCACTAGGCTACCAAGGCACTACATTATCTTTTAATCTTTAATCTTTTAATTATATTTAACACTATGGCCAATAAGCATCGGATCAACACCTCAACCACTTGGCATCGAGACCCCATTGGCCACTAGGCTACCAAGATACAACAACGTGCGGTAACACATCGTTACTATCTCAACATCTTATCGCTTGTTATTTATTTATCTTCATTGGGTCTTAATTGAGTTATCTAGCTTGACTTACTTTGTTTGGTGTCTTATTACATCATTGAGGACATTTGGGGTGAAACACCCCTGTTTCTGTTTCCGCGTTCTGTTCTATCTAGAGCAGCACGGTCATGCTGACCGTTGAGCACGATTGTGCTTGCTGGAGCACGACTGTGCTGTTTCTGGGCAGAAGGGTTGGGAACCCTTGTTAGATTTCCTAGGACATTCAAAGATCAATCTTATTGGCTTTTACTAACTACCCACAATTTCATTACTCTCTTTAATTAATCTCCATATCTTGTACTCACCGGGGGAAATCATAACTTTATTAAGACCGAGATGTTTGCCTTGTTATTGTTGACTTGGCAGCCTCTCCTTGATTCAAGAAGCTTTAATTACTTTTTTAATAATAATTTGTTTTTAATTTTTTTAATTAAAAATTGCTTCTTTCATTTTATGGTTTTCTTGCACAGATCAGGTGCATTTACGTGGATTAGACTGGACAGCTGGATAACTATCATTGCACATCTATGTGTTTATCATTTTATTTAAAATTTAATTTAATTTTAAGAAATCTATCAATGACTTACAGTTGCACATCTCATTTTAATTGATTGATTTTTGGCAACAGCCAAGGATGGTACGGAACTTAAGGTTCAGGCCGACTGTTTTTTTTTTCCCAATCTATTCAAAGCTACAAGTAGAGTGCCTGAAACTCTATGCATGAAGCTTCTACAGCCTGCACCATGTCACTAAAATATTTTTTTTATCTTCCTCGAGACAAGCGTCCTACAGGCCTTTCCAGTCTCCCCTATCCTTTCACATCTCTGCCTTTTCCTTTCTCTATAATCTTCTCATCTCTCCTTTTCTCCTTACGTTCCCATCTTTCTACTTTTATTCTTCCACTTGCCATCGACGTGGGGGGACTGATGGTGTCGGTAATGGGCTGCGGTGTGGTTGTATGGGGACGCCCACAGAGACGGAGCTTGATGGAAAAACCGTTGAATCGGAGAAGACGAAGAGATTTCGAATCCTTAGTTCCGTGACGGGAGTTGGATAGTGAAAGAGAGCTGAGAATCGAAGTGGGTAACGACGCGCCCCTTCGCCTTGACTCCATAACGACACTGCTGAGACTGGCACTTCTCAGGTATTTCCATTTTTTCCACTTATTATGATTAGTAGATTAGAAGATTGGATGGTTGCTCTCGAGGGCCATAATGTGAAGGAATTTGATGTTTGGTGAAACGGGTCGTTGTTGGTTTTTGTTAGGTAATTGAGTTTTGAGGGGTTTGAGCTAGAGCCAAGCAACGAGCACCATGTGTTTGTGAAAATGCATATGAAACAGTAAGAATGATAAATAATTGAAGAGTGGGTTTTTGGTGCAGAGAGATAGGATCGAAAATGATGGGTATGGGTCGTGGATAAGGAGTGATAACAAAATGTGTTTATTAATAAAAAAGTAACCAAGGCATGAGGCGGGGATGTGTCCATGATGTATTTTTATTGCTTTCTGTTGGTGTAAGCTATTAAGATTGTTTAAAAACAATGGTTTTGGAACTTTTTTTGTTGACTAATGGTATAAGAACCTGTTATGATGATGAGTTTACTTTTGTAGGTTGCAACAATGGTGGAAAAGAAAATTCCTTGATGCTCCATCTGAAGTTGATGCCGGGCCGACGAAGCCACATTTTAATCCACCATCAAAGGTCAGTTTCTTTGACTCAATTGGTAGTGGGACAATGTGAATTAGAGTTTATCATATGTTGAATTATTTTTCAAATGTACACGTGCTATGAGGATCTGTTATGTACTTTTTATTTTGATTCTTCAATGTTTTTGCAAACTCTAGCTATTGCAATTTTTCCTATCTATGACTTTCCTGAGTCTGAATGTTAACTCTTGCCAATGTTGTTATTAATAAATATTATAATTATATGGTTTGTTGATTCCAGTTATTGGCTTACAATCCCTTTGTCAATGTGATGAGTTTCAATGAGGTAATTTGGTTTTGCCTAATTGATTAAAAAGATATTGATTTGATTCTTAATGTTTAATTAACAATAATGACATGTTTAAAAGCTTACCAGTTACCACCACTGTTTTATAAAGTTTTTTCTTTGCTCGGATGTAAACCTTTTGGTTTACAACAACTCACTATTCACTTATTATTAGAGTAATTTTTGATTGGTTTGGCCTGAAATCTCTTTCTATAGGTGGAATATGTTTTGCTTGAAGATGGTGCAAAGAAAATACTGGGCGATTACAGGAATTCAACTGCCTTGACAGGTAACTGAATTTTCTACTTAGAGGGTTAATTTAACTTTATCAATTTCAGTAATAACTAAAGAAATGAAGTTATGTTTCACTGGTTCTTTCTTTCTATTTTGCTTTTAATGAAATGAAAAATTGCACTTTATAGCAATGCAAGCTTGAAGGTAGCGAATTGTAATTGCAATAGTCTTATTTGTACGTTTGTTTCTTTGTTTGTATTGTTTCCTTAATACCTCTAATACAATTTCAAATTGAAGAAAAGCAAAACAAATTAAAGTGTGTAACTTTTACTTTTTTCTGGTCATCCTTAAGGAAACTGAGGAAAGCCTCTTAAGATAAATATTTCAAAAAATAGAACGAGGCTATTGATACTCCTATTTATCTATTCAATTCATGCTCAATGCTAAATAATTCAAATTAACACAAATACCGCCAAATATCGTATATTTTATTTGGGAGGGAGAGGTGGTTGTAAAACAATAGATGGACCATTAGGGGCATTACTGTAATGGGTGAATATGTTGTTTTATTTGTTTATTGAGTTTGATTTGTAGTTGTCCTGATCTGTCCCATTTGTTAAAGCATAAAGACTTTATTATGACTTCTTCTGGACTATTTCATGCTATTCCCAAGCTTTGGTTGTGTGATCTCAAGGTAGAAGAAATTGATTTGGTTCATATGCCAATGAAGTGGCCTGTTGTGCTTTAACTGTTTAGGATTAGCATGATGGGTACAAGGTGATTTCTACTTTGCCTCCTTTTGGTTCATTATGTGTGTCTGCAGACATAATATCGTAAGATGGAAGAATGCTCTGCTATTGGCAGTTGGCTTTGGGGTATAATGTATTCTTTTAAATACCGTAGCTAATGGTTGCTCTTGAGATCATACAAAATTTCGTGGGTACACTTTTACTTTTAGAAAAAACAAAATTGTGTGACTATATGGGATTATTTAGAGAAAAAAATTTGTTTCCTTTTCTTTTTTCCCGTTTTTAATGTACAATGTGTGTGATTGTTGGTTTTGCACTTCATTATAGGAATAGACTTTCAATTGCTTTGGTTGTTGTCTTCTCTCTGTGGTCTTTATCTCTCACCTTCTGAAGATACTGGCAACTCTGGCCTTATTTTTCAGACGACACTGAAAACTATTTATACTTGAAGTTGGTCACATTTGTTATTTAATTTTTTATTATTATATACAATGAACCGTGACATGGTATTTTGGTCACGTGGTGTCTTGCTATATTTGAGTATTATAATTCGTTTTCAATTAATAAGTTATTGAAGATGTCAAGTTTCTTGATACTATGAAATCTTTCGGAATAAATTTAAGTATACTTGATTAGTTAGAAGAATTAGCACTTAACATATAAATACTGTGTGGCCATTTGCAAGAGAATTTCACATTGTATTTATATCTTAAGTGATAACTCTTCGTACTAATCAAGTATAATAAAACTCTGGTATGGGTTTTGGATTTTTTTACATTGCAAACACACTCAAAGTGTTGGTGCTTCCCGTGCAGGACTATGTGATCTTATTCCTTTTACTCCTATCTTCCTGAACCAGGTGTTGTATTTGGACAGAAATGACTATTATGGGGGCATCCACATCTCTTAATCTTACATAGGTTGCAATTGAAGCATGCAAGATATCTCCTTTTTATTTCATGTTCAGTTTTCTTTTCATGTTAAAACTGATTTTATGCTTAAATGGCTATGGAAGTGATTTAGGGGAGATTATAAGCCAACAGAGCACTTAGGCTCAAGCAAGGAATTCAATGTTGATATGTAAGGTAAATGTCCTCCTATGTCATCACCTGTAGTAGAAGTATGTATGTATGCCGTGTCTCTCTACATTACATGGGTTCCTCACTTTTTTTATATAGATTTTAGATCTTAGCTGGACTACAAACATGTGCTTATAAGCTGATTTTTCTTGGTTCTTGCTCTTAAGTGTTACGCTATGTAAACCACATTCTTATGTTTGTTTCTATTTTATCATAGAGCTTCCTCGGCACAATCTTTATTGATGAAAAACATTGCAGTTTGCTTCAAGTCCTCAAAAACTAATTATATAGAATGTTGAATAGATGAATCAAAAGACTTCTTTTTCTGCTTAGATAACACTGCCATGTATGAATGCTGAAACCTTTTGGTATTTGTGTACAACAGCTTGAGACACTCATGAAGTTTTTCCCACTTCCATCATATTGGAACCTGACATTGCAATGTCTAAGAGAGGTATGATTCATCTTCCAAGTGCTGCTGCTTTTAGCTGAAACTTTCAAGATCATTATTCTCATTTTATGTTCATAGGTGGCAACCCATCAATTTGGGAATTACTATGATGCACAATGTATTAAGATGTATAAATACAACTTATTCTTCTTTATAGTCAAGTTATCTTCTTTTTAAAAATCCAATCTTAGGCAGTGTTATCAAATAGCGGTCATGGCGGTGCCATGACGGATTGCGGTGGCGGATTTTTGCCCAACCGCTACGAAGAATTTGTGAAGGATGGCGGCGCCATGGCGGCCGTGACGTTTTATGGCGGCTTAAAATGGAGGATAGTTGGCCATCCGCTATTGATAGCATTGATCTTAGGTAAGCCCTGTGAGAAATTGAGGCCGGGAGCACAATGAGCCATAGCATCACAAATTGTAGATTACTTTGATTTGTCCATCAGCCTTTATTTTAAAGACCCTGAGTAAATATAATACCTTTGCAATAGTTCATTCAAATAGGAAGAAAAGGAAAAGGGAAAGCAAAATAAATATTTCTTATATTGTGGCTAAGGCATTGCATAAATGCTTTGTGCCTCTATTGAAGCTACTGCCCAAGGCATTGCATAAATGCTCTGTGCCAATAATCAATATTATTTTAATGTTAATGCTCTTGGATGTGCTTCTGCTTCAATTGGAAATTCAAATAAATGATTGAAGATCCATTTTAATGTTAGACATATTTTTTCTTGTCTTTTTTCAACTTAAAAAGCATCCATCTTTTTTATCCATGTTAAAGCTTTTGTTTAATCATCCGTCATCTCTTACGATACGGATCCAGCCCCAAGTGAAAGAGAAAGCTTAGCTTGGAAAAATGGGCATGTTAGCGTATGAATGGGAACCTTTCTATTATCAATTTGTTTCTGGATTCTTTTTTCAGTTTTCTTTTCTAACTACGAATTACATCAATTCAGCTTAGCTTGATCAAGAATTTGCAATCCAAGGTGCTGGAGTTGAAGGCTGAATTGAATTGGATAAAGTTAAGAGCTTGAACCTGAAGCTTGAGTTAGCTCACTTTGGATCTTGCTACTGTTGAAGCTAAGGTAGCAGCTGTTGGCATCAATGAAAAGGTGAGAATTCAAAAATTTGTTGAATTTTTCTTTTTTTAGAAACATGGAGTGTTTGATTTGAATGCCCTTCTAGTAGGGGTGGACATCGGTCGGTTATGGTCAGTTTCGGGTGACCCACGTCGGTTTTGGACATCAGAATACGTGACCCATTCCCGTCCGATTAAAGCGTCGGTTTGAGCGGGTTCGGATTAGGCGGGTTGACGGGTTGGTGGGTCGGATTGACACAATTGAAGTCCAAATAAAAAAATTACACAAAAACTAGAAAGAAGAAGATAGACGCAGAATCAAGAACTTAAACATAAACCATATATAAGAACATAAAATTAGAGCAAGAGAACAAATCTAATCAAAATTTCAAACCAGAAACCACAAACAAGAACATACACCCAAAAAGTTTCAACCTTTCTACAAAAAGTAACAACTTTCAACAAGCAGCTCTTCTTCTTCGTTGCCTTGCCCATTTTATTCGTTCACAGATCTGAAACTTAACATGCAGCAACAACCAGTAGGGATGATGATTGGGTTCGAACTTCGAAGAGCAGTGATGCGTCTCGAGTGCAGCGGCGAGGGAAGCGAGCTCGACGACGACTGATCTTCTTCTTTGTTGAACCAAAGGCAGCAAAGGAAGAACAGCGGCGGTGCATGGAAGAACGAAATTTGCGGAGCACGAGCAAGACAGTTGCGATCAGATCTAGGTTCTGAGCCGATGCGCATGGTGGATTCGGACAGAGGCGGAGCTGTTTCTCGAGCAGTGGTTGTCAAAGCCGTCGATGATGACGGTGGGCTGAATCAGGTGGTGGAGCGAGAGATTGAGAGAGGGGTTGAGAGGTCAAATGAGATCTGAATACATGGTGGTTACTAATAGGAGAAAGGGAATGGTGGTTACTTCAAGACATGAATATTTATTCTAAACAGTCTTATATATGTCTTTCCAACAAAAATATTAAAGAGAATGAGGGACATAAAAGTATGAAGAATAATGTTTAAGTATGAGTAATATTATAATTTCAAAAATAATAGTATATGTATATAATAGATCGGTTTGGATTGGATTGGATTTCACTATAGGATCCAAAATCTGATCCAATCCAATAAAAAATTGCGGTTTTTTTGGTTTTCGGTTTTTTCGGTTTTTGGTTTTTCGGTTCGGTTTTTGCGGTTTGAATCGGTTTGGATCGGTTGATGAACACCCCTAGGAAATTCTGAGCCAGTCAATGATATTAAAGCATAATCAGAGCTAAAAAAATTTAATATATTATAAGATTCGGTCGAGTCCTGGTACCGATGGGTTTGTATTTTTACACCCGGACCCGACATCAGTAGCCCTTATTAAACTGAGCACCACACCCGCCCAACCGTCCAGACCCGCCCGTTTTGATATTTTCTTGTCGGATAGCTCGGGTTCGGATCGGGCTGGCCCAATCTGTCCACCCCTACCTTCCAGTTAATTGTTGTTTTCTTTTTCAGTTTATGATTCTAAGTGTGGTCAATCCATTAATTAGAGCCATCAAATATTGTTTGATTGGATTTTCAATGGTCACAATTTATATGGTGGTATAAAAATAAGATCAAATATCTGTTTTATGCACAAGGGTTATATATATTATCCATTGTTTCACATGCATCCATTTTATGTTTTCTTCTACAGGGAAAAAAAGAGAGGGAAATGTTCCTATGTTTGCTTAAAAGTTCAAATTTGTTATTTATATATTTTAGCAATTAGGTAATCATTAGTCAATCTAAAGTTATTTGGAGCTCTATTTGTGGAAGATCTCCTGTCATCATAATCAAAATGAAGAATATGAAGTTCATATGGAACATTAAACTCATAAGATGATAACTTTGAATTATGGTATCCGGATCCTCAAAAGTGCAGGTACACTTTAGAAAGTAAATGCAGAGTTAGATGGGAAAATTAATGGTTTAAATTGTTATAAAATACAACCAATTGAGTAACAAATCATGGTTATGTGGAACTCTTGGCTTTTCTCATCAGTGCTTGATGCTCCCACTTTACTCTCTTGATTACACCCTATACTTCAGAGTATTCAAATCCCTATACTATGTTAATAATAACACATTAATTAAAAGCATCACATAGAGCTGGCAACATTTTAAAATATGACTAATATTTTATACATTGTAAGGACTGCTCAAAGAGGTTTAGTAATTGGTCCATCTACAACAGGGATATGAAGACCAAGTAACATGCATTATGGATGGAATGAAGGGTATGCCAAGATCTTCATCAGACACTAATGGAGTTGTCAAATAAACTTCTGAAAGGCTATGGATAATGTGTGATGTTTGTATCAATAGACTTTGATTCTCTACCCGTGAAATTATTAGTTATGGCCTATGGATGATGAGTAGTTTATCATTTCCGTAGTCAGAATATGAATCATGGTTGCTGGTGTTTGATGAATTTTTTGGTTCTCTTTTGAAAGATGATGTACCAAGACCCGGTGGGCCTGGTCAAGCACTCATCCTGATAGAGTAGGAGCTCCTGCTCTTGCCGGATCAACTCTTTATATGATAAACTCGGAAGATTTCATTTGCTACATTTTGGAAATTTCAGTTGTGTAGGGATGTTATGTTCTATTATAATTATCAGCATGTTTTATTGAAAATGATGTGTATCCATGTGTGTAATGTATTGTATGTATTGGTTATGTGTGGCAGTTGTTTGATGATTGATGGACTTAACCTTTTATTGCTATTAATTTTAGCTTTGTTGTGAATGAACCGACCATTTTGTGTCCGACGTTTTGTGTCAATCTGTGTGATGACAATGACACACAATTCATTTGGTTTGAGTTATAGGTTTAAGATTTTGAAGTATTCTCATTAAAAAAAAAGATTTCCAAGGAGTTGAAGGGTTAGATTTTAAATTTGTAGCTTCATTATTAATGACCTTAAACACTCAAAAATCAATTCTAGGGTCTTAACAAAGTCTTTGAGCAACAATCTCACTTCTCTTTACTACGATTCAACACCCTTAATTTCATTCATCATTGTTATCATCTTTTAATGTCTTAACATCATTAATAAGCCTTATTATTTAATTAGAGTCTTATTAATATCAACGTTGGCATAACAGTCTTAACAACTAAACACTCATTCACAACATAACAACATCATTCATTCATGACAATAACATCATCACAACGGTTTGCAATTTAAACATGTCAACAAGTAGAGAATATTGACAATAGTCATATAACAAATAAATATCATTTAAGCAAATAGCAAAAAAGTAGGGTCATGGGTTAATCATTCATTTTATGCTACCATCAATGCCTACATATTCATACTATCCCTTCTCCCCATATCTGGTATGCAGATTCCTCTAACACCCAACATAAACGATCCTACGCTTGTTCCCTCGAGCGGCTCGACGAACTCTTCAAGCCTTGGCCAAACACAAGAGGATTAACCAATTAATCTTCAATTTAAGAAAAAGGAAAAGGATATTAAAGAGGGATAACTACGGTACCTGTCATTTGACACTAGCGCGCGTGACGTCTCTCCCAAACTAGAGCAAGAACACCAAGAATTTGGTTGGGTTCAAAGGAAAGGGAAGAGGAGAGGTTTCTGTCACATTAGGATTGCCAAAAGTGTCAAATAAGGGTTATAACTCGTAACCCTTCTAAAACTCACTTATATAAATTGTCAGATCCTGAGCACGGGCGTGCTCACGTTAAGCACAAGGTCTGCAAGATGCACGTCAAAACGCCCTATTTTCCGACACGGTCGTGCTCCCCATGAGCACGGCCGTGCTCATGGCTCAAGCAGCCAATAAGCACACGATCAAGCACCGGCGTGCTGGACATGAGCATGACCATGCTCATGTACCAGAAAGGGATTTTAAGCCTCAACATCCCACTTAGCCCTTCATAACACTCCTAAAGTCAAACTTAACATATATAGCACACACATAAGCAGTTAAAGGCTTAACACGAAAAACATGGTGTTACAATTATTTTTAATGGCTCGTCTAGCGATTCATTGTTAGACTAGTTCTTCATTAGATGAGTTTAGTGGCTTATCTAGCAAACATAGTTTGGACCTGAGATGCATTTGAACTTTCTCGAAGGAACTTTAGACTAGTTCCCTTGTCTACCGATATTTAAAACAGTCATGCACACCAGAATAGACGAGTTAGTTCCTAACTTATTTTTGCCATACAAATTTAATCTTTTTATTAACATCAAATCTTAAGGGATTATTTAACCATAACCACTTTGGTTCCAACACATGCTTCACTTCATCTTCGTGACCGGAGTTCTATACGCAGCATGTTAAGCACTTTTGTATCAATTGTGCAATTTTGCATGCTTCACTTTGATCAACTTTAGCTGAATTCTGTACTTGGGGATCAAATGAATGAAGTGGAAGTTCTCAGGCTTTGTTGTTCCATACAAATTAATGTTGAGGTTGTTTTTCCTAATTTCTTCTTCACATTCTTCAGAGTAACTAACCCCTTCGTGAGGGCAACAAGTAGCCAACTCAATCGAGTGCAAATATATTCCAAAATGCTTGGCGTTAATGTGAACTTTTGAAGGGGCTATTTCTCCAACATAGGCACTTCTCTAGAATTCTTGAAAATGGAGAGGGTACACAATTTCATTCAAGTTGAAGAAAGGAACCAAGTTTGATTAGTTTAATTCTTCAGGGACATCCATTGCACATTTTTTTATCTTATAAAGATCCACCACTTTCCCTGCAATTATTCTCTCAACTTCACTCTTGTCCACGTAGCATGTGGATGTTTCGAGGCGACCAATATACCCCTCCTAAGAGATAGAAGGAGTAAGGATGCACTCTTATTTGTCACGACGGGCGGAAGGTTTACTTGGACAAAATAATGCACATTCTTCGAGTTGAGAATGCTTGTTGAGAGTGAAACGGTCGACATGCATGTAGAGTCATGCTTTGATCCCGAGAGAGTGTGTATGTGGGGATGATTGCTTAGTGTGACTCGAGAGGTGATTTTTTTTGTATGTTGTATGTGCAGCGTGTAGATCAATATCTTATTATATGATTCCTCTTCCCCTTTTTATGATGAATTGCTGCGTTTCTTATATCCATGTTCTTTTTTTATGAGTTTGTGTTTCTGGGCCATCTAGAAAACTTGACATTCAGAGAAGGAGGTGGATCAGACGCGTTACCTTCTGGCGCGACCACCACAAATCCCAACATTAGGGGACCCAGAGATAATTTACCACGATGCCGACAGATGGCAGATAGAACGTGCCATTTTATTAGCTATATATATTGGACCAGTTAGTATTTATAAATGTTTTACTATTGCACTAATGGTGAACCTTATCGGATCATTCAAGATCACTCAGCGTCTACCCTTCACGGAGATGTGGAACCCACCCAGATCCAGGACTTATCCCAACATATGGGACTTTCCTAAAGCTTCTCATGCAACGAGCCTGCGAGGGTTTGTATAATGAGGATCTAGCCGACGAAGTGAAAAGTATCGCTAGATGTGGCAAAGACAGGTGATCGCTGAAATGAATAGTTTAAAACACGAGAATGATGGAATTTTTTTTACTTAAACTTTTTCAAAAGTAAATATCTTTTTGCAATCAGCAAGGAATAAACGCTTTGAAAAACACTTTTGTATCAATTGTGCAATTTTGGAAGCGGATGAACAACACGGTTGTGACACCCTCTACCCCGCATGTATTTATAAAGCAAGAAGAGAGATAGAAGGAACACATGCATATTATATCATAATAATAAAAACCGGGCAGAGGTTGCCGCATTGTAACATAATTTCAATGTGGAAAAACTAACATGTTTATAAAAAGAAAAATAACATAAACAAAAATATAAACGAAACCCAACCCCGATGTCACATTACAGAGCTGGTATAACCATGTTCTGAATACTCGGATAAACAACATAAACTAAACATAAGTCCTAACTATGAGTAGCGGCTCCTCAGAGTCACTCCTCAGCAAGCTGCTCATCATCCTCTGCATAACAAAAATGGGTACATGCAAAGCAACAACAAAAGATGGGGAGTAAGAACCATATATATAAACATAACGACAACAGGATAGTGGCAAGATTATCATTGATAATCCGCTGGCTTATGATATTTTATCTATTATTTTAGAGCAAATTTTATCAATTAAATTTTGTTAAATGTTTGATTTAGTCCAAATTAGACTTTGTTTTCCTATTTTGGTTATTTTAGAGTCAATGTGTGCATTTAATTATATTTTTATTAATTTTCTGATATTTTCTTATTCTTATTTTTAGGAGAGGACAAAGAAGAATGATTGAAATTAAATTGAAGATTGCCAAGTAAATTGCAAGGGCCCCTGTTGACGAAATCTAGGCAAGTATATCTAGTCATACAAGTAATACGGTGGTGAGATCGATATCGTTCCCACGAGGATCATTTGCCAATTACCAATTCACAAATCAAACAACTATCTAGACTAAACTTTGACATGAAGAGAAATCAAAGCATAAAATAAGCAACAAAAGCAATAAAATATTTTTGGTCTTTCGGGAATTTTTATCAAACACTTGGAATGCAAATAGGGGTGTTGGGATTAAATTTCACTAAACATTAGCCTCATGCAATACCAAGACTACCAATCCAGTTTATGCTTCAATTATTAAAATCAACCCACAGAATTACTCAGCCCTGATTCCTCAGATGACAAGAGCCTAAATCCACTAATAGACCATAATTCTTTAGGTGGCCTAGATTAATGAATTTGCATTAAGATTAAGGATTACACGATTACTAATAAACCAAACTCCATTCTTAGATGTAAGGTTTACTAGGTGATTAATTCCAGATCAAGAATTGATAAGAACGTCCCCATTGCAAATCAAATCTTAAAATCAGTTTATGGGTAGCTAAACCACAAAAAGCATTAAGCGACGGAATTAAACACTAATACGAAGGCATAAACAAAGATTAATCGATCAAAGTAAATACATGAGGTTCAGATTAGCTACATATAATCCCAACAAAAAGGGATTAGCTACTCATGATAAAGGAAATTACAAAAGAGAAAGAGAGAATAGATGAAGAAAACTCATGACGAATCCTCCAATCTTCTTCCAATCCAATTCTTTTCCAGTCCAAGAGCAGAGAGAACACGTCCCTTTTTGCTTCCCAAGAGTCTCCCTAGGGTAAAAGTGCTCCTAGGTTAAAAATCCTATTTTTCTGTCTGATCCAAGTCTCTCCTCTTTTTGGTGCTGCTGTGGCTAAATATATAGCAAAGTTATATTCATGCTAACTTTAAGGGCTTCTATCCTCTAATTTAGTTGTCAAATTCCAATCATATCTTATCAAGATTTAATTAGATAATAGAATGCACAACAACAATTTGTTTTCTCCTTCACGCCGTGGTCTTCTCCACTTTAATTCCATTCAATCTTTCATGTGGGCCCTTGATTTGCTTTGCCATAAACATTGCTACATTAATGTTTTTATTTGTCAAATCCCAAGCTTCACGTTGGCAAGTCCTTGGATTGAGTTCAAGATATATCTCCTTGCATATGGTGATTGATATTCTTTAATGACTTCAAATCTTCTAAATTAACTGCCCAATCAATATCTTCATCTTCTATTTTTATGGTAAGCCATTAATATCCAAATCATCCAATCCATCAATTAGGCCTCTTACATTGCTGCTGGACTTTTATCAATTGTCATCCAATATTTCCATTCCAAATTAAATTGGAGTCATCCAATATCTTCACTTTTCAAGCTCCAACTTCATCCAGGCTCCATCATGGCTCATCTTGGGCATTTAATCCTTAATTTCTGCAAAACAACACCACAAAACCACCATACCCGTTCCAAAGTAAAAAACTAACTAAAAATCAAATTAAATATGCCTAACTATATGAAAATGCATGCAAAATGATAAACAAAATATGAGGTGAAATCATACTCATCAAATCACCCCAAGCTTAAGATTTTTGCTTGTCTTCAAGCAATTACTAAGGCCAGAAGATATAAATAATCAGAGCATGGATAGTGAACCAAGAACCCGAGTAGTAACTAATCCAAGTAACATGCATTTTCAAATAATTCAACGAGAGACAATCAATTTCAAGTCCAATTAGAAGCTTAGGTTTCCTAGACTCATATTCTCACTGATTCAGGCACTCTTTCTCATCTCACTCAAGTGTTTAAGGATATATGACAATTCGCTCAATTTCCTCAAGGAATGAATTCTACCATAAGCTTGACTATCAACCAAATCTATACTTTATTAATGAAAACAATTAAGAATCAAGAGGTCTTTTAATTTGGTTGTAACGGGACCATGGGATTAATCGTTAGGTGAGGAAATCAATAAAAGGAAATTTCAAGAAGGCTAAACAAAATATCAAGCATTGCCAAAAATGACACCTTCTAAAATACCTTTTTGGGTTTTGATTCACTTTTCCACCTTTCTTTATTTCTTTTCATTTTATTTCTCACTTTCTTTTGTCATCCCCTTCTCTATATTCTCTCTTTTATTTTATTTTTTATTTTATTTTTGATTTGGAGAAGGGGAGATTTTCAATTAAAGAGAAATATTTTTCTGATTTTCTCATCCCATACTTTTTCAACTACCTTTTTACCCATTTTGTAATACTTTAAAAGGTGCCATACCAAGCATATTTATCAAAATAATTCAAGGTACCAAGAAAAGTATTTTATTCTTTCAGGCTCAAAATTGGGCAACTAAAGGGTAGCATTTAGTCAATCAAAGCTCAGAAGGCCGGAAAAATACCTAGTGCCTCAATCATTTTCAAAAATGTTTTCAAAAATTTTTAAGCTTCGAAACGGTTTCAAGTCAAGTTCTAGAGAATACCATCCAAGAGGAATAAAACACTCTATCACAAAGAATGAAGTATATTTAGTGAGTACCCCTTTTGGCTCAAAATCTCACATTTAGTAGTTCAAAAATCAATGAGAAACACAAATCTACGGAACCACATGCTAATTATCAACTATCAACGATCATCTCAAGCATTTTTATTTGTAGCCTTATCACAAGAATAAAAAATTGGGTTCAACAATTCACTATCTCAATTTATTTGGCACTAAGTTCTCACAATTGGATGCATAATCCAAGCAAGGGCAATCTAATCATGTGATCATGCAAAACTATGCCTATATGAATGCAACCTGAAAAATGCAAAAATTCAAAAAATTTCAAAAATTTGCAACAAATACCCCTACCACAAGCTTAAAAATTTACATTGTCCCCAATGTAAATAATCAAGTCGGAGAGAGGAGAAAAATGGAACAACTCACCGAGGTGGTAGTGGGTGCTGGCTTACATTCCAGTCAAAAGCTTGTTGGAAACTGTATCACGACCGTGAGGCTCATCACGGGCAGGCCGTGATCAATTCTGGTACAAAGGATGAGGCTTGTCACGGCCGTGAGCTACATCACGGCTAGGCCGTGATGTTCTCTGATCTTCAGGGTCCTCTCATCACGCCCGTGATGGATATCACGGTTGGGCCGTGATCCTTTCTGGTCTTCACATTAAGCTCATCACGGCTGTGACCACCGTCACGGCCCGGGAGTGATGGTTGCTGACTTTGTTTCTCCCTGCCCTTTTTTTTTTTGCTTCTCCTTCCTCTTTGCCCCGAAAACACTTAACAAATCTATTAATTTATTTTCCTCTTGATCTTCTCAAATTATTCAAGAGTTAAATTCAAAAACAAATGGAAAAGGAAAAGAAAACTTGGGTTGCCTCCCAATAAGCGCTTCTTTAACGTCACTAGCTTGACGTTGGGGAGCTTCCACCTGGATCCCATTGCTTGTAGCATAGGGGCCAAGAGATGCTCAATGTGTGAGATCCTCCTCCCGGATCCCATGGTTTGTGGAGTGGCAATTGCGGAAGCAATATGAATCTTCCCTCAATTTCTCCTGGGTCAAATGGCAAGTGATAAACTCCTTTTTTGACCTCTCCAGGCATAAATGATCCATGAAGCACCTGAGGTTTTACTTGTTGAGCCAATTTTGTAGGATCCACACATGCATGCAAACCAATATATTTGTCCAGGGTAGCAACATCAAGATCCTTGGCAAGCATGGTGAAATATAGATCCTCTTTGCTTTCCATCTCATGTTCTTTTTCTTTTGACTCATCTTCCACTGCCACTTCATCTACACTTTGATCCATCCCCAAAACCGGATTTTGCTCAATTTGCGCTCCATGTGATTCTTGTACCAACTGTTTGCAAATTTCCTCAACTTGCATTTTGAAATTTTGCATCACAGCTTTGATACTATCACAGTTGGTTCTTATTTTGGTTTCACAGATGGACAGCTCTAGTGAATACTGTTCCAGAGCAACTTTCAAAGGATTTGGCTCATTCCATTCCCATTCCTCCTCATTTGTTCTTTCCCAAGGATTTGTGGAAGGTAATTCCTCTTTTTGTGGCTCATCTACCACCACCACTTCATCTTCATTTTGATTCATTCCCAAAACCAGATTTTGCTCAGATTCTGCTTCACGTGGCTATTTGGGAATCACTTGTAAACATGGTGGTGGTGGTGGTAAATACGAACAAAAGGTTTCCCATTCCTCCTTGGAGAATATATACATAAGCTTACCCGTCACACCATCAACTTGTGGTGGAATATTATGATCTCCCAAATCTATGTCATCTCCCAAACACCAGTTGTTCTCCGAAGTGTGACTTGAAGCTTCCTCATCAGATGGATAATAATAGTTGTCCATTAATTGCATCCACCTTGCACAACCAACACTCAAAAGAAAAAAAATCAAATATATACAGGAAAAAAAAAAGTCTAAATTAGTTGCCTCCTTTGTTAATAATGATATTGGCAAAACCGATCCCCAGCAACGGCGCCAAAAACTTGTTGACGTAATCTAGCCAAGTATACCTAGTCGTACAAGTAATACGGTGGTGAGATCGATATCGTTCCCACGAGGATCAGTTGCCAATTACCAATTCACAAATCAAACAACTATCTAGACTAAACTTTGACATGAAGAGAAATCAAAACATAAAATAAGCAACAAAAGCAATAAAATATTTTTGGTCTTTCGGGAATTTTTATCAAACACTTGGAATGCAAATAGGGGTGTTGGGATTAAATTTCACTAAACATTAGCCTCATGCAATACCAAGACTACCAATCCAGTTTATGCTTCAATTATTAAAATCAACCCACAGAATTACTCAAGCCCTGATTCCTCAGATGACAAGAGCCTAAATCCACTAATAGACCCTAATTCCTTAGGTGGCCTAGATTAATGAATTTGCATTAAGATTAAGGATTACACGATTACTAATAAACCAAACTCCATTCCTGGATGCAAGGTTTACTAGGTGATTAATTCCAGATCAAGAATTGATAAGAACGTCCCCATTACAAATCAAATCTTAAAATCAGTTTATGGGTAGCTAAACCACAAAAAGCATTAAGCGACGGAATTAAACCCTAATACGAAGGCATAAACATAGATTAATCAATCAAAGCAAATACATGAGGTTCAGATTAGCTACATCTAATCCCAACAAAAAGGGATTAGCTACTCATGATAAAGGAAATTACAAAAGAGAAAGAGAGAAGAGATGAAGAAAACTCATGACGAATCCTCCAATCTTCTCCCAATCCAATTCTTTTCCAGTCCAAGAGCAGAGAGAACACGTCCCTTTTTGCCTCCCAAGAGTCTCCCTAGGGTAAAAGTGCTCCTAGGTTAAAAATCATATTTTTCTGTCTGATCCAAGTCTCTCCTCTTTTTAGCGCTGCTGTGACTAAATATATAGCAAAGTTATATTCATGCTAACTTTAAGGGCTTATATCCTCTAATTTAGTTGTCAAATCCCAATCATATCTTATCAAGATTTAATTAGATAATAGAATGCACAGTAACAATTTGTTTTCTCCTTCACGCCGTGGTCTTCTCCACTTTAATTCCATTCAATCTTTCATGTGGGCCCTTGATTTGCTTTGCCATAAACATTGCTACATTAATGTTTTTATTTGTCAAATCCCAAGCTTCACGTTGGCAAGTCCTTGGATTGAGTTCAAGATATATCTGCTTGCATATAGTTATTGATATTCTTTAATGACTTCAACTCTTCTAAATTAACTGCCCAATCAATATCTTCATCTTCTATTTTTATGGTAAGCCATTAATATCCAAATCATCCAATCCATCAATTAGGCCTCTTACATTGCTGCTGGAGTTTTATCAATTGTCATCCAATATTTCCATTCCAACTTAAATTGGAGTCATCCAATATCTTCACTTTTCAAGCTCCAACTTCATCCAGGCTCCATCATGGCTCATCTTGGGCATTTAATCCTTAATTTCTGCAAAACAACACCACAAAACCACCTTACCCGTTCCATGGTAAAAACTAACTAAAAATCAAATTAAATATGCCTAACTATATGAAAATGCATGCAAAATGATAAACAAAATATGAGGTGAAATCACACTCATTAGCTCACATGACGGCTTTGAATCCAAATCAATTTGGATTTAAATTATTGTGATTAAAAGATAATTCAATTGGCATTGAGATAAAAGATTGGATCCAAATCAAATTGGATTTGGATAATAATTGCCTATCACAACAACAAAGGATATGATAAGATTTGGCAATTAATTTGGAGATATTGATTTGGATATGAAGATTAAAATGCTCATGATCAACCATGGTGGAGCTTGCATGAAGATGGAGCTTGAAAAAGTAAGAAAACTAAGCCAAACAGAGCCCATCACGGCCTAGCCGTCACAACCATCACGGCCATGATCGAACAAGGCTGAAAAGGAAAGTACACAAAAGTCAGAACCTGTCACGGCCAGGCAGTGATGGCCATCACGGCCGTGACATGCCATCAGAGCCAAGTTTCCCAAGTCAGAATCCATCACGGCCTCGCCGTGACAGCCATCACGGCCTAGCCGTGGCAGCCATCACGGCCGTGACGTGCAATATCTGGAATTTTAAAAGCTGATTTTATCTAATTTTGTAATTGCTTGGGATGCAAGTTACCCTACCTTATAAATAGGACCTAGAGGCTCGAAAATAGGGGGACATGGGCTGCTACCTTAAGCAAAAACTAGGATTTCTCTTCTTCTCCAATTTCTTCTTCTCTCTTAGGTTTTCTTTTATGCTTTTGTTAATCAAGCTTGCCATGACCATGGCAATGCTTGAGTAGTCTTTTTACTTCTAGGGATTGGGGCTATGCCCAAGATTTGTTTTATGTTATGAATTGACTTTTTACTTTTTGTTAATTTCAATTTGCTTTCGATTTAATTCCTATTGCATGAATTACTTGTGAATCCGGTGCGCACTTATTTGCATGTTATAGATACTCTAAGGAGGAACCTAGCGGTGAACTTAGGTATCGGATCTATAGGAATTAAACTTAGGACTTAAATCACAAGAGTTAGAAACGGTCCTTCGAGGGTTCACGAATTGTCACAAAACTTAAAGGGTTCAATTTAAATTCAATTACCACGAGAGTAGGGGTTGGTTTAATTGGGCACGGTTATTGTAACCTGAGAGGGAGCATTAAATTATTTAGGATAAATTCGCCTTCAAAGTAAATTTCGATAATTAACAAGCGGGGTAGTCAATTTAGTAGCATGAGCGGTCTTGTTGGCAACCCAATTCCTGGAAATCTCATTTTCATATTTAAAATCCCAAAAATATTTGATTTGATTTTATTGTTTCTTTTATTTTCTTGAAATCTATTCACACTTATTTCTTAATCTAAAACAGTTGTTTAATTTGTGAAATGGTACTTGGTTTCCCAATCCTTGAGTTCGATACTCGGTTTCTCACCGTTTTATTATTACTTGCTTCGATTCGGTACGTTTGTCGGACGTTTGTCGGAGCCCATCAATCATACAACAATTAACAATCATAACATAGCACATCATACCAAATATCACAAGCATATCACATACATCATAAAGCACATCCCAATATAACATCTAAGTAATGCAATGTGACTCACTACTTCGAATGCATGTGGATCCATTTATATCGGGCATACAACTTTGGAGCTACATATCCACATTGGTCAATAAGCACCAATGCCGACAATCCCCAACACAGGTGGACCCTTTGGATAGCCGACGCACCATACTCTCAGATGCACCACCACGTGTGTACATGATTCCCTAATTGTACGATGCAGTTGACACCCGCAAACACAAGAAGGGGGTTGAATTGTGTTTGTTAATAATTTTCGTAAACAACATTTAAAACAATTTTTGCACTCAAAGAGGTATAAAACAGAAGCACATACAAAGACAAAGAGCCTTTTTAAAAGACTTTAACAAAAGGAATATCAAAATCTTACAGTTGGTATAAGCAAATAAAATTGAAGAGTTTAGGGATAGAAGATTCACGCAAGAGATTTTATCCTGGTTTACTCTCTTCCAACCAAGAGCTACGTCCAGTCCCTTCGCCTTGAAGGATTTATTCACTATTTCTCCAAATAGATTACAAACAAGTATTCAACACCTCTTCAGGCTACAAATATTCCTTTCTTACCAAGCCTCTTCAGGCTCTAACTCTAACAAAGATTTAATGGTTGATCTTATTAACTCACTATGGGTGAGAATATGACAGTTTAAGATCAGTTGAATTTTACAACAATATTCAAACTAATGAATACAGATGCTTGCTCTTTAAAGAATAATGAAATGAATAATTATCAAATGACAAAAGTTCAGCTAGCAAGATTGTACAGACCTAAGTTGTTCTTCAGTATCTGAGGTCTTCAATTTATAGTGACCTTCTTCTTCACTTTTATTTCTTCGACGGTTACATTGAATAATCCCGTTTAGAGATAACATTTAATGCGTGATATCCGTTGTGACTGATAGCTTGATTGTAGCAATACTGAATAATACTCTTGGTTATCGAGGCGGCATGAATTTCCTCTGAGTATAGCAGCTTAAGTACTTGTTGTTTCTTCTTTATGTATAGTTCAACTTTTTCAGTCATAAAGTTGTCATCGTACAGATCGTCTTTTACATTATCTTATTGTACGATTCTGATTTTTGTATTTCTTGATTGTACTATATTTCTTTTACAACAAGGTGAAATATTAAAGCAGATAAAACAAATGTGAAGAACAAATATTCTATTGAAATAAATATCAATCATTTGAAATAAATATAAGAGATTCAGATTGCATTTAATTCATTCCAAGATGAAGCTCGTCTAAAAAGAAACTTCGTTTACTCATTCATATGAGAGTCCAAGTCTGTTCTATAATTTACTTAGCTCGTCCGATGACGTGGCATATCCTTTTATCTATCAATTCTTCAGACTTGTTATTCCTCAATGGGTTATAAAGATCTCCGTCTAGTTACGTGGTGGTTAGAGCTCGTATACTAGATTACTTTGTGTTTTAGTTCATTTTCTTCAACTACTTACTTCCGTCTGCTTACGTGACAAGATGGATGCGCTTATTATCAAGTCGTTGGACTTGCTGCACCTAACAAGTTATTTAGGTATTCATTTAGCAAACATTTATAGCCTCGTCTACTCAAGAAAGTAGTCTACTTAATTAAATAACTAAGTAACTTTATCAAAGTGCTTGAGCAGCCCGTCTACAGGGGTGAACGCGTATTTTTCAATTTGAACTTATCCCACATTTCTTATATGTAAATGTTCCTGCATAACTGAAAACACGTGTTAGATCTCAACTAACACTTTGCCAAGCAAATTTGATCCTTTTGTTAGCATCAAAACTTAGAGATTATTAAATCCAAAACCACTTTGGTTCCAACAATCTCCCCCTTTTTGATGATGACAAAACTAATTAAATTTGAAAAGCAAAGTCTAAGAGATCTTGCAGGGCTCCCCCTAAGACAAAACATTCAAATACTTAAGCAGACTTATAAGCTAACAGATAGGTGCAACCACTTACTATTCTTAGAATCTATATAAACACAAGTATCAGAGCAGCAAATATCAAAGAAAATAAGTAAACATAAGTAAAGCAGAGCAATTTATCAAGTAGAAGAGAATATTCAAATGCAAACACACAGGAGCGTTTCAGCAACTGACTTTATATATACGATTCTCTTTCTTTTCCTTTCTCTCCCTTTTTGTCATCAGCCAAAAAGGTAAAAGGAGAAGATCATCATTGTCAGTAAAAAAGAAGGAAAAAAATGAAGGCTAAGCAGAAGGAGGTGGTGGAGGAGGAGGGTTCTGAGTTTGACTCTTCTTGAAGTCCATGAGGAATTCAAGCATTTTATTCACAACCTCTAAGGTTGGAGCCGTTGAAGTTTGTACTTGCTGATGAACATCCTCTTTGATCTTTTCAGCTATCTTTTCAACTTTCTCGTCTACTAATTTGCCAACCTTTTCATCAACCAGTTTTCCAAGAACTTCTTCAACGTTTGATGGGAGAGTCTGATGCCTTGAGCTTTCTGCAGATTCTTGAAAAGTGCTCCGAGTTCTTGACTGATCTTCAGGGTGTATTACAACTAGTGCCAAAGGTTGAGAAGATTGTTTTTCTGATGAGCTTTGTTGGTGACAGTATTTAGCAGAATCTTCTAAATTATCAGCAATGACAATTTGACCAATTTCCTCAGCAACAAGTTCATTTGAGATAAGCTTTGGAGTAGGTTTGGGTTTTATTATGATCTCCTTTGCCCATCTAACATGGTAGATAAATTCCACATTCCTGCTGTTGATTGGAAGTCCCCAGAGGTCTTTATATATCATATACCTAAAGTGTGAGAGTCCACGCTTTCCTCTGACATTGGGAATATCTTCGTTTTCTTCTTTAGATATACCAGAGGACGATGCCTCTCTAGTGCAGTGAATTATGTGAGACTTCCAGAAGTCAGCAGCTCCGTGCTCATTGATCAACTCATTGGATTCAGTATTTAGAAGGAAATCCAACATTGAGTAATCAAAAGTCTCTTGATCAAGATCAAGCAATGCTGACTCAGCTTCAGGCATCACTCCCTTGAATCGTCTGTTCTTCAGGTCCTTGTCCTTATTAAAATCCAACATTGGCAATCTCGGACAAATCCTGTAGGGCTTGATTCCAATCCTGGTTGCTTCTTTATGCCTCAGCCAGGATGGAGGGACAAAATTTGCAGCTCTATCAGCTCTGATTTGGCTGAACTCCCATTTCAGCATATCATAGCAGAGTTGATCCAGAAACAAATCAGTAGCCCTCCCATAGATTCTGGGATGCTCAAAGGACATCCATTTTGTGTCCCTTGGCATGATCATGGGCACATGCTTAGATGATCTTGCTCTTTTCTCAGGTAAAGTAGGAAGATTTTTCCTCTTGGGGTCAGTCTCCTAGACGGGTATAATGTGTCTCTCAACTCCATCAGTGAGTGGTATGAATGGAGGAGTTTTGACAAGATTTGGGTAAATTTTCTTCAGGGGGGAATTTGGTTAAGGGTAGGTGAGTCACTAAAGGCCCTAAATCATTGTGCATTTAAAAAGGCACGGTCTTGATTATTGACACTCAGGGTGAGGTAGGTAGAGGGGTTAGACAGATTGGCTAACTTCTTCCTCATATTCAGGTAGAGGATACCATCTGCCTGGAATGTGTTCTGGTTCAGATTGGTGAGAATGAAACATAATTTTCCATTCCCTTTCTACTTTGACCCAATCCTCATATTTGCCATTGTAAAGGACAGAAGTTGGGGTGAGAGAAGGAAATAAGGTTCTCAGGGGTTTAGGAAAAGGTGCACCAGGGGAAATGCCTTCATTTGGTTGATTTAACAGGGATCATCGACTTGTGAAGTGGTTGTTTGTGTTGGTTGGGGTGAAAGCAGTGCGGGAATATATACATCATTTGAAGAAGGGACAGGTATATCATCTATCCTAGTTTCTAAACTAGACACTAGGTCATCTACTACCAATTGAACATGATCATTAGCAGAGATGGCTACCTTAGGAGTTTTAGTTGACCTAGCTTTTCTTGTTGGTTGCCTCCTTGGGTTAGTTGGTACAATTGATGGAACAGGCACAACGGCCTCAGCAGCAGTAGAAGAGGTCTTTTGCTTCTTTGGAATAGAACTGATAGGAATGTTACCCTCATCAGCTTCCTCATCTTCATTATGAGAGAGGATAAATTTTCTTGGCCTCTTTGCAGCAGGGGCATCAGAAGGCTCCCTGATAGCAGTCCTACTTGCTGGCCTCTTGGGGGCAGGCTTCCTTGTAGCAGTGGTCTTCTGCCTAGTTACCCTTTTAACCTATAGGACTTCACAATTATTCTGTTCAATCATCTCTTTTTTAGCCATCATTAATTCCTCAGTCTTGGCCATTGCAGCAGAAGCATAGGTGCTGAGGTTCATGTTGGCTATGTTCATCTTTCCAAAGTCTGCAGCAGAATTGGTTTATCAGTTAGTAACCTAGCTTGCTCCTCAGGAGTCTTAGCAGCAAGAAACTCATGTACTCCTTGAGCCTTGAAAATCTTTGAGAAAAAATGGCAGAAAGGAAGTGCAGATAGTCTTTTCTTGTTCATCACAGCGTCTCTGAATCTTTCATACAGGATTCTTGGAAGATTAATTCTTGTTTCCGTGAGAAGATGGCAGAGACAGAATTTGTAAAGAGATGAGAGGTTGTCCTTTGATCCAACCTTGTGAAGCACCACCTTGTTGAGAAGCCGGTGAAGGATAAGAACAATGTCCTTCATTTCAATTGCCTTCCAATAGTGAGTCCTGACAACGTCCTCTTTCATGAGACAGACTTCTATATTCTCAGAGCCACCCAAGTCTTCTTCCCATGACTCAATGAAGACTAGACCCTCCTATGCACAGAAGATTGCATCAGCAATAGTCTTCTCCGAGACCATAATCTTCTTTCTTAATACTGTTGAGTAGAAGTCATTTTCTGTCACTTGAATGTTTCTCCAGAAATCCCTGACTAGATTGGGAAAGACAGAGACTTTCTCCGCGAAGAGTCCTTCCCACCCAGCTACATTGACATATTTGCTTATGTCAAGATTGTAGTCTTTCAGCACACTAAGGTTAAAATGATGCTCTATAGCTAAGTTGAATTTGTCCACGTTGAAGGTTGAAGAAGCCATTGTAGAAGATCAAATAACTTAGGGTTTGAGAACATAGAGAGGTAAAGAAAGAGATAGCTCAAGAGATTATGGAAGCGTAAAGTTTTTCTCAGTGGGAAAAGATTACTTTTAAAGGAATTTTGAATATCAAAGGTTAAAAAAAACTTTTGACATGACATGTCATTATGATAAAACGGCGTTGGTAACTTGGGACCATAAAAAGGTCTTGATGGGATTGATGGAAGTCTTGACTCAAAAGATAATAAATGATAAATTTGTCTTGTGGTAAAATAAATGCATTTATTAACACAAAAAAGGAATATTTTTAATCATAGGCAGATGTGAACTTGTCTGAAACTAGACAATGGATGCGATAAACAGTATCAGTGGACGTGTCATAAGGACGTGTAACACATTATGCAATGGACGCACAACTTTAACTATGTATTAGACGAGCATAGGTAATAGACGCAGAATTAGCAAAACAAATTTTTCTCCAGGATGGACGCCTAAACTAATCCACACATATCATATTAAGATGCTTCCTAATGAAGATATATCCGTCCTCTGCAAGAGGTTTAGTAAAGATATCTGCCCATTGATGGTCAGTATCTACAAATTGAATATCATTCACACCTTTTTGCACAAAATCCCTAATAAAATGATGTTTAATCTCTGTGCTTAGCTCTATAATGCAAAATTGGATTCTTGGATAGATTTATTGCGGCTGTTTTTCACACATAAGCGGAATACTACTTACAAATACATTGTAGTCCTCCAATTGATGTTTGTTCCAGAGAAGTTGTGAGCAGCAACTTGCAGCTGATATATACTCAACTTCAGCAGTTGATAAGGCAATGATACTTTGTCTTTTGCTTGACCATGAGACAAGATTATCTCCAATGAAGTGACACCATCCACTAGTGCTTTTTCTTTCAATTCTATCTCCAGCATAGTCGGCATCATAGAAACCAACTAATCTGTAATCTTCATTTTTCTTAAAGTGAGATTCTAAAAATTCTCTTAACTGCTGCTAAGTGAGATTCTCTAGGATCAGATTGAAATCGAGCACACAAACACACACTTAACATAATATCAGGTCTAGACGCAGTAAGATATACGAGAGATCCTATCATACCTCTGGATACCTTTTGGTCTACCTTTTTCTCTTTATCATCTTTGTTCAGTATGGAAGTGGGGTGCATATGAGTATTCATTAGTTTACAGTCAATCATCTTAAACTTCTTCAGAAGTTCTTTTGTATACTTAGTGTAACATCCCTAACTGCTTTATGGATTGACGACTGTCCCCACAAACCAACACGGGTCTTTTCAACATGCTTTGTCCTCACTCACACGCTTCCCGGGAAAACTTCCCAGGAGGTCACCCATCCCGGAATTGCTCCAAGTCAAGCTCGCTTAACTGTGGAGTTCTTAAGTGATGGGATCCCGAAAAGAAGATGCATCTTGTTAGTATAGGTAGTACCAATCAATTCATATAAGCTTTCATCAACTGTATAGTCCCATACCTACACAGTCTCTGGATCCCTCTCATTCGAGTGTGTAATCGGTTCATTCATGTGTCCCTCCGCCTAGAAGCCTGCCAGGAGCCGCTCCTTGTCCGTGCCTTCTTGCACCGGTGACCACTCCCCGCCCTCGTCGACACCCGGGGGTTACATTCCCACCAGCTTCCACTTGGTTCGTCCCCGAACCACACCGTACCGGGAAAGGTGCCTCTCTGATACCATTTGTAACATCCCTAACTTCTTTATGGATTGACGACTTTCCCCACAAACCAACACGGGTCTTTTCAGCATGCTTTGTCCTCACTCACACGCTTCCCGGGAAAACTTCCCAGGAGGTCGCCATCCCAGAATTGCTCCAAGTCAAGCTCGCTTAACTGTGGAGTTCTTAAGTGATGGGCTCCCGAAAAGAAGATGCATCTTGTTAGTATAGGTAGTACTAATCAATTCATATAAGCTTTCATCAACTGTATAGTCGCATACCTACACAGTCTCAGGATCCCTCTCATTCGGGTGTGTAATCGGTTCATTCATGTGTCCCTCCGCCTAGAAGCCTGCCAGGAGCTGCTTCTTGTCCGTGCCTTCTTGCACCGGCGACCACTCCCCGCCCTCGTCGACGCCCGAGTGTTACACTTAGTTTGGTGGATGAGCACCTCGTCTATGGTTTGTTTTACTTGAAGTCCAAGGAAGAATTTGTGTTCTCCCATCATGCTCATTTCAAACTATTTCTGCATTAACTTAGAGAATTCTTTGCACAGAGACTCATTAGTACAACAGAAAAATAATATCATCAACATATATTTGTACCATTATGAAATTAGACTTAATGATTTTTCTAAATAAGGTTGTATCAACCTTTCCTCTATTGAATCCATTTTCCATAAGAAAGGAACTTAGTCTATCATACCAAGCTCTAGGAGCTTACTTAAGACCGTACAAAGCTTTCTTTAGCTTATATACATGTTCAATTTGGGTTTCACACTCAAAACCCAGAGGTTGCATAACATAGACTTCTTCATTAATAAACCCATTTAGTAAAGCGCTCTTAACATCCATCTGAAAAAGCATCATACTATGATGTGCAGTGAATGAAAGTATAACTCTAATAGCTTCTAATCTAGCAACAGGTGCAAAGGTTTCAGTATAATCTATACCTTCTTCTTGAGAAAAACCTTGAGCAACAAGTCTTGCTTTGTTTTTGATTACCTTACCATTTTCATCAAGTTTGTTTCTGTAAACTCACTTTGTTCAAATTACTTATTTGTCTTTGGGCAGTGGAACCAGAGTCCAAACATCACTTCTTTCAAACTGATTGAGTTCTTCTTGCATAGCTAGAATCCAACCATCGTCCAGCAGAGCCTTCTCTACTGTCTTTGGTTCCAACTCAGAGACTAGTGCAGAAGTGTCTTGTTCTCTGAAGGTTTATCTGGTTCTTAGCTTGTCATTGGGGTTTCCAATGATCTGATCTTATGGATGATAATTCTTGAAGTACCAAGATTTTTGAACTGTATCATGTTGAGAAGTGGAAGTTTCTGGTTGTTGAGTGGGGTCATCTTCTTGATCATCAACTTTTATCTCAGGTGAGTCTCCTGGAGTGCTTAGATCAAGATCTGCAAAAGCTTCATCTAGCTCTGATAATTTCTTATCAGGCTGCTTGTCATCAAACTTGACATGAATACTTTCTTCTACTATCAGAGTCCTAGTATTATAAACTCTAAAGCCTTTAGATGTTTCAGAATATCCTAATAGTATTCCACAATCTGTTTTAGCATTCAATTTACCAAGTTGATCTTTAGTATTCAGTATAAACATTTACAATCAAATGGGTAAAAATAAGATATGTTGGGTTTTCTTCTTTTCCACAGTTTATAAGGAGTCTTATTTAGGATAGGTCTAATGTATATTATGTTCTGAATGTAACAGGCAGTATTAACCGTTTCAGCTCAGAAGTGTCCAGGTACAGAATTGTCATTGAGCATAGTCCTCGCCATCTCTTGAAGAGATCCGTTCTTTCTCTCTACCACACCACTTTGCTGTGGTGTCTAGGTATTAAGAAGTTGTGAAGGATACCACTCTCTTCACAGAACTTATGAAATAACTCATTTTCAAACTCTCCCCCATGGTCACTTCTGATTGAAGTGATACACATGCCTTTTTCATTCTGTACACGTTTGCAGAATACAAAAAAGACCTTAAAAGACTCATCCTTGTGAGTTAGGAACATAACCCATGTCCATCTAGTGTAATCGTCTCCTATGACAAGACCACATTTCTTACCACTGACAGAGGCAGTCCTTGTTGGACCAAAAAGATCAAGATATAGCAACTCTAGTGGTCTATTGGTACTAACAATATTCTTAGATTCAAAAGAACCTTTGACTTGTTTTCCCGCTCAAGTCAATAAACGAGCTTCGTCCCCTTTTGCTTTAGTTCACTCAGATTTATGGGGTCATTCTCGTACTGTTTCTACTCATGGGTCCAAATACTTTGTTACGTTTATTGAAGATTTTTCAAGGTGTACGTGGTTATTTTTAATGAAAAACAGGTCTGAAATATTCTCAATTTTTTAGTAGTTTTATTAGGAGATTAAAACTCAGTTTGGTGTCTCCATTCGCTCTCTACGTTGTGATAATGCACGAGAATATTTGTCCCAACAATTTCAGACTTTTGTGGCTTCTAATGGCATTCTTCACCAAACATCCTATGCCCATACACCTCAACAAAATGGGGTTTCCGAACGCAAAAATCGGCACCTCATTAAAACCACTCAGACCCTTCTTCTTCATGGCAATGTTCCATTTCGATTCTGGGGGGATGCTATTTTGACAGCCTGTTATCTTATAAACCGTATGCCATCCTCTGTCCTGGATGACCAAGTACCTCACTCAGTCCTTTTTCCCCATATTCCTCTCCATTCACTTCCGCCACGTGTCTTCGGGTCCACATGTTTTGTGATGTTACCTTTTTCTAGTCAGTCCCATACTTTGAGTCGACTCCGGCTCCTCCCTCGCTTCCCTTGCCTCCCGAGCAGCTTTCTATAGTAGTTCCTCTTCCTTCGACAACTGTACATCTCGAGTTTGTCCCACCAACAACTTCGCCTGTGGACCCCCCAACTGTTCGACCGCTGCAGACTTATCAACGTCGCCCACCACCTACCTTGGTGCATGCCCCTGTCGTTCCTCCTCATGCTGCTCATCCTACTCTTGAGACCATGATGGATTCTTCCCCGGCACCAACTCCTTCACCAGATCCGACCCCGGTTCCTGAACCATACCTTCCCATTGCTCTCCGTAAAGGTATACGATCTATTCGTAACCTGTCTCCCCATTATATTGTTTGATCTATCATCGTCTTTCTCCTTTGCATTAGGTTTGTCTTTCTTCTTTGTCGTCTGTCTCTATTCCTAACTCTCCATGTGAAGCTTTATCTCACCCTGAATGGTGGCAAGCAATGATTGATGAGATGTGTGCTCTTCAAAGCAGTGGCACCTGGGAATTGGTCCCTCTACCTCGTGGGAAGTCTTTAGTTGGTTGTCGCTGGCTTTATACTGTGAAGGTGGGTCCTGATGGTAAGATTGATCGGTTTAAGGCCCGTTTGGTTGCCAAAGGCTTAACTCAGTTATTTGGCCTTGATTATGGTGATATTTTCTCTCTTGTGGCCAAGATGGCCTCGGTTCGGCTTTTCCTCTCCATTATTGCAATTTGCCACCGGTCTCTTCATCAACTTGACATTAAGAATGCCTTCTTACATGGTGATCTTGAAGAGGAAGTCTATATGGAGCAACCTCTTGGGTTTGTTGTTCAGGGGGAGTCCTCTACCACGGTGTGTCGGCTTCGCAGGTCACTTTATGGTCTTAAACAATCTCCTCGGGCCTGGTTCAACAGATTCAGTACTGTAGTGCAACAGTTTGGTTTGGTTTGCAGCGAAGGTGTCCACTCTGTATTCTATCGTGATTCGGCCTAAGGATGCATTTATCCGATTGTTTATGTGGATGATATTGTCATAACTGGTAGTGATCATCATAACATACTACAAGTGAAACAACACCCCTCTCATCAGTTTCAGACTAAAGACCTTGGTAAGCTTCGTTATTTCTTGGGTATCGAGGTAGCTCAATCTAAGGATGGTATAGTCATTTCACAAAGGAAATATGCCATAGGTCTGATTCCCGACTGAACTGTTCTGACTGGCCGTCCGGTCAGAGTTTAATAACATTGATAGATACCGTATAACAGATGGGGTGTTTTGAGAGTAGAAAACAATAATGACGTTTGGTAATTGGAATGTTTTATTCCCAAACAAACTGCATTCTTGAAAACCACATTCCTACGTATAGAGTTTTCCTACATTCACACATGAGAATAAAGTTTTCCCAAGTTTCTAACTATTATTCACTAATTCCTGGGAATCTTTTATGCTTGAGAATAAATTTTTAAATCTTATACCAAACATGAGAAATTTTTTTCCCGCCAACATTCCCAGGAGTGCTTTTTTTTTTTTAAAAACATGTAATAAACGTTGCCTAAACAAGTACCAAGAATATTTTTATTTTTATATTGTGTTGTTCACCTTCCTTTTTTTTTTTTTTTTTTTCTTCTTTTGGTTTTTAATTTCCAATTATCATTATTCTTGTCAAAAACACTTCTCAAAAGCTCCGAATTGGGTCGCTTCCGGTCGAGGGCAGAGAAACGAAAACCAACAAAGTACTTAGCTCTAGCATCTTCGCGCCGCCGGCGAAGCAATATCCTCCGCCGCCACTTACCGAAGAAGAGTTTCAACTCCTCTCTATACTTAGCTATCATCACCGTCACCATCGCCGTAGAACACCAAGATGCTTCACAACAAGTCCTTCGTCAAGAAAACCAGAGCTGGCAAAGTCATGAAGGCGCTCTCTTCCTCTCAAACCCTGACCCAAACCCTAACCCTAACCCTAACCCTAACCCTATCTCCTTCCTTTCACCTCTTATATCTCTCTTATCATCATTATTATTATTTTTATTATTTGTTTTTTCAAATTATTTTTCTATGCTTTGAGAGGAGCAGCAAGTGAGGGAGCACTACTTGCGAGACGATATATACTGCGGCGCTCCGTTTTGCACAGTTTGCGACTCTTCCGGTGCTCGCTTGAGTGATTCCGCTTCCACCATTCTTGTTCTCGACACCAATGTCGTTCTCAACCAGGTCTGCTTCTTTCGTTTTGTTGCTATGCTAAATTTTAATTTGAATTCTTCGTTTACGCTCGCGGCGGCGGCGAAGTGTTTTGTTTTTTGAATCGGAAAGTGTGGTGTGTGGACAGATTGATTTACTGGAGAATCCAGCCATTGATGATGTTGTGGTGTTGTCCATTGTGCTGGAAGAGGTCAAGAACAAGAATATGTCCGTTTACAACCGGATAAGAGCTATCTGTAGCAACTCAACGAGGAAATTCTTTGTTTTCTCCAATGAATACCACAGGTACGTTATTTTTCTAATGATTTACTACTTTTTAGTTCTGATTAAACTATGTTGTAATATTGTAATGACATACATCTCTAGGAACAAAGAATTTTTTTGAAGTATTATACTGCATTGTAATGCCAATATCACATCAAATTGCCTATTCGCACTCGAATTTTAGTTTTCTATTTTACAAAATTATCATTGGCTAACCAGGAGTATGAATAGGCAATTGAGAGAAATACGGTTTGGAAGAGGATAAAGAATCTTCCAAAAAACAAGAAAGTCTGTGTTACAAAGGAGAACATGGAAAAACTAAGAATGCCGCAAGGCTATGCAATCTCTTGGCTGCATATCCAGAAAGTAACCTACCCCAAGCAAGTTTGGGGCAGTGAATCAACTATAAGCAATTTGCTCCAACTACCTGCATCAAAGGACTGTCTACATACTTCCATATATTTTTTTTCTTTGTTTTTACCAATGCCATTACAATTATGAACCATAAAAAAACTGCTACAGGGTAGATAGACACACCTAGCATTCCCCGATAACCCTGAAAAACTATGTCCAGATCTGGAATTTACAAACTTAGACTTGTACCTAACCTATTGTTTACTCGTTTGGAACCTGGCACCGTTAAAGAGGTCTTGACCCATTCTCAATGAAAAGCCGCCATGCGAGCAGTATTTGATGCTGTACTTCAAAATTAGACTCAGACTGTGGTGACTCTTCCACCTAACCGATTAGCTATTGGCTACAAGTGGGTGTTTAGGGTGAAGGAAAACCTGGATGGCTCCACCAATAAGTACAAAGCTAGGTTGGTGGCCAATGAATTTCACCACCAAACTGGCTTTGACTACACTAATAACTTTTCCCATGTGGTTAAGCCAGTTACTGTCTGAGACATCCTCACATTGGCTCTCACTCATCACTGAAGCATCCTACAGTTGGATGTTGACAATGCATTTTTGGATGACTTTCTTAAGGAAGAACTTTGCTATGATCATGACGGCTCTGTTCCTGTTAATTGCTTGGTCATTTCTCGTCAGTAGTTAGTAGAGTAGCTGTGTATTTTTCACGCTATGCTGCTAATATTTTTTCCATGTGAAGAGACCTGTATTTGATATTTTGTGTCTCTCTGTTGACAGGGATACATATGTTAAGGAAATGAGTGGGGAAACTAAAAATGATAGGAACGATAGAGGTTTGCTTTCAGACAAACTTTGAATTATTTTTTGTTTATTATTTATTATATACTTTCTGCTTCACTTGGATGGTCTTGTTCAAGAATTGCTAATAGAGATAAAATTCTTTTTAAATTGTAACTTTAAATAGTGGTAATGTAGCTATCCGAGTGGCTACTCAGTGGTATCAGAATCATCTTGGTGGTGGAGTAAAGGTTTTGCTTATAACTAACGATAAAGAGAACAAAAGGAAGGCTAGTGAAGATGGCATTCATGCAGAAACAGGTAGTTTTTTTTTTTTTTTTTGGGCAAGTGAGCTCTATGTTAAATATCTCAGTAAACTACTGTACTTCTGTGTCTATGAGGAATGTCAAACCAACATTTTTGTTGAATAGGTTCGGCCCAGAAACTTATTAAGCAATATGTCTTTTGTTTTCAGTTGAGTCATATGTGAAGTCTTTGGGCCGACCTGATTTACTTGACCTGCTTGTGCGGCCTGCATCTGAAGATGTTGACATGGAAGAGGTTGAAGATCTAGACCATCCAAGAGGAAAGTCATCTATACAGAGGTATTCAATTAATTTCATTTCGTTTCATTTCCATAAAGTAATTTGTGTCAGCAGGTGTGGTTGAACTGGCATAATGGAGTGTTTACATTCTGTTAATTTTCAGCATAAGCCCATGTCAGAAATTACTTCTGGTTTGCATCGTGGAATATATCATCAAGGGAAACTTCGTGTAAACCGTTACAATCAGTGCTGTTAGGATCGCGAGGAAGATCGCAAGATCATGCGATTCCTCGATCTTCAGCGACTTCCGCGAGCTAAATCGCACCTAGGATCGCCGCTTGGCAGGATCGGGCTAGAATCGTCGAGCTTGATCGAAAAATCGCAGGAACGACGATTTTTCTGTGTCTCACGAGCCAGTTCATTTTCTTTTCGGGTTGGACTTTTTACTGGCCCATTTTGAAAAACAAGGGTTTTTACAACCCAATTAATATTTTCAACGGGTTAAAGTAAAAAAAACCCTAAATCCCGTCCCACACAGCAACTCCGTTCGATTTGGAAGACTCCTGTTCGAGAAATCTTCCCTTCGTCGTTCGAAGATCCGTCGTCTTCTTCCTCTCTCAGCGCGGCGGCGCGCCCCTTCCTTCTCTCTTCCTCTCTCATTCGTGCCCCCGCTCACTCAACCAAACAGCTCACCTGTGTTCTCTTCTTGGTCTCTACTTTTGTTCATTCGCCCCTCTCTTTGTGCTCTGCTCTATTCTTACTTGAAGAGACAGCAATGGCTTCAAGTAACCCGGCTAGTGGTGATGTTAATAGGAACGAAGTGGCAAGACTAATCTGACTTGATTAGATGACTAGAGTTAGCTTGACTCTCTTAGATTAGATGGCTAGAGTTAGCTTGACTTGATTTTGATTATGAACTCATTATGCTTTTGTCTTATTTTATTATGAACTTATGTTTATGAACTTATTATGCTTGTGTTATGTATTGGATTTGGATTCTTATGAATTATGATTATGGATTTTCCTTATCTACATTGTTTTTCATGCATATATACATGTACAAGTATAGTTTCTACTGTACAAGTCTTCTTTTCTACTTTTTCTAGGATCTTACGATCCTTGTTACGATCCTCCGAGTTACGATCTTCCATCCCCCTCCCGATCCTCACTAGGATCTCGATTTTCACAGCAATGGTTACAATCCATTTGAAGCATATGTTGGAAGTGAAAGCATTGGTGATGAAATAATTATTTATGGGCGCTCGAACATGAACCGAGCTTTTGATGGTGATATTGTGGCAGTTGAACTGTTGCCTCAGGACCAGTGGCAAGAAGAGAAGTCACTATCTATAGCTAGTGAAGGTATGTTAACTGTTAGGCCAGCTGGACTACACCATGAGGCAGACTTACAACTTGTAAGAGTTTATCTATTTCAATGTTATCTTCATTACTTGATTTTATTAGGACAGTTTTTATTGAAATCTCTATCCTAAATATATTATCTTTCTGTCATGTTTGAAAATTTAAAAATGAGACAGAGAGACTTTAAGGGAAAGATATGCTAAACCGTTATTTTTAAATTTCAGTGAAAGTAAAAAGGTTTGGTACAGAGATCTCCATATGCTGGCATTGGGCAACTTTGTGGGAAAAATCAACCCTGTGCTGCATAATTTAGCACAACACATCCAAACTGTTGAAAATTCTAAAGTTCTTTCAATACTGACACTGTCTTTCCGATTCACATGTTGAATGGGTTAATATTATATTTTAATCCTAGTATTTGAGTCAACTTCATCATTATGGCCAGGTGCAAGCATAAGACAGTAATGTTGCTCATATGCTTTTATTATTATTATTATTATTATTATTATTATTTTTTTTTTTTTGGATGAAAAAAGAAATACAAAGGATAGAGAGGATGGGACATCCTTAGAAAAAGCGTCACAAGTAAGCAAAGACAATACAATGACACTAATACAAAGAGCTTTCCATTACTTTTGCTTATTAACATATTTAAATTTTGTAGATATATATAGACCTATATAAACTAAAACAAAGTTGCTTGTTTTATTCTCTTCCCTACTGCATTTAATCTCAGTATGCGAGCTTGAAATAACTCAGTCCATTTTGTGTATGCACGTGTCTGCCAACATGCTTGTTTATTTAAATTCCATACCAGGTAATATTATTTGTTTGCAGAGGATGAGGATGAGGATGAAGATGTTCATCTAGCTCCAAATAGTGCTGATGATGCACCTAGAACCATTCCTCAACAAGGTTCTACTGGAGAAATAAATGCTGTTTCTAGTCGCCCTTCTGGTCGTATTGTTGGCATTATAAAGAGAAACTGGCATTCGTAAGTGCTTTATTTGGATTACTTGAAGCATTTATGTGTTACTCAACAAATGGGCATTCAATTGATGGGATCTAATATCACTTTTATCTACACTGATCGATACTCTACTATTTTTCTTTTTTAATAAAAGAAGAAATTCATTAAGATGAAGAGAAGAAGATTTGAAAGAGTTGGGACTTGGGAGTATAAGAGGATCCTCCTTACCAAATTAAAAAGAGGACAAACAAAAGAAAACATTAGCGACTTTGAGAGAATTAGACATATTTGTGAGAAATTCTTAAGTAAAACACACACTTAGCAGTTGATATTTATATATATATTTGATAATGAATGCTCACCTATTTACTAGATTTTTTTGACTAACTCCTAAGAAACAATAACCTATTTCCTTAGCAACAATAACTCTAGCTGTTTACTAGGATAAGAGTTCCAACACTCTGAAATTTGCAATCTCACTCAACCTAGAGCATAAAGATCAAATGCTCCAAGCTTGTTACAAATATAATGACTTTGAGGACCTCGAAGAGATTTGGTGAAGATATCTGCAAGTTGATCGTTGGTGTTTATAAAAGTAATGGTGATTGCTCCAAATATAATCTTTTCATGAATGAAGTACAATCGATTTGTATATGCTCATTTCTTTCATGGAACACTGGTTTAATAGAAATGTGCAAAGCAACTTAATTATCACAAATATTGAATGAGTTTTTTTAACCATATCAATTTGCATGTATCAAGAGCCATGGCCCAATATTATGCCTCTGCATGACGCTTGTTTTCATATATCAACTCTTTTCTTGGAGAACCTTTAACATATCTCAAGATCCTAACCACTACTTCGCAATGACTATCCCAAAGTGAATTAAGAAATTGACTGACAACACTAACAACAAATGATATATTGGGCCTAGTCATAGTGAGATAATTTATTTTTCCTAGCCTCTTGGGTACCTGCCTAGATTTGAGTAGGGCTCACCTTGATTTGGTAATAGTTTGACATTTGGGTTCGTAGGAGTATAAACTAGTTTATAGTTTAGCATCCCAGTTTCTTCGAGAATGTCAAGAGCATACTTTCTTTGGGTGATAGTTTTGCCATTCTTTGATTGTGCGACAATCCCTAGAAAATATCTCAAACTAGCCAAGTATTTACTCTTTAGTCTCGAAGTGCCTAAGCAAATGTTGTTTCAGGCCTTGAATGCTTTCATGATCATTGCCAGTGACGACAATAAAGATGCACGGACAAGAACATGGAAGTTCATCAGTGTTATCGAATAGCAGCCATGGTGGCACCATGGCAGAAAGCGGTGGTGGGTTTCGAAGGAAATGCCATACGGAGGCGGTGGCGTGGCTGATTTCACGTGGCGGTTTGTGGCAGCTGCATGGCATAAAAGGCGGCTTTTTTGAGGAAAAAACCCTGAACCAGCCATCTGGGTCACTTGGGTTGTGTGACCCAACCCGAAATTGGGCCCAAAATGGGTAAAACCCTGATGAAAACATCTGACCCTTTTTCCTCTTCTCATTTTCATATGCATGAAATCCTTGGAGACCAAAACCTCTTCTCTTCTCCCATTTCTTACTTTCTTCTCCGACCATCCACTCTCCGGCGACACCCACTGTCAGGCTACCAGCCTCTCACCGATGACCAGCGACCAGCCTCATCTCTTCTCTTCTCCCTTTTTAGTCTTTTCCGACAATGGCTTTTGAACCAGCTTCGTCGGATGCTTCAGACTTTGTGTCTGTATTGTTGTTTTTATCATTTTGTTGTTATTTGAATTTTGAAGTTTTGAATTTTGAAGTCTCCAACTTGATGGTAATCAACCTTGTTAGTAGTCTATGATAGGTGAATATGAGACTTATATGATATTTTCTATCAATTTAGTCTATGGTTTTGACATATGTTGTTAGTGTTTTGGTTTTTATATTTATTTCTGCAATTTTTTTATGTGTATATATATATATAATTCTTTTTGTCTGCCATGGCATCCACCATATGGCCGTATTGCCATCCACTATAATGTATGGTGGATTTTTGGTCGGTCGCCATCCGCCATCGATAACACTGTTCATAAAATACCGAGTGACCCGCCTCAGTATGAACCATACCAAACTATTGTACAATTTTGTTGAACCTACCAAACCAGCATCAAGGAGACTGTTTGAGACCATACAAGGGCTTGTGCTATTTACAAACTAACCTCAACTCCACGGTATAAACCCAGGTGGCTGCTTCATGTACACTTCCTCCTACCAAGGTACCATGAAGGAAAGCTTTTTTAATATGTTACTCTTATAGTGGCCAATGTTTCATACCAGTCATGAAGATTAAAAGGCGAACAAAAACCATTTTAGCAATAGGAGAGCTCTCACCATAATCAAGACCAAAATTTTTAGTGAATTCTTTAGCCACAAGGTGAGCCTTCAAGCGATCCACCTTACCCTTAGGACCTACTTTAACAATTTAAACCTATCAACATCCAACAATAGATTTCCCACTAGGATGTGGAACAAGTGACCAAGAATGGTTAGATTGCAAGTCTGTCATCTCATCCTAGGTAGTCAATAAAGCGCTAGAGCGCCGCTATAGCGCGGTGGAGGAGCAGCCACCGGCCGCAATGCGAGACCCTATTGCGGTGCGACGGGTGCAAATCGCAGCCAAAATCGCGACCATAGCTGCTAAAAATTGGAAATAGGATTTGGCAAAAAATAGACTCGAGAGTCGAGAAAACAGATCCTCTTATCTTGATTAGAAGAAATATGAACTGAATCTAGCAATAACCATGCAAATTCTTAATATAGTTTTGATAAGATTCTTTTCTACGAGGATCCATCTGGAAGGACTTGTGCAAAAAAAATTAATTCCACATATTAACTGACAAATAGGGGAAAAGGAAAGTGGTATTTTGTTCTTTTGGAGTGACTCTGGCAAATAGGTGCTATTGGTTGGGTGGTGAGATTTGTTTTTCTGACTTCTTAATAGCCAAAACTCTGTAACTACTCAATTTTTGACTAAAAATTCCTTTATGGGTAAATATTATCACCTCAATCCTCAACTTTGGCAAGTATAGTATGAGACTGTTGATTCTATCTTTGATCTAGTAAAGCATCCTGCTTTGAAACAGCTGGAAAATGGAAATCGATTAGTATTAGAAACATCTTTTTTCAGGAAATGTGATACAGGTAACTTACTTCATGCAGTTCTTGCAAAGCTGAATATGGAATACATTACCTTTCTGAGAACATAGCATACTTTAAAACAGTGTTTTCAATGGCGGATTATGGTGGCCAGCCAAAAATCCGCCATATAAAAATGGTATTGCAGCCTATGGCAGAAACATGGCGGATATAATATGCATTGCGGCCTATGGTGGCTAGCACAGAATCTGCCATGGCGGCAATTTGACAACACTGCTTTAAAATCCTCAATCATGAATGTTTTCAATCTAATCAGTCCTTTGAGTTGTTTTATTATTTTTGGGTGTTGAAAAGTTTTGGGTGAGGAGAGGTTCTTCCCATTCCGATGTAAATAGAAAAAGAAAATATGACAGGACTTTCAGTATTAAGAACAATTGAACAGAATGAAAGCATAAGAGAATTTTCTGTAACTGTTTTTCTGTTATTGATTGATAAGATAACTGAATACAGTGTGAGGCTTTATATAGCCTTCGGGTGGCTTTTACAGCTAGCCTATACTACAGCTGTCAGAACTGAATACAGTTATGAGTGTACAAATACTACTAATACATATACTCTAATAGCCTCCCCTCAAACTCAAGGTGGTTGCTGAGAAGGGGCCACCTTGAGTTTGGTCCTTAGTTCAGCAAATCTGGAAGATGAGAGTGGCTTGGTCAATGAGTCAGCTAACTGATCACAACTGGGCACATGGATGACTTGGAGAGCTTTGGAGATGACTTTCTCTCGGACAAAGTGGATGTCAAGCTCCATATGCTTGGTCCTAGCATGTAGGATAGGATTGTGTGCAAGTGCCACAGCACTTAGTTGTCACAGAACAGTTTTGGTGCTGAAAAGGGGATGCCAAGATCAGTTAAAAGTGACTGAATCCAAGTGGTTTCTGCTGCAGTATGTGCCATGCTCCTATACTCAGCTTCAGTGCTGGATCTTGCTACAAGAGGCTGCTTCTTGGAGCTCCAGGAGACCAAATTTGGCCCAAAAAAGATGCAGGAGCCTGAAGTTGATCTCCTATCATCAGGATCACTCCCCCAATATGCATCACTGTATGCATGGTGAGTGAAGGAGACTGAGGGTGCTGCAGGCTGCAGAAGCCGTCCATAGTTGATTGAGCCTTTGAGGTATCTTAATATCCTCTTCACAGCCTGCCAATGGGTGTCCAAAGGGTTGCTCATGAACTGGCAGACCTTGTTAACACTGAAAGCAAGGTCTGGTTAAAGTGGCATACTGGAGAGCTCCAACAATAGATCTATATAAGTGAGGATCCGGTAGAGTTTACAATTACTAACCATAGGAGAGGAGATTCCCTTTGCCTCTGCCATATTGGCCTTAGCTAGGAGATCTCTAATGTATTTGGACTGTGTGAGCAGTAGGCTACCATCAGGTAGATGCTTAACTTCCACCTCAAGAAAGTAGTCAAGATTGGCAAGTTCTTTAAGAGCAAATCTGTCATTAAGTCTCTGAATTAGGTGCTGAACCAAAGTTGGGGAAGATCCTGTTATGATTATATCATCCACATACACCAGAACATAGAGAGATTCAGAACCCTTTGTGTAAATGAAGAGTGAAGGGTCACATTTACTGGTTTTGAACCCAAAGAAAAGTAGTGCAGTAGTTAGACTTTCATACAAGGCCCGAGGTGCCTGTTTTAGGCCATAGAGAGCTTTGTGCAATTTGCACACAAGTGTCTTGTCAGTGGCTTCAAATCCTGGTGGTTGCACCATGTAGACTTCCTCACTAAGAACACCATTTAGAAATGCATTATTCACATCAATTTACTCAATTGCCCATTTATTAGTGAGAGCAAGGGTGAGAAGAATTCGGACTGTAACAGGTTTAACAACCGGGGAAAATGTCTCATGGAAATCAAATCCATGTTGTTGGTGGAATCCTTTGGCGACTAACCTTGCCTTGAACTTGTTGACAGTTCCATCAGGGTTTTCCTTGACCCTAAAAACCCATTTGCAGCCTATAGCAGTCCGATTTGGAGGGAGAGGTACAAGGGAGTGAAGGGACCAAGTTTGGTTCTTTAGGAGAGCAATGTGCTCATCCTTCGTGGCAGCAAGCCATTGAGGGCTCTGCAAAGCTGATTTTACAGTAGTTGGCTCAACATGACTAAGAAAGATTCTAGGTTGGGAGTGGCCAGTTTTTGACCTGGTTAACATAGGGTGGGTATTAGCAGGTTGAGAGGGATGAGGAGGTGAGGGAGAAGGGCTTGACACAGGACTGAGCACAGGATTTTCCTGGGTAGCAGATGAAGAGCTCGAACCCGAAAGGTGCTGGACAAGAGAGGAAGAGTTTAATGATGAGGAGGAGTTGGAAGAGGTGGCAGTGGTAGGTGAGTGCTGCTCAGGAATGGAAATAATGGGTGACAAAGGAGAAAGAGGGAGAGGTGAAGTAGGAGGGTGGACAGTGATAGGTTCAGCAGACAAGGGAGGGTAAGTGGCTGGATAGGTTGAAGAAGGAGGAGTGTTAGAGAAAGGTGCAGTGGAAAATAAAGAGGTGTAGGGAAACCTAGTTTCATTGAATAAAACATCTTTAGAAATGTAGATACGACCATCAGGACCAAGGCATTTATGCCCTTTGTGTTGAGGTGAGAGACCCAAGTAAACACACTCAGTGGACCTAAATTGAAGCTTGTTTTTATTGTAGGGTCTAAGATGGGGAAAACAGGCACAACCAAACACTCTTAAGTGTTGAGTAGTCTGGAAGTGAACCAAAAAGAGCATGAAAAGGTGAAGAATGGGTGGTGAGAGCCACTGTAGGCAGTCTGTTAATAAGGTAAACAGCTTGTGTAAAGCTGTGGTCCCAATACTTTAGAGGGATGGAGGAATGGGAAAGAAGAGTGAGTCCCATTTCTACAATCTGTCTAGTGTTTCCTCTCCACTGTCCCATTTTGATGGGAGGTGTGGGGACATGTCAAACGATGCACAATGCCCAAATCAGTGAGATATTTGGAGAAGGGACGAAATTCTCCACCCCAATCTGTTTGCACAGCCTTGATAGAGGCAGAAAACTGAGTGTTTACTAGGGCAAAAAATTGTTTGAATGCATTAAGTGCATCAGATTTTTGTTTAAGAAAATAGATCCAGGTGAATCTAGTGTGTGCATCAACAAAAGTGATGTAGTAGTTATATCCACCAGAAGAGGGAAATGGGGCAGGTCCCCAAAGATCACTGTGGACTAATTCAAAGGCTATAGGGTGAGTGGAAGATGATGATGGTGCATGCAATCTCTGTGATTTGCCTATGCAGCAATCATTACAAAATTCAAAAGATGTTTTATTCAATGTGGGTATCTTACAAAGTTGTAGGACAGCTTTTACAGCATTGTTGTTAGCATGTCCAAGCCTAAGGTGCCAAGTGGCTAAAGTACTAGTAGCAGTAAAGGAAATAGGAGAAGACTTAGCTATGTGCTCATTAGGAGCAGAATTACAAACTAAATGGTGAAAACAGGAAGATGTAGGCTCCTTGAGAATGTTGATATTCTGAAAACTGTAGAGGCCATCACCTCCAAGGGAGCCTTCAAGAAGAACACGATTAGAGCCCTGTGTTTTGACATAGCAAGAGAATGGGTGAAACTCAAAATAAACATTATTATCACGAGCAAATCTAGACATAGAAACTAAGTTCTTAGTAATTTTAGGAACTAGAAGAAGATTTTTCAGGGAAAATATAGTTTGGGGTTGGTAAGGGGAAGAAAAAGTAGACGAGCCTACTGAGTTTATAGACAGAACTTGGCCATTTCCCATGAGGACTTGGTCCTGTCCTCCAAATGGGATGCTATGACTGAGATTGTTTGGATCTGCAGTTATGTGGTGAGAGGCCCAAGTCAGGAAACCAAGCTTGATTGTCAAAGGATCTATGTAGGGGCTCTTGTGTGTTTGGGACAAACTGAGGTTGCTGCATGACTAGGTGAGCACTAGACTGATTAGAGGACCGAGTAGGTCTCTGATAGACATTCCGAGGAACCTGATTGTATCTAAAGTGCTGTTGCTGCACTGATTGCTGAGTTTGAGAGGAATTGAATTGTGGTTGGTTTTGTGGAGGTCTCTATGATGGTACAAAGCTTTGGTCAAACCTGTACCAAGAGTTATAGGCATCATGCCCGTATTTGTCACAGAGTTGACAAGTGGGTTTGGGTCCTCCACGACCACGACCCCTGCCCCCATGGCCACGGTTCCTTCCTCCTCGTCCTCGGAAACCACCATGAGACTGCTGAAACTCAGCTGCAGAAGAAGATTCTTGAAGAGTTTGTGCCTGTGCCACATTCGCAGTAACTGAGGGAGTAGGCAATTCTTGCCTATACTTCTCGAATTGAGCATCTTGAACCAAGAGCAGTGCCTCAATATCATCAAATGAGGGAGGATCAACCCTAGAGTAAATCATCATAGTGAAGGAATTATATTCCTCCGGGAGACCTTCTAGAACTGTATCGATATGGTCTTGATCTTAAACTGGATCACCAATGGCTTGTAGTGAATCAACTTGGGCACGAATTCTCATCAAATATTCTGAAATGGATCATGAACCTTTTTTGGTGTTCTTCAATTCTGATCGAAATTGACGTACCTTAGCACGAAGGTGAGCATAGAAATGTTTGTGGATTTTGTCCCAAACCTGATATGAACGCTTGCAACCTATAAAGCGCGGAAGAATCGAAGGAGACAAAGAGCCAAGAAGCCATGTGAAGAGCATTTGATCTTGTACCAGCCAGAGTGGGTAAGCTTCCGATTCAATCCCTAGGTCTCGATTCGCCGGCGACATATACTGCGGCGGAATCACGGGATTTACGACAAACCGGTGAAGCTTGTGCGCGATGATCACAACTTCCACTTGCTGTTTCCACAATAGGAAATTTTGATCATCGAGCTTCACGGAAAGTGTGGGATTGAAATTCATCGAAGGAGACGACGAAGACAGTGGTTGCAAAGCTGGTTCAGTGAACGGATTTCCGGTGGTTGCCATGGATCGTCGATAGCGAAGAAGATCAACGGTAACGACGAAGACGCAGCCCAGAAAAGTAAAGCTCAAGATACCATATTAAGAACAATTGAGCAGAATGAAAGCATAGAGAGAAGAGAGAATTTTCTCTAACTGTTTTTCTGTTATTGATTGATAAGATAACTGATTACAGTGTGAGGCTTTATATAGCCTTCGGGTGGCTTTTACAGCTAGCCTATACTACAGCTGTCATAACTGAATACAGTTATGAGTGTACAAATACAACTAATACATATACTCTAATATTCAGTTTCAAGGTGTATATAGATTTTGTCTTAAAGATAGCTTTGCTGTATACTTTGTATTAATTATAATTGTTCTTTACACGTTAACTTCACTTTGGAATGTCTTTGCAGGTATTGTGGTTCTTTAGAGCCAATGCCTATGCCCGCAGGGAGTGGTGGTGTTGCCCATGCTTTGTTTGTCTCCAAAGATCGCAGAATTCCCAAGATTCGCATCCAAACATGTCAGCTTGAGAACCTTTTGGATAAGAGGATTATTGTGGCAGTTGATTCTTGGGATCGTCAATCTCGGTATCCATCAGGGCATTATGTGCAAACTATAGGAGAGATAGGTGATAGAGATACTGAAAGCAAGGTATGTAATATTGGATTTACATGCTTGTGTATGGAGATAGGGAAGAGAATGATTGTGTGGCTTATGCTTAAATGCTATAGTGTTTTGATGAAGGTGATGCAATAATATTTTCTAGGAAGTGATTTCTTTATGCTTCCTCATCTTGTTGTCTTTTGATTTGATTAGAATATGAATTTTAAACCTAAGACTGGTGAAAATTAATATACTCAGCCACTTGAGCAAACCATCAGGCAAAATGCTCATGGTCTCTGCTGATTTCTTTACTTGTTAGCATTTTGTTGATGGCTTCATTTACTGGAAGGGAAATAGAATTGAATATCCCTGTCCTGTCAATATACACAAGGAAGCTTGAATAGTTTAAAATGTTTGCTGTACTGGTGTAGATTGTAGAATAGTTCTGTGTTGGATACTCTGCAGGCACCATTAGACACTACTCGAATACACCCCATATTTTATTATTTTGAATTATCTAGTGCGTTGGTTGGGTATCATAAGAATTCAATAAATGCTAGCTTCATAGAATACTTGCTGACGCAACATATGGTAACTATTTGTTATGTTTATAACCAATAAATAATATTTAAAATATGACAGCTCTTTTTTCTTTACAATATAGGTGGTTTTGATAGAAAATGACATAAATTCAAGGCCGTTCTCTTTACAAATTCTAGCATGCTTGCCACCATTGCCATGGTCAGTCTCTTCTGAAGATTTGTCCAATCCAATAAGGCAGGATTTGCGTCATCTGCGTGTCTTCAGTGTGGACCCTCCAGGTATCGGTTTCTATTTTTCCCCCCACTTCTGTTACTCTGAAAATGGTCAAACATTACTGCATCTTCTGCTATTGAAAATTATAATATTTAAATTTAAATTTAAATATTTTATATTTCAAAGATCATATTAACTAATTTTAACTATTATAGTTCTTTGCCCAGACAATTAGGGATGAAAAGTCAGGATTAGTTAGTCTTAGAAACTTATCCTAAGCATTAAATTGATATAACAATTTGATTGCTCTCAACTGGTAATAAAGTAAATTTTATGATTAGAAATTTCAATTTCAGCATGCCTTGTAATGATGCACCTTGTATTCTAAAACTGACTCATGTTTATATTTAAAAGATTATTTGTTAGCTCAGTAAGTGAATGATAAACAAAAAGTTTTGATAACAAGAAGCTGGTAGAGAGGGATACCAAGGAGATTTAAATGAAATAAGTAAGATGATGGGTGAATGTGGCCCGGAGCAGTCACCTCTGGAAATGCTAAAACAACATCGCCTGTGTTTGGATTTACATTGCCTCTCTCAAAAAGCAATTCTGGAATGGCAAAACAGTAACATTTTTGATATGGAACGTGGAAGCTATAATGAGTTGCTTCCACGTCCAAGTCCATCATGCCGCGGAAACAAACACACTAATAGTGGGTTGCAAAGTGGCTGCTCAATAGAGTGTATCATAGAGTGAGAGAGAGGAGAAACTGAAAATACGAAAGAAATCTGATTCTTGTATTCAGTATATGTATTCGATGTACAGAGGGAAGGCTTTTTATAGCCTTGCAATGTAACTGCTTAGAGTAGTTAAACTATAATTGCCATAACTGAAATAACTACCATAACTAAATGTTGCTGACTCAGCACATTCAGTTATGTGTGCACAACTAAGCTAAGCGTATACTCTAATATCCTCCCCTCAAGGTCAAGGTGGTTGCTGAGATGAAACCACATTGAGCTTGACTCTTAATTTAGTGAATTTGGATGAGGAGAGTGGCTTGGTCAGGCAATCTGCCATCTGATCTGAGCTTGGAACATGGATGACTGATAATGACTTTCAGAGGACCTTCTCACGGACAAAATGAATATCCAGCTCCATGTGTTTTGTTCGAGCATAGAGAATTGGGTTATGAGCTAGGTTAACTGCACTGAGGTTGTCATACAAGCTTGGGAGCAGTAAAAGGGACTCTGAGTTCAGTGAGCAAAGACTGAATCCAAAGAGTCTTAGCAGTGGTATTGGCCATGCTGCGATACTCGGCCTCTGTGCTGGATCGGGCTACCAACTGCTGTTTCTTAGAGCACCAAGAGACAAGATTAGGCCCGAAGAAAATGCAGGATCCAGAGGTGGATCTTCTGTCATCCGGGTCACTGGCCCAGTCAGCATCACAATAGGCTTGCAAAGGAAAGGCTGTGGCTGAAGCAGCAGGGCGTAGAAGCAGACCATGATGGATTGAGCCTTTGAGATATCTGAGAATACGTTTCACAGCTTGCCAATGAGTATCAAGAGGATTAGCCATGAACTGGCAAACTTTGTTGACACTGAAGGCAATGTCTGGCCGAGTAAGGGTGGCATACTGAAGAGCTCCAACAACTGATCTGTACAAGTGGGGGTCTGCCATAGTGTCTGTGCATTGCTTGGTGAGCTTGCTGTTGCTAATCATGGGAGAGGAGATTCCCTTTGCATCAGACATTTGTGCCTTGGACAGCAAGTCCCGGATGTACTTGTTTTGGGTGAGTAGCAGAGCACCATTGGAAAGATGGGACACCTCAACCCCAAGGAAGTAGTCTAGGTTACCAAGCTCCTTGAGAGCAAACTGTTGGTTCAACTGCTGAATTAGATCAGTGATCAAAGAAGGTGATGAACCAGTAATGATGATATCATCTGCATACACCAACACATATAGGGAAATACAGATCTTGGAGTAGATAAAGAGGGAAGGGTCACACTTGCTAGTGACAAATCCATAGTGTAAGAGGGCAGAGGCAAGGCTTTCGTACCAAGCCCGAGGTGCCTGCTTGAGTCCATACAGGGCTTTATGCAGTTTGCATACCATATTTCGGTCATTGTGTTCAAAGCCAGGAGGCTGAACCATGTATACTTCTTCATGGAGAACCCCATTTAAAAACGCATTATTAACATCAACTTGTTTGATGGTCCATTTGTGAGTGATAGCCAAAGATAAAATGATCCTGATAGTCACGGGTTTAACAACTGGGGAGAAAGTTTCATAAAAATCAAACCCGTGTTGCTGATGGAACCCCTTGGCTAATCTGGCCTTGAACTTGTTCACAATCCCATCTGGGTTTTCTTTGACTCGGAAGACCCATTTGCAGCCAATTGCCGTTTTGTTTGGTGGAAGAGGTACTAAAGACCAAGTGTTGTTCTTAAGGAGAGCATTGTGCTCATTCTTCATGGCTGCTAGCCAAGGAGGACTGGAGAGAGCCTCTTTGACAGTCCTGGGTTCAACATGACTGAGAAACAGTTTGGGAGGTAAATGTCCAGTTTTGGTGTCAACAGATTTGATTTGGCTGAATAATTTGATTTGATAGCCAAGATGTTAGCTACTATTGTAGCAGATTTGTTGACCTTATTTCTGCATAATTGTGAGCAGATTTGTTGGCCTTATTTCTGCATAATTGTACAGTTATGATTATGTTTTTATTAGCTGTAGGATTAGCATTTATAGCACATTAATTGTAGCAGATATAAAAAATACTGTACAGCTTGTATCATCTCTATTTAATTGAGAATTCTCCAGCAGGAGAACACGGGTTTCTAACCTATATTCCTCTGAGTTTGACATGGTATCAGTCTAGGTTGCGATCCTATCCTAGCTCTGTCCGAATCATAGTCCTTTTTTTTCTCTCTCAAGTCTCTCCTAGTTACCTCTTGTCCCTTGTCCCTTATGTGTTTTCTTCCTTGTGATTTATTCTCAGTCTCATGTCTACTGAAAAGTATGATGTCTTGTTAGTTCGCCTTAATGGCAAGAACTATCCAGCCTGGGCATTTCAGTTCGAGATTTGTCAAAGGTAAGGACCTTTGGGGACATGTTGATGGTACCAGTATTGCTCCTGACAAAGAGAAGCAGAAGGCTCACTATGCCAAGTGGGAAGTCCAAAATGCTCAAGTCATGACATGGATCATAGGGTCTGTTGATCCCACTATTGTTCTCAACCTCAGACCATTCAACACTGCAGCTAAGATGTGGGTCTATCTAAAGAAAATATATAGCCAAAATAACACTGCTCGTAGGTTCCAGCTTGAACATGACATTGCCATGTTTCAACATGATAGTCTATCAATTTCTGAATTTTATTCTTATTTCATGAATCTTTGGGCTGAATACACTAACATTGTTTATGAGGATTTGTCTGTTGAAAATCAAAGTGCAGTGCAGAAAGTTCATGAAACTACTCAAAGAGATCAATTCCTTATGAAATTGAGACCTGAATTTGAGGGTATTTGGTCCAACCTCATGAATAGGGCTCCTGTTCTCGCCTTGGATGCATGCCTTAATGAACTTCTTCGTGAAGAACGTCTCCTAACTCAAACAACCATGGAACAACAGAAATCAGTCTCTCTTCCAGCTGCATATGCTGTCCAAGGCAAGCCTAGAGGACGCGACATGAGTGCTGTCCAATGTTTCTGCTGCAAAGGATTTGGACATTTTGCTTCACGGTGTCCTAAAAAGTTCGCAATTATCGCAAAAAGATGGCCACATCATTAAGGAATGTCCTATCCGACCACCAAGAAAACCCGCAACAGCATATACTACCTCTGTTGGTTCTTCTGCCACTGGTTCTGCGGTTCAAGATGCTTCTGCTCCTGCTCCTGCACAAAACTTGACCCCTGAAATGGTCCAACAAATGATAATTTCAGCTTTTTCTGCTTTAGGACTTTCAGGTAAACCTTCTACTTCATGTTCTCCTTGGTATTTTGACTCCGGGGCATCCAATCATATGACCAACACTACTAATACTCTGACAAACATCACCAAATGCTCTGGTAATCTCCAAATCCATACTGCTGATGGCAATAGTTTACCAATCACAGCAATTGGTGATATTTCCTCATCCTTAACCAATGTTTTTGTTTCCCCTGGTCTTACTAGTAACCTTATTTCTGTTGGTCAATTAGTTGACAATGATTGTCGGGTTGAATTCTCAAAATCTGGTTGTCTTGTGCAGGATCAACACTCAAGGAAGATGATCGCGAAGGGGCCTAAAGTTGGACGTCTTTTCCCGTTGTCTCCATGTACTTTCCTACCTTTTGTTTCTTGTAATTCCGCTAAAGTTGATTTCCAAATATGGCATAAGCGTCTTGGTCACCCAAACTCATGTACTTCATGACTTGATGAAATCTGGTGTTCTTGGTAATAAAATTCCACCTTCTCTTAGTACTGTCCAGTTTGACTGTAACTCGTGTAAACTTGATAAAAGTAAAATTCTACCATTTCCGATTCATCAATCACATGAAACCCAACCTTTTGATATGATCCATAGTGATTTATGGGGAATAGCACCTGTTATATCTCATGTTAATTACAAATATTTTATAACATTTATTGCCGATTATAGTCGGTTCACATGGGTCTATTTTTTAATATCTAAAGATGAAGCATTCTCCTCTTTTAAAAATTTTCATGCCTATGTTGAGACCCAATTTTCCTCCAAAATTAAAGTTCTGCGTTCTGATAATGGGGGGAATACACGTATAATTTATTTCAAAAGCTCTTGCAAGAAAATGGCATCTTATCTCAAAGGTCATGTCCTTCAACACCCCAACAAAATGGGGTAGCTGAAAGAAAAAACCGACTCCTTCTTGATGTGGTATGAACTCTTATGTTGGACTCCTTTGTGCCATCTCGTTTTTGGTGTGAAGCCATCTCCACTGCTGTCCACCTTATTAATCGATTGCCTTCTCCATCATTAAAAACAATGATTCTCCTTTCTCCCGATTATTTGGCCACAAACCCACCTATTCCCGTCCTCGCACTTTCGGTTGTGTGTGTTATGTCCATCTTCCCCCACATGAACGCACAAAGCTCACAGCTCCATCTGTTAAATGTGCCTTCCTTGGTTACTCAGCCCACCAAAAAGGTTTTATGTGCTATGATCCTAATCTACGTAGGCTTCGGGTTTCTAGAAATGTCTTATTTCAAGAAGATGCATATTTTTTTGCAACTACCCAAGACACTCCCTCTTTTACAGTTTCTGTTATGCCATTTCTCTGCAGACAAACCTGCACCAAAACCTCTATTGGTGTACCAAAGACGTCCTCCAAGGCCACCTTCTGATCAATCTCTGGCTGGTGATCCTGTGAGTTATCAACAACCAGCTACTCTACGTCGCAGTACCCGCATTCATAAACCTCCGGAAAAGTATGGTGTCCCTTCACCTTTATCTTCGAAAGCAACTTTAGCATCTGTCCCGATCCCCTCTTCCTATAACCAGGCCATGGAACATAAATGTTGGCAAGAAGCAATTCAAGCAGAACTTCTAGCACTAGAAGAAAATCAGACATAGGACGTTGTTCCCTGTCCTCCATTTGTTAAAGCTCTTGGCAGCAAATTTGTCTTCACTATCAAGCTTCGATTGGACGGCTCAATCGATCGATATAAGGTAGATTAGTTGTTCTTGGCAATAGGCAAGAATTTGGTCTTGACTATGAGGAGACTTTTGCACCCGTGGCCAAAATGACTACTGTACGTACTATTCTTGCCATTGCTGCCTCTGAATCTTGGCAAATAAACCAGATGGATGTCAAGAACGCATTCCTCCATGGTGACCTCAAAGAGGAAGTTTACATCGAACTTCCTAACGGTATGCCTTCATCTTTTCCTAATTCTGTTTGCAAACTGAAGCGTTCTTTATATGGCTTGAAACAGGCACCCAGAGTATGGTTTGAAAAGTTTCGCACAACACTACTTGGCTTTTCCTTCATACAAAGCAAGTATGATCCGTCACTTTTTATACAGAAGACCTCAAAAGGAATTGTCATACTACTTGTTTATGTGGATGATATTGTGGTCACCGGATCAGACCAAGAGGCTATCTTTACAATCAAGCAATTGTTACACTCCACTTTCCACATGAAAGATCTTGGCCGGCTTACTTACTTCTTGGGACTAGAAGTACATTTTCAGGAAAAAGGCATTTATGTCAATCAACACAAATATGTCCAAGATCTAATCCAGTCGGATGGCCTCACCAATGCATCTCCTGTAGACACTCCTATGGAAGTTAATGTAAACATAAGACGAGATGAAGGTGAACTTCTACAAGACCCTACTTCCTACAGGCAGCTGGTTGGCAGTCTGATCTACCTAACCATCACAAGACCTGATATTTCTTTTGCTGTCCACATCGTCAGCAAATTCATGCAAGCTCCTCGGCACTTGCATCTTTCAGCAGTACATACACCGTATTATTCGATATCTTCTCGGTACTACCAACCGTGGTCTTTTCTTTCCTACCGGTACATCCACACGCCTTCAAGCCTACAGCGATGCCGATTGGGCTGGATGCCCGAACACAAGAAAATCCACAACCGGCTGGTTCATGTTTTTAGGTGATGCTCCCATCTCCTGGAAGTGCATGAAACAAGACTCGATCTCTAAATCTTCTACTGAAGCAGAATATCGGGCCATGTCTGCAGCATGTTCCGAGATTATCTGGTTACGAGATCTTCTTTTAGAGCTTGGTTTCTTACAAACAACACCGACTCCACTATATGCTGACAACACAAGTGCCATACAGATTGCAGCAAATCCTGTATACCATGAAAGAACAAAACACATAGAGGTTGATTGCCACTCGATCCAGGAATCATATGATCGTCGAATCATCACTTTGCCTCATGTCTCTACATCTGCTCAACTTGCTGACGTCCTCACAAAATCCCTTACACGTCAGCGTCATAATTTCCTAATTAGCAAATTGATGCTTGTCGACTTACCAGCATCAATTTGAGGGGGGATGTCAACATATTTGATTTGGCTGAATAATTTGATTTGATAGCCAAGATGTTAGCTACTATTGTAGCAGATTTGTTGGCCTTATTTCTGCATAATTGTGAGCAGATTTGTTGGCCTTATTTCTGCATAATTGTACAGTTATGATTATGTTTTTATTAGCTGTAGGATTAGCATTTATAGCACATTAATTGTAGCAGATATAACAAATACTGTACAGCTTGTATCATCTCTATTTAATTGAGAATTCTCCAGCAGGAGAACACGGGTTTCTAACCTATATTCCTCTGAGTTTGACATTTGGACCTTGTAGCCATAGGGTGAGTATTAGCAGACTGAGTGGGAGAGGGACTTGGGGAAGAGTCAGACTGTGACAACTGGGTAGAAGAGGGTGAAAGTGGAGATGACTGGACAGAGTGAGCAGAGTTGGTGGGATCAGTGTGGTCATCAGAGGGTGAAGGTGATTGGTCAGAGTCAGGAATACCAGGAGATGACTGAAACAGTGGGCTTGGAGAAGAAGAGGCAGGGGTGTGGTGAGGATCTGCAGGTGAGTAGGAAACAGATTGAGTGGGAGAGGGTGTTAAGGAAGGTGGTGGGTGTTGATTGAGAGGAGTGACATGAAGAGGAGGGTAAGTGGGTGTTGGGATGGATGCAGGGTAGGTGGAAGGAGGTGAAACAGAAGCAGTGGACTGAGAAGGGAATAGGTGAGTGTAAGGAAATTTAGCTTCATTGAATAAAACATCCTTAGAAATGAATATTCGTCCATTGGAGTCAAGACATTTATGCCCTTTGTGCTCTAGGGACAGACCTAAATAGATGCACTCAGAGGACCTGAATTGGAACTTGTGTTTGTTGTAAGGTCTTAAGAAAGGAAAGCAGGCACAACCAAGAATTTTAAGGTTGGAGAAGTCAGGAATTGAGCCATAGAGGGCATGATAAGGTGAAGAATGGGAGGTTAGGGCTGTTGTGGGCAACCTATTAATCAGATACACAGCCTATGTAAAGCTATGATCCCAAAATTGGAGAGGAAGGGAGGAATGGGATAACATAGCAAGACCCATCTCCACAATTTGCCGATGCTTTCTCTCCACAGTCCCATTTTGATGGGATGTGTGAGGGCAAGTTAGACGATGAACGATGCCTAACTCTCCCAAATACTTGGTGAAAGGGCGAAATTCTCCACCCCAATCAGATTGTAAAGCTTTGATAGAAGCTGAGAACTGAGTTGATATTAAGGCAGAAAACTGTTTAAAGGCAGTGAGTGCATCAGATTTTTGCTTAAGGAAATAGATCCATGTGAACCTAGTGTGGGCATCCACAAAGATGATGTAATAGGTGTATCCACCAAAGGAGGTAAGGGGAGCGGGTCCCCAAAGGTCTGTGTGAATTAATTCAAAGGCAACAGAGTGAACAGTGAGGGAAGGAGGGGCATGCAGTCTATGAGATTTAGCTAGGCAGCAGGCATTGCAAAATTCAGTTGATGCTTTATTCAATGAAGGTATATTACACAGTTGTAGGACAGCCTTTACAGTATTATTATTGGCATGTCCTAACCTATAGTGCCAAGTGGCAAAAGTACTAGTTACAGTAGGAGTGTTATCTGAAAGCTCACTAGAGGTTGAAGGGGACGTGGTATGCTGAAGACATAGAGAGGAAGGCTCCTTGAGAATGTTGATGTCTTGGAAGCTGTAGAGACCATCAGCACCAAGGGAGCCCTCATGGAGAACGCGACTAGAACCCTGTGATTTCACATAGCAGGAGAATGGGTGAAATTCGAAATATACATTATTATCTCTAGCAAACTTAGAAACAGAGACAAGGTTTTTGGTGATGTTTGGCACAAGTAATAGATTTTTCAAGGAGAAAACTACATGAGGATTGGAAGGAGAAAGGAATTTAGATGAACCTATGGAATTTATGGGAAGACCTTGACCATTCCCCATTAGAACTTGGTCTTGTCCACCAAAGGGATTCTTTGTGGATCGAGGTTGCTTGGGTCAGCAGTGATGTGATGTGAGGCACCCGAGTCAGGAAACCAAGCACGACTGTCAAAGGACCTTTGTAAGGGCTCCTGAGTATTTGGCACAAACTTTGGTTGTTGCATCACCATATTAGCACTAGGCTGATGCTGAGTAGGTGGAGGTAATGCATAGGACTGGTGTGAGGCAGAGCCATGACCCTGAGAGTGTTGGCTATACACTGAATTCTGACTTCCCTGATGCTGAGATGAAGGGGAGGTCGTTCAAATTGGTGGTCAAACCTGTACCAGCAATTGTATGCATCATGGCCATACTTGTCACAGAGTTGACAAGTTGGTTTTGGACCTCCACGGCCACGACCTCTTCCTCCACGGCCACGGTGACCACCTTGGAAAGTACTCTGGTGTTGGTAATCTCCATGGAAATTGTTCTGAGTAGTGTTGCTTGCTGACTCATGTAGATTGGGTGCCTGAGCGACATTAACTGTCACTGATGGTGAGGGTAGTTCTTGACGAAATTTTTCAAACTGAGCGTCTTGCATCAGTAGGAGCGCCTCAATGTCATCAACCGACGGAGAATCCGCTCGTGCATAGATCATCATAACTAGGGGATTGAATTCTTCAGGGAGTCCCTCGAGAATGGTGTCGATGTGGTCCTGTTCTGTGACCGAATCACCAATCGCTTGTAAGGACTCAATTAAGGCACGGATTCGCAACAGATACTCCGGAATTGAACGAGTGCCTTTCTTCGTATTCTTCAACTCGGAGCGAAACTGACGAACCTTGGTTCTGATGTGTGCATGGAACTGTTTATGGATTTTCTCCCATACTTGCCACGATTGCTTGCATCCGATAAACCTAGGGAGAATCGAGGGTGATAGTGAGCCTAGAAGCCATGTAAAGAGCATCTGATCTTGAACTATCCATTCTTATCGTCAAGCTTGATGGATATCGTAGGGATGAAGGTTGCTGGCACCGAAGAAGACGCAGGAGTACCAGAAACAGAGCCAAACGGATTACCAGCTTCCGCCATGGGAGAGAGGAATCAGGCCCAGAAAAAAGCTCTGATACCATAATAGAGTGTATCATAGAGTGAGAGGGAGGAGAAACTGAAAATATGAAAGAAATCTGATTCTTGTATTCAATATATGTGTTCGATGTACAGAGGGAAGGCTTTTTATAGCCTTGCAATGTAACTGCTTAGAGTAGTTAAACTATAACTGCCATAACTGAATGTTGCTGACTCAGCACATTCAGTTATGTGTGCACAACTAAGCTAAGCGTATACTCTAATATTGCTCACTGAAGATAGTGGGTGCTCAACAATCACTCATAACTTGAGACACATTCATCATTGTTGGGAACCCAAAAAATAGGAACTGAATATGCTTGTGTATTAATGGAAGAATCAGGCCTGATATCAAGATGATATCAGTACGTGTATTACAAATGATGGAATAGAAATGCAGAAAAGAGGCTACAGTAACCTAAGGCAAGTTCGAGAGTGCGCTTTCTCTCCCAAAGTTCCAAGTCCCAAACTCTAGCCTCCTCTATTCTCTCCCCTCTCATGCCTATAAACCCTCTCAGCAACAGAATTCCCCTTGCACACACACTTCACCGCTACTACCAGCTGGGCAGTTAGTTACATTTTCTCTCTCCTAGGCCTATTCAGGCGTATTGGATCTTAGTGGGCCTTGGAGGTCTGGTCTTGGGTTCGCATCAATCATTAATACTCAAATAACTAAAGGTAACAGGGGATGTTGATATGTGAAACTTAGAAACAGAGGCTGTAGCTTGTGAAACAATGCCTGGAACTTACTGAACAGAGGCTGCCATTTGGGTTAGAGGTAGGAGTTGCATGGGCTGAGCAAGAAGTGGTCTTGCCAGTGTGAAACCGAGGCTGGCTAGTGCAAAAATGGTGGATGGGTCATGGATGAAGTTGCTTGTTGTGAAATAGAGATGAACACTCTAAACGAAGTAAAAAAACGGTGGCTGGTGGTACTGGGTTGAAGACTTCGCAAAACCCCTAAATTGAGTGCAAAAATGGAGTTTGTGTGTGCTGGATTGAAGAAAATTATACATTAACACTAAAACATAGACTTAAAATACTTAATCTGGTGCTTCTAGGTGGGCTCTAGTGGAGGTAGTTTAGGAAAGTCAACAACAACAACAGCAACCAAGCCTTATCCCACTAGGTGGGGTCGGCTACATGGATCATACGGCGCCATAATGTTCTATCATGAATCATGTTAACAGTTAAATCATTGGCCTCCAAATCTTTCTTAATAGTTTCTCCTATAGTTTTTTTTGGCGTACCTCTACCTCTAGCTATTGGATTGCCCTCCACTTGATCCACTCTCCTTACTACAGAATCTAAAGGTCTCCTCCATACATGCCCAAACCACCTAAGTCGAGATTCAACCATCTTTTCTACAATAGGTGCTACCCCAACTCTCTCTCTAATGCTATCATTCCTAATCCTATCACGTCTAGTTTTTCCGCTCATCCAGCGCAACATTCTCATCTCTGCTACATTGATTTTACTCTCGTGTTGATTTTTTACCGCCCAACACTCCGTCCCATACAACATCGCCGGTCTAATAGCTGTACGGTAAAATTTTCCCTTTAGCTTAAGAGGTACCTTTTTATCACACAAAAACCCGAAGCCTTCCTCCAATTTGACCACCCTTATTTAATAAGATGGTTTACATCTCCCTCAATTTCTCCGTCATTTTGTATAATAGACACAATATATTTAAACCGAGTGACTTGTTTTATGTTGTGGTCTCCAACTTTCACCTCTAAGCTAGAGGTGTTTCGCCTTTTGCTAAACTTACATTCCATATACTCCGTCTTGCTTCTACTTAAGCGGAAGCCATGTGCTTCTAAAGCTTGTCTCCAAGTCTCCAACCTTCCATTTATATCATCTCTCGACTCTCCAACTAGGACTATATCGTCTGCGAAAAGCATGCATCGCAGTCTTTGGCTCTTGAATGTGCTCCGTAAGTACATCCAAGACCAAGGTAAAAAGATAGGGGCTTAAAGCTTACCCCTGGTGCAGACCTATGGTTATTGGGAAATCTTCTGTGGCTCCACCCTGCGTTCTCACACTAGTCGTGGCCCCCTCATACATATCCTTGATAGCTCGAATATAGGCAATCCGAACACCTTTCTTTTCTAGGGCTTTCCACAAAACCTCTCTTGGCACCCTATCATACGCTTTCTCCAAATCAATGAAGGCCATGTGTAAATCTTTTTGATCCCTTCGATATTGTTCCATCACTCGTCGTAGCAAGTAAATTGCTTCCATGGTCGACCTCCCGGGCATAAAACCAAATTGGTTGTCGGTGATTTTGGTTTCTTTTCTTAGTCTCCGTTCAAGCACCCTTTCCCACAGCTTCATAGTATGACTCATAAACTTAATCCCCCTATAATTTGCGCAATTTTGTATATCTCCCTTGTTCTTGTAAATCGGAACTAAAGTGCTTCTCCTCCATTCGTCCGGCATTTTCTTTGACCTCATAATCTCGTTAAAAAACTTCGTGAGCCAACTAATGCCTCTATTTCCTAGACTCTTCCATACCTCCACAGGTATATTGTCCGGTCCAACTGCCTTGCCATTATTCATCATTCTCAGAGCTTCTTTTACCTCATGCTCTTGGATTCTACGATAAAAAGTGTAATTTTGGTCCTCCTCTCTGATGTCAAGCACCTGTGAGCATGATAAAACTTCAAATCCTTCATTAAATAACTTGTGGAAATAATTCTTCCATCTATCTTTAATATCTTGTTCCTTAACCAAAACTTTACCTTCTTCATCCTTAATACACTTCACTTGGTCCAAGTCTCTTGTCTTTCTTTCCCTATTTTTAGCAAGCCTATAAATAGATTTCTCACCATCTTTGGTGCCTAAGGATTGGTACAACCTGTCAAAAGCTTTAGTTCTAGCTTCGCTCACTGCCTTCTTGGTCTCTTTTTTGGCCACCTTATAATTTTCCCAATTTTCAGCATTTCTACATAAAGACCAAGCTTTAAAACATTCCCTTTTAACCCGAACCTTAGCTTGCACGCTTTCATCCCACCACCAGGATTCTTTACCCTTAGGTCCGAATCCTCTTGATTCACCAAGCATCTCTATAGCTACCTTCCTAATCCCCTTGGCCATCTTGTCCCACATATCATTTGCACTTCCGTTTGCCTCCCAAAACCCTCCCTCCAAAACCTTGTGTTGGAAGATCCTTTGTTTTTCACCCTTCGATTGCCACCACTTGATCCTTGAAACCTTTTCGTGGCCTCTTCTCTTCACACTCCTTTTAACTCTTACATCCATGACCAAGACTCTATGTTGGGTAGTCAAGCTCTCTCCAGGTATGACTTTACAGTCCAAGCAAATCTTTCTATCCGATCTCCTAATAAGAAAGAAATCTATTTGAGAGCTTGTCACCCCACTTTTGTACGTGATAAGATGCTCCTCACGTTTCCTAAAACACGTATTGGCTATAGTAAGATCGAAGGCAGAAAAGTCCAAAATAGACTTGCCCTCACCATTTACCTCCCCTAGGCCATATCCCCCATGAAAACCGTCGTAACCTCTAGGTGCCCTCCCTACATGCCCATTTAGATCACCTCCTAAGAAAATCTTTTCACCTAGCGGTATTTCCCGAATTAGGCCTTCTAAATCCTCCCAAAATTTTACCTTGAAGTGTTCTTCTACCCCTACCTGAGGTGCGTAAGCACTAATCACATTAAAGGTGTCTTGTTCCCCTAAAAAATTAGGACTTTCACTCCCTCATTAACCAATTTTGCTTCTATGGCTGCTATCTTATGCTGCAATCAAGGTAGTCAATAGTAGATTACGCCCGTCTCCAAAACTGCCAAAGCGGGATAGCTGATAGCGGAATGGCCGCTACACCGAAGATTAGGGAAAACATGATAAGTAATTTATAAAATACATTTAAATGCTCAAAAACCGAAAAAGACACAAAATAAAAAAGATATTCATTGTCACAAACATTCAAATCCAATATAACTTAAGTAAGTTTCAACCTCTAACTCTAAGACTCAAACATCAAAGCAACTAAATAGATACTAATCTAAGCATTCCAAATAATTACACATGTTTCCTTAAATGGAATGGAAGAGTCTCGGAAATAGAGGCATTAGTTGGCTCATGAAGTTTTTTAACGAGATTATGAGGTCAAAGAAAATGCCGGACGAATGGAGGAGAAGCACTTTAGTTCCGATTTACAAGAACAAGGGAGATATACAAAATTGCGCAAATTATAGGGGGATTAAGTTTATGAGTCATACTATGAAGCTGTGGGAAAGGGTGCTTGAACGGAGACTAAGAAAAGAAACCAAAATCACCGACAACCAATTTGGTTTTATGCCCGGGAGGTCGACCATGGAAGCAATTTACTTGCTACGACGAGTGATGGAACAATATCGAAGGGATCAAAAAGATTTACACATGGCCTTCATTGATTTGAAGAAAGAGTATGATAGGGTGCCAAGAGAGGTTTTGTGGAAAGCCCTAGAAAAGAAAGGTGTTCGGATTGCCTATATTCGAGCTATGAAGGATATGTATGAGGGGGCCACGACTAGTGTGAGAATGCAGGGTGGAGCCACATAAGATTTCCCAATAACCATAGGTCTGCACCAGGGGTCAGCTTTAAGCCCCTATCTTTTTACCTTGGTCTTGCATGTACTTACGGAGCACATTCAAGAGCCAGCACCGCGATGCATGCTTTTTGCAGACGATATAGTCCTAGTTGGAGAGTCGAGAGATGATATAAATGGAAGGTTAGAGACTTGGAGACAAGCTTTAGAAGCACATGGCATCCACTTGAGTAGAAGCAAGACGGAGTATATGGAATGTAAGTTTAGCAAAAGGCGAAACACCTCTATCTTAGAGGTGAAAGTTGGAGACCACAACATACCACAAGTCACACGGTTTAAATATCTTGGGTCTATTATACAAAATGACGGAGAAATTGAGGGAGATGTAAACCATCGGATTCAATCAGGGTGGTCGAAATGGAGGAAGGCTTCGGGTTTTTTGTGTGATAAAAAGGCACCTCTTAAGCTAAAGGAAAAATTTTACCGTACAGCTATTAGACCGGCGATGTTGTATGGGACGGAGTGTTGGGCGATAAAAAATCAACACGAGAGTAAAATCAATGTAGCAGAGATGAGAATGTTGCGCTGGATGAGCGGAAAAACTAGACGTGATAGGATTAGGAATGATAGCATTAGAGAGAGAGTTGGGGTAGCACCTATTGTAGAAAAGATGGTTGAATCTCGACTTAGGTGGTTTGGGCATGTATAGCTAGAGGCAGAGGTAGGCCGAGAAAAACTAAAGGAGAAACTATTAAGAAAGATTTGGAGGTCAATGATTTAACTGTTAACATGATTCATGATAGAACATTATGGCGCCGTATGATCCATGTAGCCGACCCCACCTAGTGGGATAAGGCTTGGTTGTTGTTGGTCGGTTTCCTTAAATGGAATCACTATCTCCATTCCCAATATCTTCCTCATCAATCATCATCGTTCTCTTCTTCACTACATGATCTAAAGATGTCTTCTTCCTCCTCCTCCTCATTTTCAGTATCTTCTGAGTCTTCTTCCACTTCTTCCTCCTCCCCTTCTTCACCCCCATTTGGTGTCTATTGGCTCTAGTAATTCCCCCAGTTGTAGTCTTTCCACAAAAATCACAAGTGACAACCTTCTTGTTGTTTATATCCTTCAAGCTATTCCATTCCTAAGCCATATCAAGGTTGTCACCACTCACCTGTAGGTTTCACCAATGCACACGAAGTGGTTGAGGATGCAGCGTCCAAGGAATTGGTGGTTGACTTGGTGGTTGAGATGATGCCATGGTGGTTGAGGATGCAGAGGAAGTGAGCAACAGAGAGTAGCAGAGAAGAAAACAATATAGAGATGAAGAAGAATGCAATTGAGGAGCTAGAAATCACCGGAAGTTGCTGGAACAAAGAGGGAATGTGCGAGAGAGAATGACTGCAGTCTGCATAGAATGTGAAGTTTTGGAATGTGTTTTGGGTTCACGCATGGCTGCTCACCCTAAAACTAAAAGGACTTTGCAAAATGACGAAAAAGCCTAAAATAGAGTGAATGGGTAACTTTTGGGGGCAAAATAGGGTTTTCAGACCCCTTCATAGCAGCGATCGCCAACTCGTGATTTCCACTGTGTTTGTAGAAGAAATCATGGATTTTTTTCCCAAAATTGAAATACGTGTGCACAACCAAGGAACCGAGACAAGGTCGCACTCGAGATAGTCGATTGAAGCCAAGAAAGAAGAATTTGATCCTGCTGTTCCCAATCAGTGAACGCAGGATTCAAAGAACCTGCAATACGATCAACTTCGCTCAGATACTGTGGTGGAATTTCGGGAGAAATGACGAATCGGTGAAGGCGATGTGCCTTAATCACCGGTTCGATTTGTTGACGCTATAGCACGAAATTTTTTGTCGTCAAGCATATCATTGATTTGATGTGAAAAAGTGACCCGAGAAGATAATACAATGCGTAGAGGAGTTACGCGATTTGGTGGTGACGGTGGCGGAGGAGAAGTCAACCATCAAAACCGATGAGCTCGTGATACCATGTTAAAGCAAAGAAACCAGAGAAGAAAAGAGAGAGGGAGGAGGGAAAGAAAGAGAATATTTCTGTATTTTCTGTAGTTGAATATTCTGTGTACACTGAATTTGGCCAATTGATATTTATATCAGTTGGCTATTGTTAGCTCTCCTAACATAGACGGTTACAAGTCTAACCAATTCCTAACTGAGTTGCATCTGTAGGGTTACAGTGCACTCAGGTCTATGCTTAGTACAATACATTCACACAGCTGCGATTTGCGGCCGCGTTCCCCACTCTGGCTATCCGCACCGTGATTCAAGTCTTAGTTGCGGCAATGCACCCCTCCACCCCATGAATCCGCTATAGTGCCACTCCGTTCCATGAATCCGCTATAGCGCGCGATAGCCGCATTATTGATAACATAGGCTGCTATTGTTTGGCTGCTATGCTGGCCGAAACGCCATGTGACAGTTGTCTAGGAGCGGAGGAGCTCACCTTGCCATGATCCGTTCTGGCCACTATTGACAATTATGCAAAAGACACATGGTGATACAACCCTTTTTCAGCACTCTTTACTTTCTTTTTTCCATGTGAGTTTTATCATTTGCATATTTGATGATCTTTATTGGTATGTTTACCAACTTCTATCATTAGTAGTGTCACTCAATTTGATAAAGAACAATTTAAAGTAGTTGCTTTAATTTAGAATAGCACATTTTAAACAATTATGCTGCTTCTTGCATGCAGGTTGCAAGGATATTGATGATGCACTCCATTGTTCTGCTCTTCCAAATGGAAACTTTGAAGTTGGAGTTCGTATCCTTTATACATCTATTTTATTGATGATGCATGTAATACATTAACAAAGAGGCTCTATTCTCAAATTAGTATTTGTGGATTTTTACAATTGGATGGATTGTATGATTTTATCATTTATGTGCACTCCTTTATTTTTGCATAAATTTGGATGCTCTTGTTGACAATTTTAATTAGCATATCTGTTTATGGTAAACCTAAATGCTTTCTTTAACGTGCTCGACTTGTTTAATATTTGTGTATTTGTGTATGATGAAGTATGCTACTACTTTGCGGGCCTAAATTTAGATTGTTCGAATGTTATTTGAGGATTTCTTTTCAGAATAGAATCTCCTAGTCTCGAGTGAAGTTATCAGATGGTGCCTAAAAGATTGTATGTCTGAACAATACATAAATATTCACCCTCTATGGGTTGCTTTGTCTCCTTAAACAGCCGGGTTTTGTTAGCTTTTCTGTCATCTTTCTCCTCTCTCCCATCTCCCTGTTTGTGCTGTTTAATCCCTTTATGTGGTTCATCTTTAACGAGATGCTATCAGATATTGCTGATGTGACAAATTTTGTGCATCCTGGAACTCCACTTGATGATGAGGCTTCAGAAAGGGGCACATCTGTCTACATTGTTGAGCGACGGATAGATATGCTTCCAAAACCTCTTACTGAGGGTAATATCGTTTGACATTCTTTTAACTGGTTGGGTGTTATATGAATCTATACTCTCTAACTCTTTTTTTGCCTTGCATTGATAAAAAAATCATTGGCAGATAAATGTTCTCTTCGATCTGATGTGGAAAGGCTAGCATTTTCTGTCATATGGGTATGTATCTCATATTTTGACCATGATTAAAAATTTTGTACATGCATGTGAATTAGCTTTTGATAGAAATTATTTATAATTGGTTGAAGCCTTCTAAATATTTAACACAGAATCACAAAAATCACTGAATCAACTTGTTTTAATTTTGCTAAAGGAAAATGTTAGACAATCCGAACAGAATTTTTGACAGAATGATGTGGTTTGCTTGTTGACGCCTGGATGGATGAGTGGGAAGAGTGGTCCCCAACACATTATTCCATACAAAAACTGTGGAGTTCTGTAAAAAAATTTGGATTTTTTTTCCCTGGCTGTGTAGCATCACTCTTGCGACTGTACTTTTGCCACGATCTCTATGGCCTCATAGTTGCAACTTTACAGGCTCTATCACTGATATGCACCCACCATGAAGCCCATCTGCAAACTTGCAACTGCCATTATGGGATATGATTGATACCACTCTTTCCATGACTACCTCGAACCCTCTATTTCTATAGTATAGATCCACAACTACTACTGCTACTCTGCCTCCATTGCTACTTACACCATTTCTGTTACCTCAACTGTCTCGCTTAGTATTACTTTTATTCCAATCTTTTGTCATTACCAGCCTCAACATCTAGACTATCACTATTCACTACTATTGTCATAACGTGATCTTATTGACATAGTCATTGTGCCACAATCTCGATCTTTTCTTTTGTTACTGGATTTGATTTAAAATTTTCTTTCATAAGAAAATATGGAGCAAGCGTGACAAATCTGCACAATGTACATAATATAATCAACAAGATTATGCAGCAGAAAACTATAGCAAAAAGAAAACAGCCCTAGCATAAGGAGTAGGAAACACTCCACAAAACGAACTCATCTTAGGATATTTCCATTGTGTTACCTTAAATTCAAGTCTCTGTTCATACTATGCACTTTACAGGCTGTAGAAGACACTGATTTAGAAATTTTTAGACAATATGTTTGTCAGTGAAGAAGCTACTCCCATAACATTATGTATTGCTCTCCCTCTATATGTGACAGGTAAGGACTTTCCAAGCTAGGTAAATATTGGATTGCGCTGTCTTTTGCAACCATTATCAGTTGTTGTAACTTGTCACCATCAATTGTACAATATCTAACGTGTCAGTCAAAAGGAACAACCCCTCCATGGTCAACATCAGAATTGAGGGTTCTAGGTATGGAAATAGGAAAAGATAGAATAGAGACTCAAAATAATAAGATTAATATTAATCTGATGTGATGACGATGTGATACAAAAAGATCAACTCAACAGTCCACTTTTATAATTATACTAATAGTAGAATCCTAGCCTTAATTAAATAAATAAACAAATCAGGGAATCTAGTAGGAAATAAATCCTAAAAGATCATCTAGGATATTCTAATTTTTTAAAATATTATAAGATGCGATAAAGATATGAGATATTTTTTCAGATATTCTTTGACGAAGAGGGTTGCTCTTCGTTGCTGACCTCCAAATTCCCTCCATCGTAAATCAATCACGAAGAAGTTATCTCCTGAAATGATCACGCCTCCACCTATTCTCCTCATAATTGTATCCTTGTTTCTTCATCCACTAACCAAGCATATGCTTGGTGTCTCCTCCATGCACTACTCTTCTTGATGTCAGAGTCGTCCCTTCCCCCCTTCTTCCTCACAATCGAGTCTCTGTTTCTTCAATCCCATTATTCCTCTTCTTGATTTCCATCGCCGGTCCTTTTCTTGAAGAACTCCATTGAGTTCTCCATCCAAGGCTTCCACTTTGGTCTCCATCTCAACGATCAACGATCCAGCAGGCCGAACCAAATTGTTAGGAGCACACTATTCCATAGTGAAAAGAATGGTTAAGCCTGGCTGAAATTGACAGAACAAGGGGAAAGACTCCTCTCCATGGGTTTCCTTTTTGAAAGGGTCTCCTTTTTCACAACTGAGCAATAGCTCTGTTCTCACAAACTGTATTTCTTTGAATGATTCCCTTCTACATTTATTCATCCCAGTGTTATCGAAAAGCGGGTATGGTGGGGCAGTTTTTGAGTGAACTGTGATTTGCCACTTAAAAGTGTTGTGGATTTTGCCATTTGTGGTCTTGCTGCCAAGACAGCCATGGCTTTCAAGGCAGTGTTGACGCTTCATTTTTTATTTATTTTACGGGTGTTTTTAGTTTATCTTTTCAGTTTAGAGTGTTTTTTTTTTCCGGGTTTTCTGGCCTAGGTTAAAACCTTATTCACTCCAACCCTTTATTTTTACCCTTTGATATTTCACACGTTATACTCTCTCTATCTCTTTCTCTCTCTCTCTCTCTCAAAGCTATGACGTTACCCACTCTCCCTGGTTTTGGCTCCACCACCTGTCCACCATCTCCGGCATATCCTAGTCTCTCCGACTCGACCCTCCGACACGACTCCGCTGCTCCACTCTCCAGCAATTGCGACTCCCGTTTCACTCTTCGGCAAGCACAACCTCTCTTTTATAGATGTGCTTTATTGCTTTCTGATGTCTGATCTCTCAGTTCTTAAAAAGGATTTTCTTATTTTTTTACATTATAATATATATTCGGCTTGCATTTTATTTTTACTTCTAGGATTAATGTGTTCTAAAAAAAGATTTTCTTACTTATTTTTAAGAATTATAAATTCAGTTTGCATTTGTTCTTAGTATTGTTAATTTCTATTCTCTAATGACATTATGCATATTTTATGTTATGAGTCGTTTTGTCACACTTGATTAATTCTATCTTACTGGTTTTAATATTTTCATATGATTTTTCTTTATATACAGCAAATTTTTATAGCTGAGTTTTCTGTATATATAGCTGATTTTTTTTTTGTCCACCATGCTTCTGCTATTTGCCTGCAATGCTATCTGGCAATTTGTATGGTGGATATTTGGCTTTCCGCTGTGGACCACCACCCACAATTGATTACACTATGCCACCTATTTATCCAACTGAACCCCCTCTAATTAACTAGCTATTCTTACATTTCCTACTTCCTACCCTTATGTTCTAACTAGTTGTCTCTCCTATTGTTTGAGGATGTATATTGCAGAAAATTCATACACCTTTATATTGGTTATTCGTTTTTCCAACAAGCTAATCATATCTGCCGTCAGTTCTGTGTTACTTTAGTAATATGATCAAATATTGACATGTTGACAGAATATTTTAAAATTTTCAAAAAAGAAAGTTGTTAACTGAAACAACTTATATCTGAGTACACCTTAGTGTCTTCGTGGAATTGCACTTAAAAACTATTTTGGTATGTTCAGGAAATGACACCTGAAGCGGACATTATTTCCAGCAGATACACAAAATGTGTGATCAAGTCTTGTGCAGCATTGTCTTATGTTGAAGCACAAGCAAGGATGGATGATAAGTATGGTTTTGTTTCTCCTAAATCTTTTGTGATAGATATGGGTTGATGTGTCTTTAATTTAGCACTATAAGTTACAATTAGGACTGAAGGAAGAAAAAGGAAATAACACGTTTCTCTGCTGGGATTATGTTAATCCAGAGGATGTGCCTGCTATAATTAGTTATGAATGATTGTTTCTCACAAAATAAACAAAAGGATTAATTGGAGGGAGTGTATTCTGACAGTTATCAAATAGAAGCCTGTGCTAAATGACTTTGCTTGTACTCATGCTAAGGATTATAACTTTTGGTTGTTTTTGGTAGTGTACTGTAGTGACTACCAAAAAAAACTGATTTTGATCTATGTTTTATTGTTCAGCTTTCTATGTGCTAACATGACCATTTCTTGTGTGTGCGTTTGGGGTGGGGGGAGGCATCTTCTAGTTGATGGCTAATCTTCTAGTTTATTATTTTGTTATGCAATTTTAGTTTTGTGAAGTAGTTTGGTTACTTTATTTTGTTTACTCTCTGTTCAGTCGACTGATGGATCCAGTAACTACAGATTTGAGGAGTATGAATAGTTTAGCTAAGGTATGGATTTATGGATGATGTTTTTCTGTTTCACTCAAATAATAAGCATGGTTGTTTTTGCATGCTGCTGTTTTCTGCTATGAAATTGTCTGAGAAGTTTAGATTTGTTTATTATCAGAAAATGAGATTAAGGCGTATTGAGAGAGGAGCTTTGACTCTTGCATCTGCTGAAGTTAAATTTCAGATTGACACAGAGACTCATGACCCTCTTGATATTGGTATAATCTGATTACCTCTTTATCTTTTATTATTTCCTTTTGGGGTTGTGGAGGGTGGGCAATTGTGTATTGTTCTAATTGGATACAAAGTTCTGCTAGTGCCATTTGTTTATTCATTCTAGGATGATGCTAGGCATCTGTAACTGAATGTTTATTATTTATGTATAAACTTTCTGCACGAGTTCTGAAATAATGGAGTTTACCAAGGTCTTTAGTCTGAAACTGATGAGAGAGATGTTGTTTCACCTATAGTATGTCATGCTAATCACTACTAGTTATGACAATATTGTCCACATAAACAACCAGATAAATGCATCCTTGGGCTGAATGGCGATAGGATATACATTGACGATAGACCATAAAGTGACCTGCGAATCCGACCGACGATGGTAGAGAGCTCCCCTTGAGCAACAAACCCAGGTGGTTGCTCCATATAGACTTCTTCAGGATCACCATGTAAGAAGGCATTCTTAATGTCAAGTTGATGAAAAGGCCAGTGGCGAATTGTAGCAATGGAGAGAAGCCGAACAGAGGCCATTTTGGCCACAGGAGAGAAAGTATCACCATAATCAAGCCCAAATATCCGAGTGTCGCCTTTGGCCACCAAACAAGCCTTAAATCGATCAATCTTACCATCAGGACCCACCTTCATAGTATAAAGCTAGTGACAACCAATTAAAGACTTCCTAGGAGGTAGAGGGACCAACTACCAGGTACCACTGCTTTGAAGAGCACACATCTCATCAATCATTACTTGTCGCCGTTCAAGGAGAGATAAAGCTTCACTTGGAGAATTAAAAATAGAGGCAGACGGCAAAGAAGAAAGACAAGCATAATGCAAAAGAAGAAAGGCGATGATAAAAAAAGCAATATAATGGGGATATGGGTTACGAGTAGAATGTATACCTTTACGGAGAGCAATTGGAAAGTCTGGTTTAGGCGGCGGGACCGGATCCATTGAAGGAGCTGGTGCCGAGGAAGAATCCATCACGGCCTCAGCAGCAGGATGAGCGACAGAGACGTGCACCAAGGTGGGTGGTGGGCAATGGTGATATGTCTGTAGTGATCAAGTAGCTGGGGGGTCCACAGGCAGAGTTGTCGGTGGGACAGACTCGAGGTACATTAGCCAAAGGAAGAGAAACACCTATAGGGAGCTGCTCAGGAAGCGAGAGAGTCGACTCAAAGTAAGGGACAAACTCGAAAAAGGTAACATCAGCCGGTATAAGGTAGCGTCGAAGTGTAGGAGGAAAGCGACGTTAGCCTTTTTCGGTCCGATGATAACCAAGGAAGACACTTGAGTGATCGAGTCGAAAGTTTGTCAAGACTAGGAGTTAGATTATGGATGAAACATGTGGACCCAAAGACACATGGCGGCAGTGAATGGAGAGGAATATGGGGAAAAATGACCGAGTGAGGTACTAGGTCATCAAGGACAGAGGAGGACATGCGGTTTATAAGATACCATGCTATCAAAACAGCACCCCCCAGAATTTAGATGGAACATTGCCATGAAGAAGGGTCCGAGTGGTTTCAATGAGGTGCCAATTTTTGTGTTTGGCAACCCCAATTTGTTAAGGTGTATGAGCACATGACATTTAGTGAAGAACGCCATTAGAAGCCATTAAAGTTTGAAATTGTTGGGACAGATATTCTCAGGCATTATCACTACGTAAAGGAAGAGATGATGGAAGAGATTGCATGTCGCCTCAATGACCCGAATCGAACCACAAGGTTCGACGACGAGAATTCGGGAGGTGGCGATAATGGAATTGGAACGATGAAGGGAGCGCATGGAAGGGAAAGCTCTAAGCTGATTCCAATGGATGGAATCGTGTTCTTCAGACAATTCCTGGGAATCAAATGATAGTGATACGATGGTTGTAGACGTCCAGGATGCAGAGCCAATTATCCATGACCACAAAGATGATCAGAAGCACCAGAGACAATTATCCATGACCAAAGAGATGACTTAGATATAGATAAATAAGCTATCGGAATATCAGTTCCTTAAACCGGAGATTGAGAAGATGCCTTAAAGCGAAGGAAGGATCATAATTTGCAGTAGGAATGGCCATACTAGGCATAGATGGTGTTGACTCCTTCTGAGCAAAGTTGGCTGATGCGGATTTTGAAGTAAACAAATGCAAACACTAGAAAAGGGGTTGAATCATGTTTACCTAAAACTTTTTGCAAAACAGAATTTTACCGTGTTTGGCATCATAGGGAAGTGGCAGCTGGAAGAGGGCACAATTATCCAGTGCTTTGAAAGGCAACACATGTGCTGCTGGTTAGTTATTAGGCCACAGTGGGTGGACTCTGATACCATATAGAATTAGGAGATTTGAGGAAAATGGTGTGTAATGAGCACAAGTTATCTGGTACTTGTATACCAACAGTAGTACAAATCACTGTAATTGCATATAGCAATTACTCATCCTAATTCCTAATTGTCAACCGTTCAACTCTTTGAGTCAGCTATGATTAAGGTTACATATCAACATGTGCTTAAATCTATGTAGTTAATAGCGTGCTATAGTGGCATAGTGGAGCAGATCAGCTCCTGGCTGCTACGGTACTAGAATGGCATAGCGTTTTTTGATAGTAGCAATAGCAGCCGGAATTGCGGGAAATAGCGGCAAAAACACAAGAAAGTATGTTAAGATCCCATTTTTACCCCTCCTCAAATGGGCATCTAACTGTCATATTTGGGGGTAATTTCAGTTTAACGGTATTTGGGGGTATTGGGAAAAACCCAAGTCCCACATTGACTAGAGATAATGTCTAATAAGAGCTAGCTTTTGGGATTGAATTAGGCCCAAAATCTAATATGGTATCAGAGCTATCCTAGATCCATTGTTGGGGTGCACCATGTTATCCACGCACCAAGCCCAATAGTGCTGGGAGTGAGGGGGTGTATTGGGGAAAACCCAAGTCCCACATTGACTAGAGATAGTGTCTAATAAGAGCTAATAAGTAGTGGGCAATCCTCATCATATGAGCTAGCTTTTGGAATTGAGTTAGGCCTAAAATCTAATACGGGGTATTGTCGGTTTTTCAGACCAAGGTTAAATAATTTTCACCTCTACCTCCTTCATATTTGATAGTTTTTTACTTTTGTTATTATTGAATATTGACATGATTACGACTTATGATTATTAATTATGAGTTTGTGTTTGCAATTTTGGGTAGTTTGTTATGTTTTAGCATTTACATGTGTTAGTGTGTATATACCTTGCAATAGCGGCCATCCCACTCCTAATATCCTGCTATAGCGATTTCAGGGGTCGGCCACTATGCGTCGCTATTCAGGATTGATAACTATGTGCTTAATTCTAACAAGGTCCATATATTAGTGTGAACTTATGACTTTAGGTTTTTGAATTTTTTTTATATACAATAACTTCAATGGACCACCCTTCTCGAGATTGTAATTGTAATAATAGTATTATTAAGTTATATTGTGTTAGCAAGTTGTGAGTGTTGAGCTGGGCTTGTAGTACTACCTAGGTTATAACTATAAATAGGAGTATAAGGTCAGTGTTATGTATTCAATTATTCAGAGTCTTTTTACTGAAATATAATCTTTTTATTCATCTTCCATCAATTCCCAAAAATTTTAAAAGTAATTTATTTGCCTTCTCTCGAGGATGTTTAGTTGTACCTGTAGTTAAATTGGATATTTTGTAGGAGAGAAACTGAGGTTGATGATTTTTTTATTTTTTATTTTACTTTGCTTTTAGTTTCTCCTTCATTCAAAGGAAAGGGGAAAAGACAGATCCGCCCCCCTCCACCTTCATATTTTTCCTATAACTTGATTCTACTGTTTGCTTTTATTTACAGGTATGTATACCAGATCCGCGAAGCCAATCAAATGGTGGAAGAGTTCATGCTCGCTGCTAATGTTTCCGTTGCACAACAAATTCTTAAAAGTTTTCCTTTATGCTCCTTATTAAGGTTGTTTTCTTATCTGTCTCTTAACATTTATTTTGGAAAATGTGTTTTTCTTTGTATGGCTGCCTTTATAATGGTTTTTACAGTATATCTGAAGTATACTATTATCCCTAGTCTATTACCCTACAATCTGCATGTCCTTTTCTCCTTCCCCTCCCCCTTCTTGTTTCGTCCATGACAAGAATTTAACAGGTGAATTGAGGATTATAATTCAAATTTTGAGTATGCATTTGGTACATTAAGTTGCTGATTGCATGATATAATGCCCTTTAATAGAGTGTATCTTAGAGTGAGAGAAAGAGAAAGAAGAAAATGTTAAAGAGAACTGAATTTTGTATTTCAGAAACTCTTGTTATTCAATTTCAGAATGAACAGAGGCAATGCTTTTATAGCCTTACATTGTAACTGTCACAACTAACATAATGTAACTGCCAAGGCAGCATAACTACCATAACTGAATGTTGCTGACTCAGCACATTCAGTTATGTGTGTACAATAGCTAAGCTAAGTATATACTCTAATATCCTCCCCTCAAGATCAAGGTGGTTGCTGAGTTGAAACCACATTGAGCTTGGCTCTCAATTCAGCAAATTTGGAGGAGGAGAGTGGCTTGGTTAGACAATCAGCTAGCTGATCCGAGCTTGGAACATGAATGACTGACAGAGACTTTGATAGAACTTTCTCACGGACAAAATGAATATCCAACTCCATGTGTTTTGTTCGGGCATGGAGAATTGGGTTATGAGCCAGGCTGACTGCACTGAGGTTGTCACACAGAAGCTGAGGAGCAGAGAAAGGGATTCTAAGTTCAGTAAGGATTGAATCCAAAGGGTCTCTGCAGTGGTGTTGGCCATGCTTTGCGATACTCGGCCTCTGTGGCTGGAGCGTGCTACACCACTGCTTGTTTCTTGGAGCACCAAGAGACCAGATTAGGTCCAAAGAAAATACAAGATCCAGAGGTGGATCTTCTCATCATCCGGGTCACCGCCCGGTCAAGCATCACAATAGGCCAGCAGAGAAAAGGGTAAGGTGAAGAAGCGGGCGAAGCAATGCACCATACTGACTTGAGCCTTTGAGATATCGGAGAATGCGTTTCACTGCTTGCCAATGAGTATCAAGAGGATTGGCCATGAACTGACAGACTTTGTTGACACTGTAGGCAATGTCTGGCCGAGTGAGAGTAGCATATTGGAGAGCTCCAACAACTGATCTGTACAGATGAGGATCTGCCATAGTGTCTGTGCCATGTTTGGTGAGCTTGCTGTTGCTAACCATGGGAGAAGAGATTCCCTTTGCATCAGACATTTGGGCCTTAGATAGTAAGTCCCGAATGTACTTGCTTTGGGTGAGCAGCAGAGCACCATTGGAGAGATGGGACACCTCAACCCCAAGGAAGTAGTCTAGATTGCCAAGCTCCTTGAGAGCAAACTGTTGATTCAACTGCTGTATCAGATCAGTAATGCACGAAGATGAAGAACCAGTAATGATGATATCATCAACATCCACCAAGACATATAAGGAAATGCCACTCTTGGAGTAAATAAACAGAGAAGGGTCACACTTGCTAGTGACAAAGCCATAGTGTAAGAGGGCAGAAGCAAGACTTTCATACCAAGCCCGAGGCGCCTGTTTAAGACCATACAGAGCCTTATGAAGTCTACACACCGTATTCTCGACCAGTGGTGTTCATAGCCGAGAGGTGAACCATGTATACTTCTTCATGGAGAACCCCATTCAAAAATGCATTGTTGACATCCACTTGCTTGATGGACCAATTGTGAGTGACAGCCAAAGTCAGAATGATTCTGATTGTTACTGGTTTAACAACTGGGGAGAAAGTTTCATAAAAATTAAACCCATGTCTTTGATGGAATCCTTTGGCCACTAGTCCGGCCTTGAATTTGTTCACGATCCCATCCGGGTTTTCTTTAACTCGGAAGACCCATTTGCAACCAATTGCTGTTCTGTTTGGTGGAAGAGGTACCAAAGACCAGGTGTTATTTTTAAGGAGAGCATTGTGCTCATCCTTCATGGCTGCTAGCCAAGGAGGACGGGAGAGAGCTTCCCTAACAGTCCTAGGTTCAACATGACTAAGAAACAGTTTGGGAAACAATTTGGGGGGTAGATGCCCAGTTTTAGACCTTGTAGCCATAGGATGAGTATTAGTAGGCTGAGTGGAAGAGGAGGTTTGGGAAGAGGCAGACTGAGGCAGCAGGGTAGAAGAGGAAGAAGATGGAGAGGACTGGTCCATAGGGGCAGGAATGAGGGAAGCAGTGTGATCAACAGAAGGCGAAGGTAATTGAACAGAGGGAGGAATACTAGGAGATGACTGTAACAATGGACTTGGAGAAGGAGTGACATCAGTGGGAGTGGGAATGAGAGAAGCAGTGTGATTATCAGAGAGTGAGGGTAATTGAACAGAGTGAGGAAGACTAGGAGAGGGCTGTAACAATGGAGGTGAAGTGACAGAGGTGTGGTGAGGACCTATGGCTGAGGCAATGGGTGAGTTGGAGACAGATTGAGTAGGAGAAGATAGTAATGAAGGTGGTGGGTGTTGGTTAAGAGGAGTGGCATGAAGAGGAGGGTAAGTGGGTGTAGGAATGGATGCAGGGTAAGTAGAAGGAGGTGAAGCAGAAGCATTGGACTGAGAAGGGAAAAGATGAGAGTAAGGGAATTTGGCTTCATTGAACAAAACATCTTTAGAAATGAATATGCGGCCATTGGAGTCAAGACATTTATGTCCTTTGTGCTGTGGGGACAGGCCTAAATAGATACACTCAGAGGACCTAAATTGGAACTTATGTTTGTTATAAGGTCTGAGAAAAGGGAAGCAAGCACAACCAAGGATCTTAAGGTTAGAGAAGTCAGGAATTGAGTCATAGAGAGCATGGTAAGGTGAAGAATGAGAAGTTAGAGCTGCTGTAGGCAACCTATTAATTAAATATACAGCTTGTGTAAAGCTATGATCCCAGAATTTTAGAGGAAGAGAGGAATGAGATAGCATGGCTAAACCCATTTCAACAATTTGCCGATGCTTTCTCTCCACAGTCCCATTTTGATGGGATGTGTGAGGGCAAGTTAGACGATGAACAATGCCTAAGTCTCCCAAATACTTGGTGAAAGGGCGAAATTCTCCACCCCAATCAGATTGCACAGCTTTGATAGAAGCTGAAAATTGAGTTGATATGAGGGCAGAAAACTGTTTAAAAGCAGTAAGTGCATCAGATTTTTGCTTGAGGAAATAGATCCATGTGAACCTAGTGTGAGCATCCACAAAGGTGATGTAATAGGTGTATCCACCAAAGGAGGTAAGGGGAGCTGGTCCCCAAAGGTCTGTATGTATTAGTTCAAAGGCAACAGAGTGAACAGTGAGGGAAGGGGGAGCATGCAATCTATGAGATTTAGCTAGGCAGCAGGCATTGCAAAATTCATTTGATGTTTTATTCAATGAAGGTATTTTACACAATTGTAGGACAGCCTTTACAGCATCATTGTTGGCATGTCCTAACCTATAGTGCCAGGTGGCAAAGGTACTAGTTACAGCAGGAGTATTATCTGAGAGCTCACTAGAGAGTGGGGGAGACACAGTGTGCTGCAGACACAGAGAGGAAGGCTCTTGGAGAATGTTGATGTCTTGGAAGCTGTAAAGACCATCAGCACCAAGAGAACCTTCAAGAAGAATGCGACTAGAACCCTGTGATTTCACATAGCAAGAGAATGGGTGAAATTCAAAATAAACATTATTGTCTCTAGCAAACCTAGAAACAGAGACAAGATTTTTGGTGATGTTTGGCACAAGTAATAGATTTTTCAGAGAGAAAACTATATGAGGATTGGAAGGAGAAGGGAATTTAGATGAACCTATGGAGTTTATGGGAAGACCTTGACCATTTCCCATCAGAACCTGATCTTGTCCACCAAAAGGATTGCTGTGACTTAGGTTGCTAGGATCAGCAGTGATGTGATGTGAGGCTCCTGAGTCAGGAAACCAGGCATGACTGTCAAATGTCCTTTGTAAGGGTTCTTGAGTGTTTGGCACAAATTTTGGTTGTTGCATCACCATATTAGCACTCGGTTGAGTAGATAGAGGTGATGCATAAGACTGATGTGAGGTAGAGCCATGACCGTACACTGAATTCTGGTTTTTAGGTTGGCTATACACTGAATTCTGATTTGCCTGATGCTGAAGTGAAGGAGGAGGTCGTTCAAACTGATGGTCAAACCTGTACCAACAATTGTATGCATCATGACCATACTTGTCACACAGTTGGCAAGTAGGTTTTGGTCCTCCACGGCCTCGTCCTCGTCCTCCACGGCCACGACCTCTTCCTCCACGGCCACGGTGACTATTCTGGAAGTTACTTTGATGTTGGTAGTTTCCACGAAAATTGTTCTGAGTGGTGTTGCTTGCTGACTCATGTGGAATTGGTGCGTGAGCAACATTAGCAGTGACCGATGGCGAGGGTAGTTCTTGACGAAACTTTTCAAACTGAGCATCTTGCATCGAGAAGAGTGCCTCAATGTCATCAACTGACGGAGAATCTGCTCGTGAGTAGATCAGCATGACTAGGGAATTGAATTCTTCAGGGAGTCCCTCGATAATGGTGTCGATGTGATCATGTTCAGTGACCGAATCACCAATCGCTTGCAAGGACTCAATTAGGGCACGAATTCGCAACAGATACTCCGGAATGGAACGCGTGTCTTTCTTCGTGTTCTTCAACTCGGAGCGAAACTGGCGAACCTTAGTTCTGAGGTGTGCATGGAACTGTTTATGAATCTTCTCCCATACTTGCCACGAATGCTTGCATCCGATAAACCTAGGGAGAATCGAAGGCGATAGCGAGCCTAGAAGCCATGTGAAGAGCATCTGATCTTGAACTATCCAGAGTTGATAGGCATCAGATTCGATTCCGAGCATGCGATTCGTTTCAGTAGTGAATTGAGGAGGAATCGAGGGATTCACGACGAATCGATGGAGCTTATGCGCGATAATTACCGCTTCGATTTGCTGTTTCCAGAGAAGGTAGTTCTGATCGTCGAGCTTGATGGAAATCGTAGGGTTGAAGGATGCAGACACTGAAGACGACGCACGAGTGCCAGAAACAGAGCCAAACGGATTGTTGATTTCAGCCATGGAAGAAACGAAGAAGAATCAGGCCCAGAAAAAAGCTCTAGATACCATAACAGAGTGTATCTTAGAGTGAGAGAAAGAGAAAGAAGAAAATGTTAAAGAGAACTGAATTTTGTATTTCAGAAACTCTTGTTATTCAATTTCAGAATGAACAGAGGCAATGCTTTTATAGCCTTACATTGTAACTGTCACAACTAACATAATGTAACTGCCAAGGCAGCATAACTACCATAACTGAATGTTGCTGACTCAGCACATTCAGTTATGTGTGTACAATAGCTAAGCTAAGTATATACTCTAATACCCTTAATTTCTCCAGTAAAAGTTTTCTTTGATAGTGGTCAAAATTTAAATGTAATGAAACCTAACTGGTTTAGCACCCAAAAAAACCAAGAACAAGCCCAGTAGTTTTTTATTGAAAATTAAGCAAAAGACACCAAAACACTCCCAAATGGATATTTATAACCATCACATATCACAGTAAGCCTGTAATGAAATCTTAATCAAACACTTACAACTAATTCTTATTTAAACACAAATGAAATCCTAGTCAAATATTAAAACTAAAATAGACTGTTCATCCCTGAATTATCATATTATAGTCATCCTCACCTTGCATCAATCTAAATTCTAAACAATACCTACTTGTTGAGGATAGATTGATATTTGCAAAATTAAATTCGATGTTCTTATCAGGTGCGCTGGTCCATTATACTTTTTTGTTTTGGAATCTGAATATTTCCTCTACTAGTTGAAATTTGATGTTGAGAAAGCATGTGAGACCATTGATTAGAAAGCATTAAATGTTTCTACATGATAGAAACAGCAAAAACAATTATATGTGGCAAGATACTGTAATTGCTATTCTGGTAATTGTTTTGCAGGCGTCATCCAACTCCAACTAGAGAGATGCTTGAACCCTTGCTACGTACTGCTGCTGCAGTTGGCCTGCACTTGGATGTCTCATCATCAAAAGCATTGGCTGATTCTCTTGACCATGCCGTGGTAAGTATTTTATTTTGTATGTATATGTATATTGCATCATTCTTGTTTTTTAATACGTTTCTATTGACAATATATTGTATGGTTCATGGATAATTATTAGCTATGATGTTTTAGGCACAGCATCTTTAATGGTTTAATTTTATAGCTAACATTGCTGAGCTCAAGCATTTGCTTTTTTGATGGTCTTACTTGGTCTCGTGCTTTCTCCCTCTAATACCAAAATACTTTTTCAGGGTGATGATCCATACTTCAATAAGTTAATCCGCATTCTGGCAACTAGATGCATGACTCAGGTAAGTTGAATTTTAATGTGAGAACCCAGATTTAGAATTTGAGAGAAAATTGATTTTTCTTTTCCCGGTAGGCAGTTTATTTCTGTAGTGGGGATCTTAGCCCTCCAGAATATCATCATTACGGGCTTGCAGCTCCTTTATATACCCATTTCACATCACCTGTAAGAAGATATGCAGGTATGTATCATTATAATAGTATGTTTACTTTGTCAATCGTGTACAATAATATGAGATGAACATTTTTCCTTGCAGATGTCATTGTGCACAGGCTACTTGCTGCTTCTTTAGGAATATCCAAGTTACCGACTATATTTCAAGACTGGCTTCAGCTCACTAGTATTTCAGACAGTATGAAATCTCTTATCTCTTACATGATCTACTTAGAACTTAAATAGTTTACATTTAAGTAGTTAATGTTGTCAATTGGGTAACTTCATTCATTAATCTAATAGTATATATATCTTCATGGATCTTGTTCTTTTGGTGTGTCATATATACTAAATCTTAATAATGCTTACAGAATTTGAACGAATTAAATTTATTTGAAAAAGATGTTCCTAAAAAAGATGATGTAGATAAATATGAAATGTCATATTGTTAGAAAATCAGAGAAATATCTGATAATGTCTTTTCATATCTTAGAATATTTTAGAGTATCCTAGATGATCTTTTAGGATTTATTTCTTAATTATATTTTATGGTTTGATTCTCTATTTGATGAAGATTATGATTCAACTTTTAGTATAAATAGGACTGTTAGGGTTGTCTTTTGGAATCACGTCATCACTGCATCAAATGAATATCAGTATTATTATTTCTTAGTTTGTTTCTCTCTTTTCCTCCTTCCCTATCGAAAACCTTCCAATTCAACATGGTATCAGACAGGGTAGTCAATCGCGCGCTTTAGCGGTGGGGCGGAGCGAAGCGGCGGGTGGCCGCCATTCGAGCGGCATGGCGGATCATTTTCGTGTCACGGCAGAAGCGGCCGCTTTCACGGCAGAAAACACGTCGAAAAGCGGTGGAGCAGGTGCTCCTGGGCCGCTCTTGTTTGGTGGGCCAATGTACCGTCGACAAAGCACGCCGACGAGCCTCTTCCGGCCACACCCAACCGTTGGCGCCATTGTTCGATGGGTGGATCTTCCTCTCCCACGACTGGGTGTTCCTCCCTGGCGACTGGAACTGTAGATCTAGGGTTTTTTTTTTAAGTTCTGTTCATTCTTTAATATGGCCTTCCTGTTCTACCCTCTCTTTTAACTCACAAATTCTCTATTCTGCCCTCTTTAGCTAACATATTCTCTGACTTGCCCTTTTCTATTTGTTCAAATGACTTGTTTACCCTGACTTATCCTAACTAAAATCTCTATTTTACCCATATTTCATTAAAGGACTCTTCCTGCCACTCTCTTTCCCCTAACGTTGTTATTCTAATTGTTTTCTTTCAGAACGACAGAGCCTCTTCCTTCCCTCTCTTCTCCCTCTCACTTCCATTTTCCTCTTTCCCATCTACCTCTCCTCCCTCTTTTTCCTTCTCATTTCTCACCACTAGCCTAAAATAGCGGCCATCCCGCTATACGCTATCCCGCAATCGTTTTCGGGGTCAGCCGCTCCACTATCCGGGATTGATAACTCTGGTATTAGAGTGGTACCATCCTCCATGACCTGTCCCGTCACTATTCCGCTGCGGAGTTCCACTAGTATGAAGGAACTCTTATCATCTTCTTTGCCAATGTCTCGTATTTCCTCAAAACTGTGTTCTCTCTCCAATTATGCAGCCTCTTCTGTGGTCATGTCCTTATTCCGGCCCTCGTTTCTGTCCCGTCCGCCACCGTCCGCCTCTGTCTGCCGTCGTTTCCGACCGCCGAACCCACCACCAGACTCGCTGTTGTCCGATCTGTCCGACCCTCCTAACAAAGACGCTCGGCCATTGTTCGCCATTGTCTTTCTCGCGCCGACTCGACCCCTCCTCTTTCTGGATCTGTTCTCACCTCCCTCTGTGGACCACTTTTCAGCAACCACCTCGATGTGTTTGGCTCTCTTAGGTTATGTTTTGTTGTATTCGAAAGCTCAAATCTTTGGCTCTACTCTACTGTTTGCTTCTCCAGTGTTTGTCATGCAATTCTTATACACTAATAGATCATACCAGTGGCTTTTCTTCCCACCGACGATCATTCCGGTGGTCACTCCTTTTCCGTGGATGAATCATATTAGTGGTGACTTCTATTTCCGTTGATGATTGACTTATGTTGGCTATGATTCACACTAGCCCAACTCATTGTCACGGATGCTCTGGCTCGGCTCTTTTTCCTAGATGCACCGGTCCGTCGTTCTCCCAGATGCACTAGCCTTGGTCCTTTGTCCTAGATGCATTGGCCTCGTCCCAGTCCTGGAAGTAGTTCTTTACCTTAATTTCAATTTAAAATAATTTGGGTCTCCGTTATTGTTGTTGAAGCTTCCAAATGCGATTTTGAGAAGTTCGGACCTTGCTGCTAGATTGTTTGTCAAGAAATTTTTGCCAGGCTGATGATCATTCCAGCTATCTTGTTGAGATATCTTTCCAGCAACTCTCTTCGGCCTCTCCAACATCCTTGAGTTGCTTTCTAACCATTATTTTCGTAGAGCTCAGTTTATGGTTTTTATATTTTAAATTTTAATTTGAGGGGGAATGCATTGTTTTTTGTGTAACAAGCTTAAAGCTTAGTAGGCTTTAGCTTGAGGGGGAGTGTTAGAAAATCAGAGAAATATCTGATAATATCTTTTCATATCTTAAAATATTTTAGAGTATCCTAGATGATCTTTTAGGATTTATTTCTGAATTATATTTTATGATTTGATTCTCTGTTTGATCAAGATTATGATTCTACTTTTAGTATAAATAGGACTATTAGGGTTGTCTTTCGGAATCACATCATCACTACATCAAATCAATATCAGTATTATTATTTCTTAGTTTGTTTCTCTCTTTTCCTCCTTCCATACCTAAAACCTTCTAATTTAACATATTTGATTGGTCCTGTAATGGCGGTTACATAGACGCTTTTTATGGAATATCTTTAATTGCAAGTGTTAGAAAATTAACTATATTAAATTCTTTTTCTGAAAAACTAGTAATTGATGCAATTCCAAAATGAGTTGTTATTTCAAGGTATTTTTTTTATGGGGGAGGCTATCAAATATGTGGGGGTGGACGCATTTCTTTTGTGGGCGTGTCTATATATATATATATACTTTTAGCAATTTGTTATTTTTTTATATTAAACGAACACATATTTTCAATATATTATAACATTGAACTTTACCCATGTGCTTTAGATTTAAATTATCGGCACAGGAATGCTCAGATGGCAGGCCGGGCCTCTGTAGAGCTCCATACTCTCATCTATTTCCGGAAGAGGTATGTCACTTACATCTCCCCCCCTCCCCCCGGTTACTCTTGTTATCGTTTGGAGCTTATTCTTGAGTTTATCTTTCTTCTGCCCATGCAGGCCAACTGATACGGAGGCCAGGATAGTGAAAATAAGATCTAATGGATTTTTTGTGTTTGTTCCCAAGTAAAGTTTCTTACCTTCTTTTGTATTTCTTTTGCTTTGTCATTTAGCCCATGAAAGGCTGACTTAAGAAGACAAAAAATAAGAAAAGCGAAAGTATTGATTTAATCTTAAGCAGGAGATGGTTATCTCAGTAATGTTAATGACTAAAGCAGCTATTGGATCCCTTTATACTTTCGTTTAGTCATTTACAACATGCATATGACTTTCCACTCACAGATACGGCATAGAAGGACCTGTATATTTGACATCAAGAGCTGAAAAGGGAAGTGGAGAATGGTATGTAGATGAGCAACAGCAGAAGATTAAAAAGATGGATGGTAGCCTTTCATACGGTGTTTTGCAGACGGTCAAAATTCACATGGAGGTTGTGGAGCCCCAGCCTAACCGGCCAAAACTTCAGCTTACTCTCATTTAGAGGTATATATATGAGCAGGGACCGACACATGCATGATAGAAATTATAGCTCCTAAGGTTTCTGATATTGGAATTGGCCGGAATGATAAAGTTCTGTTGGAAGGAGCAAAACATAGGTTGAAGAGTTGTGTAATGTGTTGCTAGGAGAAATTTTTGCAAGATTGAACACAAGATTTATGGTTGGTGAAGTCTTGATTCGTTAGCAATCTTTAATTCATTATGGTTTAGAGAAAATGCTTAAATAATAATAAAATCCTAAATATGTGAACTTAAACAGTATTTTTACAATATAGATATTTATATATTATGCTTAAAATTTTCATCTTTGATTCCGTTAAAAATTTATAAAAATTGCAATAATATATTGTATAAAAAGTGAGAAAGATACAATGCTACCTTTAACATCATAAATTAATTCAATCTTTTTTTATATATGTGATCTTGAGGTCTAGAGAGTTTGTTTTTTAGTTTTTCTTTATTGTTTTGGTTGATTGAATTTTTAAGTCTTTATGCTTTGTTTGGTTGTGAGAAGAAAAAGAGAAGAGAGAAAAGGGTGAGAAAGAGTAGATTTGATGTGGTGTTTGATATAAAAGAAATATGAGAGAAATAGATGAGAAAGATGTATGTTCTCCATCTCTTCTTTACTTGGTTGGATAGAAAGTGAGAAGTGAGAAATGTTATTATTTTTTATTAGACAAAAATAGCCTTGAACTAAAACTAATATACAATTTTACTTTGATTTTTATTTTCTATCAAAATTAATTAATTTTTTTAATTTAATTAAAAAATTAAATTACTCAATTATTTAATTTTTTTATTTAATCAAGTAAACATACATGTGGATATAATTTATCAGTCACAAAACAATGCTGGAGTTTCAGCATTCAACCTTTATGTATGTAGCAATAAAAAAAAAAAAAGGACAAATGGTCAAGGACAAGGTGGGGTTATAACTTATAAGTGGAGTAAGAAGAAAGATACTAGGCCCGTGCATCTTCTCTCTTCCTTTTCTTTGCTGTTGATCGAAGATTATAAAATTATGTGGGTCCTATGAGTTTTGTTTCTCTCTTACTCCCTCTTTTTTATTTTTTCTACAACAAACACAGCATTAATGTCAGATTGGTTGAATGTCTGTGAACCTATAGAGTTTTAGATCTTAGTGGGTAAATATTTTGTTAATGATGGTTTATAATTATTTACAGACCATTTTATGTTTCCTTACATGTTTTAAGGATTTAATTTAATTATAAAATTTTATAATGAATAGAGATTTAATTCAAAACTCAATGAAGTTAATTTTTTTTAATAAATATAAAACCCGAATCTATTTAATAATTTAGTAAAACCAAGGTTTATAAAACCGGACCGGCCATCGAACCGGTGAAGGCAGCAGTTCGAGCTTCAATGGTCCAACTGAGGTTGAATCGTGGTTGAACCGGTTATAATTAAATAATATTATTTTAATTTTAATATAATATTTGTAACAATGTTAAACAAAAAAACAATATAGCAGTTAAAATTATTAAGCACAATTTTTTTTTATTTTGAAATTAAACTAAATAAATATAAAGATATATGTTAAAATCATCTTCATTGGGAAAACCAACCCAAAATCTACAACCAGCCCACATATGTTAGAAAACAAAAGAATTGAGTTTTGGGCTTTTTGTTATGATGACTCAAATCCTTTTATACTAAATTTTTTTTTTAGGAAACCGGTTCAGGCCGGTCCACTACCGGTTTTGAACCGGTTCTCCGGTTTTTCCACCGGTTCAGTACAGAGACGGTTTTCCTGTAAATCGGACCGGCCAAGGTCATGGTTCCCGGTTAACCCGGTCGGATCGGTCGGTCCGGTCCGGTTTTGAAAACCTTGAGTAAAACTATAGACCGACCGACTAATTTTACCTATCCCAGCTAAGTGCTTTATTCCCAACGGCATAAATTATTTATTCAAACATCCAAATTTTGTGCAACTTTGAAAAATTACCACTGTCTGCATTCAGATTTTATATTACAACTAAGGGTTGGTCAATTTTCCATAATGAATTGAATTTATTTGATTAAATTGTTAGCTGCGCTAACAATTTTGCCAAATATTGCTACAAGATACAACAAAGAAATAGATTTGTTCGGGAAAAATAAAATGGAATGAAGAAATTGAAACGAATGCCAGTAACCATGGCTTGACTTAGTGCTCCATATACAGTCCAAAGACTTAATTGCAGTTTTGTTGGGGCCATAGAACCCAATCAGGTGTTTCATACGAGCAAGCAAAAGCTAAAATTTATCAAAACTCCATAGCATACCATTTTTCTTCCTTCATGACCAGTTAGCATTGAAACAAAAGTGATAAAAGGAATCAACTGTATGACTTTCTCAATCACACAGTAGTTGTTTCTGATTCTTCAGATGGCTCATGAGCTATCTTGAGAGAATATCCACATGAGGAATGTTGACCAAGCCGTGAGAGATATGGTTGCAGTGCCATATGACCATAAGAGGATAACTGAAGACTCTTCAGTACCTATATCAAACAGCTGAGCCATGGTCCCTGCATAAAATCATTGAATGTATCATTATCACAAACAAGGTAATTAATGTGGCTTATAAAAGAACCTGTGGTAGAAAATACGGATTTTGATCCTCTCCTTTAATTCTCTCATTTTATCTCTCATGTTTAGAAAGAGAAAGGTACAAAAAGTAAGTTTTAGTGATCCTTATACATTAAAGTAAATTGATTTTTGTGTTTTTGTCTTTCTAACATGAGAGGAAAAAGGAGAGAACAAAAGGAGAGGATCCAAATCCAAAAAATACTTCATCGCAGGTGGCATGGCATACTGCATTACCAACACATATTGAAACAAAGGGTCCACTGGGGTGAAGCCAAAATTTGCAGCCGCTTTAACAACAAACAATCCAATAGCAGGTAGCAGGAAAAGTCGAGTTATGATGATGCAAATGAGTGTAAATGGTTTGACACATGATGATTGCATGCCTGCAAGTTCAAGAGTCAACACAAAGCAAACAAATGTTAGTTTCTTATTCCAAATTGCTAAATATATGTTATAGAGTATCTATATAGGCTATAGTTTTCTATATACCTTGAGTGAGATTGCCACCAAGCAAAATGGTAATGCAAGGAATTGTCCCATTCCTGCAAAGAATAAATTCAGTCAGATAACTTTGAGGTACTAATAAAAGAAGTAGACACTGGAAAACAAATTGGTTTATTGAGGAGAGGAGCTTACCCTAGTAATTCAATAGAGTCTTTGATCACTCTCAGTGGTGCATTGTCTCCATTTATTAGGTTTCTTAGCCACGTAACCCCACCAAAAAGGAAACCAATAAACTGATCATGGAAAGGGGTAAATTTTTTAGTATCATTTACTTTCACAGTCAAATAGAAGCAAGCAAGGATCTTTGTGTAGGTAAATGTCAAATTACACCTTAGTGAAGTGGACTCAAAAGCATGAAACAAACTTAACAATATGAAAACAAAGGAACTCACTGTAGCAATTGTTGGAGGTGACATTTGTTCTGCCACAATTTGGTGCAGAGTTTCAGTTCTATGCCAAAACGATTCTTCTGCCTTCTTTGAGACACTAGATGAACCTTGGTGTACAATCTGCAAATTCAGATCTATTATATAAAGAATGTAAGTAGTTGAGATTTCATATAGGCTACATACATTTATTTGAGTTTGTGCAAAAAGACAAGGTAGAAAATCAGCAGAGGAATAATACATTAAATCAAGGATAAAATAGGTTGATTCATCCTATTAGTCCCCCCCCCCTCCCCCCCCCCCCTCTTCTCTCGTGGATCTTATAAGTTATATATATTTTCAAATACCTCTTATATGTTATCTTCCATTGACACATTAGTCATTTCCGTCAATCTAATAAGCGACGGCCAGTTTTAGGACTAACATGGAAGACGAAACATAACGTAGAGGAGCAATAAAAGGAAACAAATTTTATTCTCTATCAATTTGATCCTAAACATTATGTTTTGTCATCCACATTAGTCCTTTTTGCCAATTCCTTTTTGACAGCATCAATTTTAAGACTAAAGTGTGGCGACGGAACATAACATATTGGACTAAAATGCAAAAAATAAAACATATAGGACCAAAGTGAAAAAAAAGAATACAAGACCAATCAACCTATTTTTCCTAAATAAAGGAGTGTGATAATATGCTCACACAATGTTACATGATAAAGAACAGAAAATCACTTTCAACCAATTTTCACATTACAGGATGAATTCCATTGATTTAAATTTCAACATTCTCACGTTTTTGTTGTAGTACTAATAAACAAGTGTTAAATGATTCTCATTCCAAAGTTTTCAACTTCTGAACTCACATTTTTATCCAACTCTGTCATATCTACTATACATGGAGTCTTACAATTTGGTGTTCAGTGTCTCCAATATAATTTGATGGCGGCACTTGTATCACAGTGTTTTTACTGTCATTTTCCTTGAGAAGGTGAATTTCTGCATTTGTATGAAGGTCACTGTTGGGAACCTTTAAGATTTCCTTATATCTTATGGATTTGTTTCGTATCAACTGGTAAGTATAGGTCCAAATAAAGATGCCACCAACCTACAATTAACGAAAATAGATTAAATAAGATAATTAGAGATACTCGTTGATATGCTGCAAGCAAATAACTTATGCAATTAAACAAAACCAGATAAACTTGTTGATATATGCTGTGATCAAATATTTTAATTGTAGAAGGGTGCATTACCGCCAAAGAGAAAGAGGAATAAGAGAGTGCTTTATTGCGGCAAGCATCACTTGCACCAAATAGGCCTCCTTTCTCATCACAGATAGCAGGGATGATTACAATAGGAAGGTTACCCATATTTCCTGATCAAAGAAGTACTCATAAAATGAGATGTTTTAGATAAAAGGTTTATGATACATTAGCATGAAGCGCTCTCTCCATCAATGGTCGTCGTTACTTCTCTCGGGTTAGTGTCAAAGAGAGGTTGCAGATCTGGAATAGCCACTTATATTCGAGGTTTCAGAACTGAGACTGTTACAGAATTGGCATACTGTGAACAATTACCATATCAATTTCACTCTACAATTTTACATTTTACCATGCTTTATGTTTTTATCCTAAGTTTTATATTTCTACCTTGCCTTTAGTATTTGTGAACGCATTCTGCTTCTTACAAGCTGATGTGGAATAGGGTAGTGCTTTACTGTTAGAATATTCCTTTTGCATGTTTGATTGCTTCAGATTTTTTTCCCCTGTGGAGCTGAACCAAATTGATCAGTGAACTTAAATTAATCAGTGTCAACATATATACATTATATTACAAGTTACAAATAGTAACATAATCTGCTCCATGCTGCAAATCAACTTTCCCTGTCAACAAATTCTCCAGCCATCTGGACGAGGCCAAGGCACTAATCAACATTTTTAAAATACCTTTTAAAACATTCTTCTTCCTTGCAATATTTGCATATAACTTTATACACTTCAATTAAAAGTTTTGGGAATCGACTTGCAAAGTAGTCATTGAATCCTTCAGGAATAGGTCCCACAAGTTTCTGAAAAGCCAGTAAGAAATAATAAGCCACATATATATGGATGAATGAAGAAAGCTTTCATATCATAGAGGAAATGACTATAATATCAGGAAACTCATACAATTTCAGTGAATTGTACTATAAGTTGAAAACTCAATCTTAGTCAAACACATTCAACAACTGTAAAGTTATTATACAAAGGCGCCCTACATGACCCAACATTCTTGCACTTCCTAATCATCACACAAAATGTCATCATCTGTGATCACAAAGTCGGGATATTATTATAGCAACACCATGTGATAACCACTCGTCAATATTATTACCTCTTCATATGTAGTTAAGGTTGATATGTATTTGGTATATGATTCAATGCAAAGTAAGCTTCATTTAAACAGATTGTTACAATAGTTATATTAAATAAATGAATACGATTTTTTTATGTAATATCACAGTAGTACCACGACACTTGAACCGCAGAGATGTGTCTGGTAAAGTAAAGATTAACTTCATAAATATATGGTTTAGGATACAAATAATATCAAGGAAATGAATATAGATTTAATTGGTATGCATTGACAGTATAAAGATTAACTGGATAAATATATGGTTTAGGATACAAATAATATCAAGGAAATAAATATAGATTTAATTGGTATGCATTGACAGTATAAATATGTTTTATACTCTCAACCAATCAGAAATTGTCACATCATAAAATGTTAAACTCTTATTCTAACTACCATAAAAGTCACTTGTACCATGATTTCAGGACGATAAAACAAATAAATTGATGTTATGAATGCTAGTCCAAGAAAGAACCTGGACTCCATGAGGCAATTCTCTATAATGATTTTGCTTGTTTCTTATCACCCGCAACAAGTCTCGAACACTGGTAAACTTATATCGCCGGTGATGACCGATGCTAATGCTAGAAAGGAAAGCTGGTTCCAGGCTTTTATCCCATTTTGCACCAAAGGTCACTGTGGCAACGCTTTCTAATGCCTTCAAAAGATTAGAACAAATCTGCCTATTTTCTAGTTCCACCCTGTCACTGGCATCACATAAAAATGAAAGTCTCACCTCAGAACTCCAGAACAAAGGATGGTGCAATACTTCAGCTGCCTTTGGCCTGACAATAAAGGAAATAATTGTTTAAATGAAATTGCTAGCTTGTAACCGGGCAATGAAAAACAAAAATGTTAGATTTTACAACCATTCTTGGGCCTCTACCTAAAAGCTTAAGCTTTAGAAATGGTGTTTGACCACAAATATATACTAACAGTCCCTCATTATGGGGAGCTTTCAGACAGTCCCTCTAATTTTAATATAAGCAGTCAAATCTTTCATAATCATAATCATGTGCAATTGATAGCTTATGTTACTCTTTATCAACAGAAGTAGGGGAAATGGCAGAGTCTAGAGGCTCGTGATGCCTATTTTGTAGAGTAGCCTTAAAATGGCAACCACATAATCAATATATTTGCTTCATCATCACTGCCTCGTGATAAAACAAAAAATTTGCACTGAACCTGCCTTTGCACATGTGTGCAAGAGAAATCACCTTTACGCCCAGTTTTGCCCTCATATTTGCACATCAGGTTCGGTTGTACGATAAAATATATTTCCATTCTCTGGAAAATCACATTAGAAGAGAGTGATCTACCTTAGATCAGCGACAGGGTTTAACAAATGAGAAATAAGATCCTCGGCTTCAGGAATGAAATCCACTAAGGAAAGATCCTTCTTATTTTTCACAATATTGACATCACGTTCAAGATGTTCTCCAAATGGATGCCTTCCCCTAGTCAAGCAGAAGAAGAGGACACAACCTAAACTAAATAAATCTACAGCCCGTGTTTGGCGTCCTTCAGCAAGCTGTTCTGGTGCTTGCCAACCTGAACTGCCACTACCTGCAATAAAGCCATTAAACTGGGGTGTAAGAACAATAAACTAGTTAAGTCCAGTTGACTAAAATGTAGGATAAGAAAAGGGGAAAGATGAATAAACTATGGTTATAGATCACTGTTAGAATTATAGGATTTTGGTAAGGAAAGATAAAAGAGACATAAGACTCTGAATAATGAAATTGGACTGAAATGGTGTGTAATGATGTGATACAAAATACTTACCCAATGGTTTTATTTATACTAATAATAAATAAGTACTAGTATACTACTAGTAGTAGTACAAGTCCAAGTCCAAGCCTAACAAATCTTAAATAAGAAAACAAATTAGGAGGAAAACAAAATTAGGAAACAACTCCAAAGATTACTTCTTCAATTAGAGGTCTTCAATTCCACGATAAATTACAATGATCTTCTAAGATTTGTTGAAGATATGTAAAGACATTCTCAAATACTCTGAAAATATTCTGAGATATTCTAACAATCACCACAATGAACTATGGATAGACTCTGTCTCATGCTGGATGTAATTGGTTATTCACATTGCAAATACTACGAAACACAAATAAATTGCTTAAGGAGTACTCACCAGTAGCATTAAGACCCAAAGAAGATGCATCTTCAAGAAGGCGCTTGCTGATGCCCATATCAGAAAGCTTTGCACACAAGGATTTTTCCTTGATTATCAATACATTCTGAGGTTTCAAATCTCGGTGTATTATTCCTAATTCATGCAAATGAACAATCCCAGAAACAACATCCCTGTATTGCAATACAAAAAGGAAATCACTTAATAAAAGGGTATAAAATAAACTAAACTAAACTTAGAAAGTGGACATCCATGTGAGATCTTTCATTAAATGAAGACTTGTCTCGTGATCAACTACAAGAATCCTATATGGAAAATAAATAGAATCCTTCATGTTTATTGTTAGCCAATCTTCTTATACTGCTATGCTATCCTCCAACCCATTTATTGCCATATCTTGTTACCTTTATTTATTCATCCTTTATACTCCTCCCGTTCCTATCATTGTAATACCCAAACTATTCTATTAAATTATCTCTCGTCTTCAACTAATTGAATCTTCCCCAACCTCAGAAGTAAGATCTAACATCCCCATTTAAAACCCATCCTTTTCTCTCATGGTTTTCTTTCTTTAGTTGCAGCGATGCTCCTGTACATCAACAGTAACAAAGTACATTTTTTAAGTCAAAAACCTAACTACCCAATAAAACCATTGCTTCTAACCACAAACTATACCCAATAACTGTTCCACAAAGCTTCACATTTACACATTAAAAGTTAGAGAATTAAGTGCATGCTAGTTCTTATACCACCTCAGTTCTTGTTAATGGGCAACATAACACTCAGGCATCTCACTTGTCTGCATAATCTGGTTGAGTTCCGTCAACCATATAATCCCTACTTCACCTAAGAACTTCCGGAGTTCAATCTAGCCTAATGGCTTTCTTCATTTTTTACGTGTTGGATTAAAAAGAAATGTGACTTTTTTCTGACGAAGAAAGAAATGTGAAAATTATAATCACATATAGTGTCATGGCTATGAATTTTTCAACAAAAATCAAGACGACGTAAACCAACCTCATCAATTTCAGTAACAGAGGTGATGGATAGTCATTTGCTTTCCAAAGACCCTGCATATTATCCTTCCATGCCTTCATCTGGGCCTTTATCAAACATTTGAATCCTTGGTCTTCCATAAATTCAGAGTTTTCTTCTGAATAAAATTGAACCAAATTATCTAAGTTGCATGTACATCGTTCCAGAGCAAGGTAGACAAAATCTTGATCATATTCCACCCCATGCCATCGGACAATGTTTGGATGTCGATCAGACACAACTAGATTTTGGATTTCTTTACTGGCTACATTATGATAAGCCTTGACAAGCCGTTTAACAGCAACTGCTCGCCCTTCATATATTCCCTCAAGGATAATGGTGCCATTGCTTCCCTTGGCAATTTCTTTATCTGATACAAGTAGTTTGCCAATGCTACGCCCATCAACACATTCATCAACTTGATTGAAGTGCAGCTGTGCTGTCATATCATTATTCTTTTGTGTCAACAAATCCTCATTGTTCTTTGCTGACTTACGTGCTTTCTTTTTCTTTGCACGTGGAGTTTTTAATCCAGCCTCAGTGTTTTGATCCTTCAATATACCTTGCTTTTTAAACACTAGACGGTAGAAGAGTAAAAGTCCAAAAAGAAAGACTAAAAACAATGTAGGGGATAATGGAGTTGACCATTCATTTGTCCTGGTATCTGGTGTGGTACACTCCATAAGAGGCTGCGGGAACAAATCTGCATTACTGTAGATGCTGATTTTCCGTTGCAAAGATTTTGGCGTTGGATCAGGAAGCATCACATTATCACCATCGCCAATGAAAAATGGATCAATTTTAGGCTGCAATTGAAGCATCAGAGCTGAGGTAAGCATCGAGAGCATATCATTTTCATCCCCAGGTAATCTTTGAGTGATTGATGGTTCTAACAAAATATTCTTTTGCAAGCGGAAGACTAGTTGTCTCTCTTGATATGGGCAAGACATTGCAAAATTGAGGCCACTATCAGAAGCATACCCAACCCCTGCATCAAATGAAGTACGTTGGCATGTTAATACAGCCTCAAATTCAGATACTGTCAAAGTCCACCAAACAATTCCTGAGCTGGGATCAATAGATTGAAGACAATAATCTGTCCTAAATATCTTGAGTAGCAAATCTGGTGAACTTAGCATCACAGCATCAGAAGCATTATCAAAATCAGACATATCAGTCATAGCATGGATTTGAAAGATCCTTCCAGTTTTAGCATCAACTTCAAACAAAGTGCTTCTTTTGGATCCAAGTGTAACCGCTCCGTCATCTGAAAAGGTAGGCGTACCAGCTACATATTCTGCAATAGATTCTGAGATTCTCTGCAGACATGATAAACCAATCAAGGGAACATCCAACACAGTATTAATAAAAAAAATAACATCAATTGATAAACAAAACCTTGGAAACATAATTAGTCATAGTAAATATTATAAATTTTTCTTTTAAAAAACAAGCAACATCCTATGTTGTTGATCCATCAGAAAATGTTTTAACATAAAAATATATGAATAAAGTAGGATACTAATAAAATTATCTTTCTATTTGCTTCCCAAGTTATAGGTATGAGACTGTATTTAAGAAGGAAGAAGAGGTTGAATTATATTGTTTTGGGACAACTGTAGCATGTCTCAAAATCAACATGCCATAGGAACAACCTAAGACCTTTATTATTCTTCCTTTAAGCAGTCAAATGAATTCCCAAGTATCTCTTGGAAACTTCTAAGCATCAAATTCAATCTAAGACATTGAAAGTATTTTAATCAAGAGATGCAACACAATTAGCAGTATTTCTGATAGGAACTCCTATCGATAAAATGAGTATTTCCTTGTATTATGTGAAAGATAAAGAAGAGGTACAAGATAACAAGAAAGTGAGAGCCTACAACTCCCAAGTCTGAGTATCACTCAAGACTCCCTAATTACAAAGTAATTTCTTCCATGATCCCGTTATTCCCTTCTCATCTCATATAAAGGATTCCCCTAACAACTTCCCTAACAAACTCAGCACATAACAGACCCCCTTATAACAGACCCTCTCTCATCTTCCCCACGTGACACCCCTACTCTACGGTTCCTACTACAGGGTATTATTGTTGCTTTGCTTCTTGGGCCTTCAGATATAAACCACAGACTGGGCTGGCCCATGTTCCTAACAACTTCCGTCATAAAACAAGTATTGCTCCTGAATTCAGGAATTGTTAAGCTACAAAAAGATTTCTCTTATCTCGTGAGGGGAAAAGAAATATGAAGCATATAAAACATCCCATATCTAATGTATGTTGGTCATATTATATGTCCTGAGTCGCAGATAGTCCGAAAACTTCCATTTGAACCAAAACACATTTGAATCATGCAAATCACACTACAAGATTAAAGACATCCATTGAAGATTGTTAGGAACCCTAAACACAAAAATGTAAAATTGATGAAAAACAGAGAAATGGAAAGAACAATTTTATTGAATGACTGAGTTAGAACAAAATAGGAGAATGAATTCTCCTCTAAGGGTTACCCATTCACAAAGGGTTTCTCCTTTCTCACAAACTAAAATTCTCCGAATGCATTCCTTCCACCCTTATTCCCCCCTATTTATCTAACTTATCCCCTCTAACTAACTAACTGCTCCAAATGTCCCTAACTACTTTGCCTTCCCTTATGTCCTTAAAAAGCTATTCTTCAAATGAGGTATTTGTCATTGTTATTCTCTCAAAATGCTAATACGTATTGCAAATTTTCCATCCATGTCCAATCAAGGATTTATTGATGTGCTTGAGAATTTGGAAAAATAATGGGAAGGAAATGGGTCAATGTGCCTGGGATGTCTAATCCAGCAACATTGGTGATTGGTTCACATCTTTATCTCTTACATAGAAATCATCTTTCTCAAACATTGCATAAATATCAAAGGCAGCATGGTAAATTGCTTGGCATCTTTTCATGTAGATTAGACATACAGCAACAGCACATAAGTGATACATAGAAAAGGAAGTTTACAATCATACAGTCCTTACCTCTCCTCCTAGATATTAGTTTATTAACCATTAAAAAAAATAGGAATGAAAATTTTGAAGTATACAAGCTTTGGGTAGTTGATCATGATAAAACTTAAGTCACTTAATCATTCTTGAGAAGGTTCAAATCAAACGCCATGAATGCAATGCAGTAACAAAGTTCAGGAGTAGCGGCCAGAAAACAGCTTTGGGGTTACACAGCATTAGGTAAACCCAATTCTTATCTACTGTACCACAAGGGGAAGAGGACTATGGAGAAAAAGAAGAAAAAAGACCCTCACCTCAAAGCCAATTGAACGAAATTGATTCTATTTGTTGTAGTATAGATATCCTTTGGTGAAACTATTCAAAATCAGTAACATGAGTGCTGCACTACCTATTTGGCAACACCCCCAACCAAAACAAAAAACAAAAAAACCTATTTTTTCTCTCTGTTCATACAATTAAAGTAGCTTTACCTCATGTCAAACACTAAAAATCCATGCTTAGATAATAAAACCGTAACTGCAGGGTTCAAGAGTGTCCCTGCAAAGGTGAGAGGACCTAAATGCCACACATCCAAAGTTATCGACGGTCAGTTCACTTACTACAAGATCAGAAATACAATACATTCATTTATTTGTAGTGCAATAGCAATTAATGAGTCAGAGACTTCAAAAAGACAAGGGTAATTTCCGCAACAGAATATGTGTCTTAAACCACCATCCAAATTCCTTTATCTTATTAAAAAAGCATTCATTCAATCTTAAAACTAATACCTTTTTACCAAAGTGCTTGTCATGGATGTACAATGCCCAGTCTTCCCCACATTCCAAGAACCCACTGATTAGTGCTGCAGATACATTTTCTTTACCAATATCCTTCTTGATAGGAGCTTTATATGAATGGTAGATTGGGGCTCCTGTAGAGATTGCCCATAGCACCTTCAAGGAACCACCCTCTTGTTTGTCCACCATATACATAGTCCCATCTAGGGTAGTAATAAGTGCTGTAGTTGGCATACTGTCCGACGAAAATGTATTAAAAAAATTCAGCAAGTAGAATAATATGATTAGAATGCAACCAACTCAGAGAAACAAAAAGTAACAAGGTTATAAAGCCGTGATAACAGCACCATGACAGTCAACCATTCAAGCAACCCTATGGTGGACGATACAGGTTAGAGAGAGAAAGGATTTGCTTCTGAAAGGATGGAAAGTTTGAATGAAAGAAGACTAGTTAGAAAGAGATGAAAGCTGATTAGAAGAAGATTAATGAAAATGGAAAGGTTTGTGTCTATCTAATGTAAGAGAGCATTGGAGATGCTCATAATAGGGGGACACGTTTTAGTTGCTGGATTAGTCACTTTGGTTGAATTTTGGTCAATATTTTTTCTTACTCGGTCAATTACTTTCCTTTCTTGTCTTTTTTGGTACTCTGAGGTCCCTTATTACACATTACAACTTGTCTCACACGTTTCAAATTTGCAGAAGACAGGAGGTTGCGTGTTAAAAACATATTATCTCACTCCCTAAATCATTTTTTATTTGAAATGGCCGGTGGTTTACTTGGGTCCTCCTCTGACCACTATCGCTACAGGGACAGAGACTTGGAGGAGGAAGATAGAGAATGTAAGATAGTATCTTCCTATTTTCTTAGTTCAGCTTTAAACTTGTTTTGTATGTCATATAACTATTCAGCTGAAGTAGCATGTTAATTTTCAAAATGCAATTTGCAAGCCTGCCACTGCAATCTAAGGTCCATCGTTTTAATTCAAATAAGTTTCACTCATTTTCTCTGTTTATGCATGTTTTATGGTTGTGTATCTGCAAACTAATTCTTCTCTTGTGTCTGAACTATCAGAGGGCAAAAATGTGAATTCAGTGATCATAGTGAGAAGCTTATACATCCCGAAAAGAAGATAGTTAAAGCAACTACTGCATCAAAATGTGTCATAACTTTTTGCTTGCCGTGTTATGTTCTGTACAGTTTTGAAGCCAAATGGAAATGCTACTTTGCTTTGAAGCTGTACCGGTGGAGGAGTAAAAGTCGGCTATCGAGTTTGGATATTCGATCTTATAAAAGCGGAATGATAATTTCATAATACTATCTCAAATAATTTTATCTTGTTACAAGAAATAAATCTTATTAATTAAGGAAATCATATATCTCGGAGAAGATTTAAAGAGATAAATCCAATCTCCAAGAGATAAGAGAATCCTATAATAAAAAGAGGAGAACCTTAAGGGAAAGACACTTTGACTAACATAGGTGAATCTCCCTTAAGCGTATTAGAGAAACTAGTTTGACCAAGAGACTATTGAAGAGTCCTTGCTCGCTAGTATTCATCATATACAATATTAGGGGATTGAGATCACTGTATGACCAAGTTGAACCGAAAACTACGTCTGACTTTAATCTCATTAAGATACGTAGGATCGAAATATAATATTCTGACAAGTCATAATCTAAAACAACTCTCATTATTGACTATTGATTTGATGTTCTCTGTTATAAAGGAAGATGTCGCGTCTAGGAGGTCGATAATTGTAAATATCCACTTTCAACAAAGTACTTATTCATGTGGTTGTATAAGTCTAAGATGATCAAATCGAAATTTCCAAACTTTTCGTGGCCCATTTATCAGCCATAAAAAGAGCTTGAAAGAATGTTTTCTACATTACTGTGATTACAGGAGCGGAAGAAGCACTGATCGATCGTTCACTTGGTAAGAGAGTGAGCCCTTGGATTTCGATATCATTATAGAATTAGGTATAAAATAAAAGAAGGAAAATGTTAAATAATATCCTTAGGACATTGATTAAGAAATCAAATATAGAAACACTACATAGGAAAGTGATGTATTAAAATCATTCAACTTAAAAGTTATACTTTTCAATAAAAAATTTCTATCTACCAATACTCCCTGAGAACATTTGTTAGATTAGGAGTCCAGGAACGTAAGTTGCTTCTTTCATTTGGAAAAATATCTTATGAACACGTATTTGTAATCATTTTTGAACAATTTTGGTTTTTAACATTTCATGATATAAAATATGGTGGCTTCTATTAGGGGTGTTTGTGGTTCGGTTTGGATCGGTTTTATTTAGCACTAATACTTTATTCATTTATTTTGAATATACGAGATACTTTCATAAGTGATTTTTGTGAAAAAAATTTATGATTAGATTATTTAATTTAAATATTTTTAAAGGTTTTATAGAAAATTAATTTGGGTTACTAATGTTACGAAAGACGTTACATAAAGAGGATTTTGAGATACATCAAAGGAACTCTAAATGCTGCATTATGTTACGGAGGGTCAGATTTTATTGTTAGTGGTTATGTAGATTCAGATTTTGCAGGAGATCTCGACAAAAGAAAATCCACTACAGGTTATGTGTTTACACTTGCAGGTGGAGGTGTGAGCTGGATTTCGAAACTGCAAACCATTGTAGCCTCATCTACTACAGAAATAGAATACATGGCTGTTACACAAGCTTGCAAGGAAGCTATTTGGATACAAAAGTTATTGGAGGAGCTCAAGCACAAGCAAGAGAAGATTCCTCTGTTTTGTGACAGTCAGTGTGCCTTGCACATTGCAAGGAATCCAGCTTTTCATTCCAAAACAAAACATCTAGGAGTTCAATTTCACTTTGTCCGTGAAGTAGTAGAAAACGGAAAGTGGACTTGCAAAAGATTAACACAAAGGAGAACTTAGCAGATATCCTGACCAAGCCAGTAAATACTAACAAGTTTCAATGGTATAGATCCTCGTGTGGCCTATCAGATATGTAAATAATACAGAGATGACAAGTGTAGGATAGACAATAAAACGAGTGAAGACATGATTAAAAATCAAGTCTTCAATTGGGAGAAATGTTGACCATATGGATGGCTAATAACAACTAATTAATAGCCAAGAAGTAAAAGTATGGTTCTTCTTCTTGGACAGATTTTAGCCACCAAATAACTCACGGTCAATGGTCAATCCTAAAGCCTATATAAGGAGGCTTGGATGTTGTTTCCTTTCATCCCATTCTCATCGATTAGTTTAATTTCTTTATAGTTTCTAGAGAAGGTGTAAGGTGTTTTACTCCTATTGATAGAGAAAGTGATAATTGTTCTCTCCTAGCAATCAAAGAGTTGTTATAATTACTATATTCTTTCTAGTGTAATTTCTCTTTCACTTGTCTGTGGATGTAACCTATATCGGATAATACTTGATATTCATTATATCTTCATTGTTTCACATTTCCACCTTTGCTGCAAGTCAAATTATGATCCAGAATTTCCTGACATCACAAGGAAGGAGCAAGGAGTCTGAAGAATCAGCTGAGCATTTTTTTTTTTTAACAAGATGAAAAGACAAATATAGGAGCATGTTTTTGAAGATCGAATAGAAATGACATAAAATTAAAGTCAAATTAGCAAACCTCTACGTGGATGACTAGGAGATCCACGGATTTGGATTCCCTTATTTAATATTTTCACGCATTCATTGATATAGATCATTAGATATATTTTAATGTGTATTAAAAAAAATAAAAAATAAAAAACAAGATTGATCTAATAATGTATCTTGTAATTTCGTAAATGGGTAAATACGGAGAATTCAAATCCGAAATCCAGCAGGATCACTCACTGCAATATTTCAAAATTTCACAGCACATTATTAGAAAAAAGATCGAGATTGACGCTCATTTTTTTTCATACGAAGTGCTGAATTAAAAAAGATAACAAAAATGAGAAAAAATTCCAGATGTCCCTACCTTCCCACCACGGGGCTCACTACCCCCAACCACTCATTGTTCCAGATTTATCAAAGAGTGCACCATCAAGAGTAACATCATGCTGAATATCAATGTTTCCACCATATACTATACGTGTTGCCTAAATTTTACATGAGGAAAAAAAGTTTGCCATCTATGGTTTCCTTCACTGATATGAACAGTTACATATTTAACTTACGTTCTATATTTTATTTTTGCAAGTAAATGGTAATTTTATTAAACCCGACAATTTAATTATAGTCTAATGATTAATGATCCTGAATAGACCTGGTCAATAGCCTTAGCAACAACTGTGATTCTAAGTGCTGCAAAGAAAGCAAGTTTCATTCTTTCATTTTTTTTTTATAGGCAAATATTAGATTTGTTAGTATTTATTATGTTAATGGGAGGAGTTGAACCCACAACCTCCTTATCACTCCAAACCCTATATCTCTCTTCCCAAACCACCAAGCCATCTTATCACTCCAAAATTTCATTCTTTCATCTTGACTTTCACTAAATTAAAAGGCTCTAGAGTGCTTACATTATTTTTCAACTTTGGAAGAAGATCAACTTGCTTCTCCTGAATACAGAAAGAAAATGATACTGATACCCCAATAAACCTCCCTTTCAAGTATTATCAGTATAGCAAAAAATTACAAGTAAGCACACCAGTACTATAATATCCCATATATGTGCTTATAAATTTCAACATATTGTTCAATAACAAATACTATTAATACTTATTGAAGGAGAAAGGCTCAAGCGGAACATATCAACATACAATAAAACCAGGTGAGAAAAGATTAAGATTTTTGATTGCCATCTTCAAGTCTCCACGAATAAATGGCCAGATAAGTAAAATGGGCCAACATATGACACCTACAATACAATAGAAAAAAGTTTCAAATCAGAAATTATATTTCACAAGAAAAGGCAAGGTTTGATAGGCCATCATAAAATCTATCAGCTTACCATTGCACCAACTAAGGCCAAAGCTATTAAGACCACTAGTTTTTCCTGAGAAAAAGGCAAAATACCAAAGCTGCTTGATGAGAATAATTGAGGAAATATTATAAGTTAATAACTCAAGTCACTACATAAATAAGATTCAAAGTTTATTGACTCCTTAGCATTTGATTCGTTCATCCAACAAATACTTATAGCTAATATTTTTCTCAATACCACTAAGTGCAACGAAAGGCATCAATTGCTAAAGTTTTTATTTTTTATTTTGATGGAATAGTTGATCAAGAAATAAATCAGCACTTACAATAAGAACTAGCAAGTTTAAATGCAACTATTTAGCCTAAACTGATCTTTCATCATCACAGGTTCGTAATGATGACCATTTTCCATCCGACCTATTCAAATTATACATCCCGACAATAAATGGTAGCAAAGGACCTGAAAATGACACATTAAATAAAATATTTTAGATATGCATGTCACCAAAACATGAACAAAATATGGCATAATAAAGGGAATATCATGCATTGAAGAAAAGAAATTTATCTGAAAATGACTGAAGATAAACCCCTCTGTCCAACCAGAACATGCAAACTCAACAAGCATTGTAAATACCACAGTGAGCCTCCTAAGAGTGGTGTACATTGGAACATTTACTCCATGGTCTGGAATTACACAGCAGATAGTGAGAAAATCAAACACGAAAGGCTCAGTTCTCCCCTTCCTTGTGCGTTTTGCCGCCCACATGAGTTAATAATCTAAACTAATTTGAGCCATTAGATTTAAGCCTGATCAATAGATAAATTGGGTGTAAGAGTTGTAAACTAATAGGGGTGTAAACAGATCCCCTCATTATATATCTTATTGAAATCTTCTTTATCAAAAATAAAAATAAAAAATGCATCTTTTTCTTCTAATCACAGATGGGACAAAATCAATAACTTATGGATCGCAACAACAACGAGATTTATATTAAGGAAAATGAGTCATAAGGTGGTGAGGGTGAGCGAGCTAAGGAGTGGAGTGATAAGGAGGCTGAGGGTTCAAACCCCACCCACTATCAAAATATTAATATTAACATATTAACATTTGCCTATCAATTTATTTTTTAAAAGAAAACCTTGAGGCATAGCCAATCGTAAAAAATAATGTTCAGATTAAGGAGAGAACGGACAAGAGAGAGTTCGTGGTCCAAGAACATATTAAGGATACTCATATTTGATTTTCAGATTAATTTTCTTTATCAGAAGTCAAAGCATTTTTTTTTTTGTTTTTTTTTTGGAAAAAGCAAATATTCGTTGTTGATTATTCAAATTTTTAAACTTTAATCAGCCACGGTCCCAATTTTATCATCAATAAAATTAGTATCTATCTTTATTTTATATTCAATAAAATTATTTAATCAATCAATTGTTATAAGATTAATTATTCAATCAAAATTTATTACCAAAATCCCCCTCTTCTCTCGACACTGCAGGAGAGAGTTCCACCATTTTATTATCTCCTCCCACTTTTCTCTTGAAACAAACAAAATATAATATAAGTTAGAGTTATTTTATTTGAACATCAAATTTCAACGATTCTTTCTCTTCAAAATCATTAAAAACAAACGATATGTAAGTCGTGATTAATTTTATTAAACAAATATATTTAAAAGCACAATATAAAATATTATATTTATTTAAAACACTAGAATACCTCGTGGGTCGTACGAGTATATTAGTTCTAGTTGCAATAGCAAGCGTTAAGTAATATTACATAATTTTAAAATCAAGAAAGTGAAATGGAAGTTGAGATGGTGGATCAGAAATGATATTTGCATACCAAAAAAAAAATATTACACTTAATACACTTTCGTAGTTTGAAAAAATAAAGGAAAAAAGTTTACATTTATAAAGAGTTAAATATGTTTTTAGACGCTTAAATTTGGTGATGTTCAATTTTAGTCTTCTGTTTAGAAAAGCTTTTTTTCAGTCCCTTCAAATTCTAAAATGTGATCTGTCTTAATCCTCAAACAATATTAATATTTTAGAATTGCCCAAATGTTCATTTTAGTCTCCTTTGGATATCAATATTGAGACGTTTTAAAAAATTTGGAGGATAAAAAAAAAATTCAATCACCCAAACTTGGGGCAATAGAAACATACTTAATCCAATTATAAATACCTAAAAATGTAAAATGATACAATTATATGAATATTTAAAAATTGATATAAAGAATGACATACGTAATATATGATCAAGTCAAGAATATGAGACATAAATAAAACGATTTCATTAGTTTAATCTTTCAATTTCACCATAATCGCAAGAGCATATATCTCCTGTCCCAGACACATATATCATCACTCATTTACAACCGCTCCTCACAAACGAAACCTCTTTCGCTTGAAGATCAAACTCTACCCGATACCTAGTAAGTTGCGAGTTGCCAAGAACGGAGGTGGTCCCGTCGGTAGGAAATATCATAAAGCATCCCATATTGTTTTTAATCGTCGCAAATGTATGCACTGTATGCAACGGCAACCCACCATAATCAGCATCAACAAAACCGAGTCTGATAGTAGGAGTGATCTTAAGTGTTTGTAGCAAATAGCATAACTTATACGGTGCAACAGGATGCAGTTCTGGCAGAGCATCATTGTTATTATCATAAATATATTTCTTGACAGCAGTTTCAATCACGTTGTAGAAATTTGTTTGAAGATAAGTGAATGTGGTAGCAGTATCAATGATCATATCGATCGGTTTATTTTGATCTGGCTTCAACATGGGCAACGTCCCTTCAACAGAGACACCTTCAAGACTAACGTAGTAAAAGGTAGGTGGAAATTTGGACAGCAAAGGAGTTCTAATAACTGGATCTTGGTCTGTACTTGGTGCCCTCCCAAACGTTAGTGTACTAGGAAGGTCTATTATGTAGTTAGGATACAGACAGTAAGAGAATACGTGACCAATTTTATCACCAATTTGTGAAACTAATGACAAAGGTCCACCCCCAAGACCAACAATCCCTTCACCCTTAGGTGTGAATGAAAACTTATTGTCATGTCCACACCCCAATATAATATTAGGCAAACTTGTTACCTCAGGGCTACCAAATCTACCAAAGCTAATGGTATCAAATGCCAAGTCTCCCGTTGTAAAAGTACTGCCGTCCGTGTAACGTTGCTCATACCTGCAATTGTTTTTGTTTTTTATAAGCAAAAAAAAAAAAATTATCAAAGAAGAGTATTAGGATACCCAACCCGAATATAGAAGGAGAACCAAAAACAATAATGTTATTCCTTCTTAATCGAACTAGTATTAGTATTAAAATTAATACCTGCAATTGTTTGTAACACCACAGCTAGGTGACTGTAGCAATTTACAAGAATCGGAGTCACAAGTTACCGACTTGTAAGTATTTGACCTAGATGGATTGAAAACTGGAAAAGGTTGTGAATAACAATGATCACAAGGTTGGCATTGAAACCAAATAAGATCGGTTGCTGTGTGTGGAATGGCAAGTGACCTCACGGGTGGGTTGCCTAGCATGAGGTCCACGAGGTAATCCCCTTCGTATGCATATATGGTAGTTCCAAATTTGTTTTCATCACCATTAGTAGTGAGGTTGTGGAAGATTTTCATCCGAGAATGCGAATGAATGGCAGCGTTTATAAGGATCTCGCTCCGGGTCTTTGAAGCGTTGTAGTAAGGTGACAAAAGTGAGTCACGATGAATAAGATTAATCCTGAAACTTATAAGTTCTTCGACTGAAGATGATGATGGTATTGACAATATTGGAAGTAGTAGTATAATGACCAAGAGTAATACAACTTCCTTCATATTGGAAAATTTAGAATGTAGAGAGGAGAGGAGGTTATATATTGTAATATAATGTGATTGGATGCGACTCCTTTTATAACGATTTTTTCACTTATTGATTTATTTTGAAAAAAATCAAAAGTGTAGTAATAAATAATAATAATTATTATTTAATTTAATATTCAATATACATTAAAATCACCTATTATTCTCCAAATCATTACTATAGGATTTGAATCATGTTATATTGAGATTCAGCAACATTAGAGGATCGTGATACCATTAAGATGAGATCCCCACATGATCCTCACATTGAATACCATAACATTAGAGATCCAAATCCAATAATATAAGGATCGATCCCCTTGACAGTTAAGCAATTCACGGTGTTGATAGGGTTGGAAGAGATTTTCAAGATCTTCTGTCCCGTTTTGGTATATCACAGTATCTCAGCCACTAATATCTTGCCATATATTTTACTTTTTCAATATTAAATAAAATTTTAACTTACATAGAAAGATATTATTGGTTGGGCCATATATATACACCAAAATGGGACAACCTTATCTAATAATGATAAATGCAAATCAGTTATGGCAAAGTTTTTAAAATCGGACCGATCATTAAACCAGTGAATCAATGGTTCAACTATCGTTGAATCGTAGTTGAATCGGTAAAATTAAATAATATTTTTTAAAATTTATAATATAATATATTAAATAATATTAACATAAATTTAGACACTCATTATTTTAATCATTTCTCTAAAGCATAAAACATAGCTGTAGCATTTTTTTGTTTAATTATATTATATAAATTATTATATTGTATAAATTAATAGTAGGAGGTGTGTGGGGCAGAATTCTTAGCCCATTATTACACCATTTACACGGCATTATGATAATGTATATTTCATTAAAATTATTATATTCATGTTGTGGATGGAGATTGGAGACACGCAATAGTCACAAACACGGCAGTGTTTTTCATTAAAAGTTTGACCAAAATTTGCACTAAGTATGCATGTGAAGGATAAGTGGGCTTTAGGTCCATTATGTAAGAAAAGTTTAACCCTAATATCTTATTCCTTTCTACTCGTTCACACTCACAGAATCACAGCCGCCTCCTCCCTTCCCCTTTCTCTCAACTTGAATAAAGCATTTTTAGTTATTATTTGGCTTCAATCATATAATGGAACATTTTGTTTTTAAAAATATATTTAATTTATAATTAAAATAAATAAACCCATTAAGCATTTATATAAGCATATAATTATGATAATGATAATAATAATAAATATGACTAAACTTAAAATTAAAATAATAGATTCAACAAAATAATTCTTTAAAAAAATGTATAGTTATTTTTATACTATTTTAATATGAAGATGTATGAAAAATGTTTATCTAAAATTATATAAAATAAAATTTTAATATTTTAAAATTGATAATTGTTCCCGTCAAAAAAATTGAGAATTATTGACATGAGATTGTTTAAATGTATTTTAAATATCCTTTTAATTCATTTAAATATTAATCAATTCGTAATAATCATTGAATCTCCATTATTTAAATTTAAATATACAATTCTCTCAAAAAAATTTAAATATATAATAATAATAATAATAATAATAATAATAATAATAATAATAATAATAATAATAATAATAATAATAATAATAATAATGATTTACTTAATGCCATTTATTATAAAATAAATCTACTTATAATTAAGGTTATTATAATATTTATAGTTATAATTATCTGGAACAATATGATGAAAACTATAGTTTCTAAAAAAGGTACTAAAATTTTCCTATCTTTTGAATTTAAACCTGAATAGTATCATTAGAAATATTTTCCTGAATTATTTCCATATCATGTTGAATTATTTCCATATCATTAAACACAAGCCTTTAATGTAGTCACTAAACGTGGGAGAAAATTTTTGATTCGATAAAATTGATTATATGCGGGAGAAAATTTATGATTTGATATATTTGATTTATCATTTAATTATTTCAATATTTGATATTAATTGTGATTGATTCAATATAATTGAGTTCAATAAATGCTGATTCCATATTTTTTGAATTTAAACATGAATAGTACCATTCGAAATATTTTCCCAAATTATTTTCATATCATCAAACACAAGCCTTTAATGTAGTCATTAAACATGGGGAAAAAATTTGATTTGATAAAATTGATTTATCACTTAATGGAGTCAATATTCGATATTAATTGTGACTAAATTCATATAATTAAGTTCAATATATGTTGATTCCATATTAAGTTATTTGTATAATTTAATAATCTCATTGGTGAATTGTGTTCTTCGCCCAATAAAGCAAGTTCAACATGCGCCAGAGCAAGCCCTGAAAACCACCATACGGATGAAGTGGAACGATTTTGAGAGTTCTCAATAAATACGTGTGGAGGGCATCTCAATTCTTGGATTTCTTTGGATTTTCACTCAGCATTGACGTTATTAGTGATGCTTGTGACGATGGTATGCAGAATAAGAATAGAGAACAACGAAAGATGGGAGAGAGATTTGGGTGAGATGCACAGGGATTCATTTGCAATTATCTATTTCTTGAAAATAAATTGAGAGGGGCTAAATAACAATTATCTTATTGACCTGTATTATTTGGTAAACGTACAAAATCTACACCGTTCAATTAGTTTATTATTATATGTAACAGCTGAAACAAGTGGTCCACCCATGATCCACTTAGACGACACCAAAATTTAGTGTGCAATTATCTTCTTTCATGTAGAAAACTCACTATCTATTACAAAAAGTCTAAGGAGATCAGATGCACACAACTTTAAAAGTCTGTAGACAGTCTTTTAACAGGTAAGTCAATAGGGGAGCCATGCTCAACCGAATTCCTTTCGGCAACAGTCCATTTGCATTGATATAAAGCTAAAACAAACTGGCACTAACTAGCAAAGAGTTTTATATAATTTAAGATGACCACATAAATCCACTAGATAAGTTGCAAAAGGAAATACACCCCAAATTATCCTTAAAAAAAATTGAAGAACACAATTCACCAATGAGAGCTTTGGAGTTCCAACTAACCTCTACTACTTGGACAACTATCTTCACTTTGACTATATACAATTATACATTATCTCTAAATATACAGCTGAGCAATATGAATTTTAGGACGGGTCTCATGTTTTGATCTTATAAGGATGCTACATTTGTGAACTTTCATATGTATTATTTAAGCCTGTAAAGTATTTTCCTTTATACTCCTTAATTAGCCAGAATTTTCTACATTTTGTTGAGCTCTTCAGCTAACTAACACTACTTCAGCATAACTCAAATTATCGTGTCTGAGTATGTGTATTTTAACTTGTTTATGTTGTGCTCAGAAAAGCTTCTGATGAAAATGTGAGATCTTTAGGTTGAAAAACATCTTTGGGTTGAAAAACTAACGAGGAAATACTAATTGGTGAAACTAATCTTAGATTCCTATACAAGGTCTCTACATTTAAAAAAATATCAAATTAGTCCTTACTTGCTAAGGCCATTAAGATTCCATAAACCTTTGCTAAATCATAGGAACCCATTAAAAACTCAAAAATTATAAGGACCTATTTAACAAACAACATATCCGACAAACAGAACAACTGAATAGGACTTAAAAAATATTTGAAACTTTCAAATATGACCCAATAGTTTAGGGAAGGAAAATGGCTGTTTGGAAATAAAGATCTATTTAAAAAATTCTAGAAGTATTAAGAGTAAGGACCTGTTAATTTTAGTTTGAAAAGATTTGTGTTCCATCCATAATATATATATAAATTTCGGAAGAATTTAAAGTTCAAGTATCCTATAGGATTGCAAAAAATCAATGGTTTCTCATGAAAATCGCTATATTCTGTAAGGATGCTGGAGCCAAATTATATGGCACTGAAGTGCTTATCCTAAAGTTTTTGTACTTTGTCATGATAATCTTTCTCAGACAAGTTCAAAAATGATGCAACATATCATTGGAAATATGCATGTATAGCATACAAATTTGTTGAAAAACACCAACATTGTTTATTCTTGACATGCGAAGAAACCAATGTGAACTTGAAGTTCAATGAATAACTCATCTGCACAATGACGCAAACCAAATGCTATGTTTTTTTAAAGATGCCCAAAGGGTCACTAAATCATATTCACATGTGTCAGATACAAATATTACTGCATGAACTATTGTCCTTAATGACACATCTAAAAAACAATTAGTTATACTCCTTTCCAAGGTAAAATTATCTTTTTTTTTTACTAAAATGCCCATATTGTAGTAGGAGTTAGGTAGAAGTGCTAATTAACATAGGGTAGATTGAGATATTTATAAATAAAGGTAGTATTGAAAAAAGTGATTGGTACTTAAAAGGCCCCACTTCAGAAGTTACAGAACAAGAGAAAATCCAATTTCATCTTTGTCCTAGAAGCTCGGCATCTTCTACTCTTCACAAATGATTGCAACCGGAAATACTCAGAGATCTTACTTTCTGGTCCTTTCAGAATCACCTTTCTTAGACCTTTCTTCTGTTCCATGTTTCCTCTTGGATGTACTTGTGTTAACCACGGCAGATGGCCATGAGCCACAGCAGGGAACCCAGCAGCAGGGATTCTGCAACATGGAGATGACCATTATCTAAAATCAATGACAATCTAATTAACATGAACTCCATTAGGCCAGCTTCAATAAGCTTTTTTCTCTACTAAAGATGGTCACATGAGACTGGGAGATTCTTTGTTGAAATCTTAAAATCACCTTTAGTTTTGCAAGCCTAAAAATGAATCTTCTTGTTCTATAAATGGTTTGTAATTGGATGCTTTAAAAAGATGTTCTGATTTTGGCATAAACAGAATATTTACATTTTAGCAAAAGAGGTTGGAGCCCAAAATTCATTTTGTGATTCACTGTCATCTATTACACATGATTTAACAAACCCATAAAAGTTCTTAATTCAGATACAACATTCCTAAATATTAATAAACTCACTCAGTACTATAGTTTTGCAAAATCCATAAGAACACCTATAAATATGGTGTGAACATCTGGTCCACAAACAATTAAGAAAAGAACATGATGGTTATAAGATTGACAAATAACGAAATAGTTAACAACTTCGAAAAAGCTTATTATCCCTGAATGATCTGGGCACCCACATTGGTAATTCTTATATCAAGTTAGCATGGACGAATATATTCTTAACAATTTTTGTTCACTTAAGATACGGTTATAAGGTTCTGATAGAGCCAACAGATGATAACATAAAGCATATGCACAAGATTGGTTCAAGAAACCAACCAAAGTTGTCAGGCCAAATTCCCAAATCATGCAATCATGAAACCAGTCAAACCACAATAATCAAACGAAGTTGCTGTTGTCTCCCTTTGTCTTCCAGGTGGTTTTTGGCCATATTATTATAATGCCCGAAACAAAATAGCAATGACAATAAAATAGAAGCAGTGGTAATAAGATTTGCAAGCCTTACCCAACAAGAGCACAGCAGACTCCTGCATGGTCATGGGAGCACCAAATGCTGCACCACGTGATTGCAAGCAAAGCCGCAAGGCATGGTTCTCAGCATAGCAGCACTGGAGCAAATTCCCCAGTCTTTTGCATTCCCCTTCATAATACCTACTCTTCATCTCGAGGTCTTTCACATACGACTTCTTCCTCTCTCTTAATCTCTGAGAAGCATCCCTGTTCCTCATCTGCCTGAAAAGACAGGAGTTCAACACAATCCTCGGAACCATGATCATCATAACAAGCCCCATTATACATTCACTGTTTCCAATGAAATCTTGGCAGAACCAATACAACAACAACAAAGCCTTATTCCACTAACATCTAACTGAAATGCCATCAATGTAAATTAATTTGATGAAAACTGCAAATTTGATGTTTATCATAGAAAATTTGTTAGCACATTACTACATCAATGTCTATTATATCCTGCAATCAACACCATTGCAAGATTTAAATTATGGTTCACAACTACAGTTGGGGCTGCAACGGTGCAGTTTTAGTAATTTTTGCAACAGCATCACGAGTGTACTTATGGCTGCATTAACCACATTTTCCAATAAACACAAGGTAAGAACAATCACAATTTAAAACCAAGAACACCATTAAACAGGGTCCAACAACAAAAAAATGTCCTTAAAAATTTGAAGGAAAAAAAGACACTTGGAAAAAAAGGGTGGCAACAACTTTTAATGCACTACTTTTAGACAAAAATGCAAGGAAAATAAATATAAAAATAATCAACTAATCTAAACTTGATTTCACATTACTACATTGATATAACCTGGTCTCAACAAAATCAAACTGCAATATGTACAGCATATTCAACAATAACAGAATCTAAAAAATTTAAAGTAAAACACACTGTCACACACAACTTTACAACAACAAAATTAGGTGAAAATAATGTAGCTAAGGCATTTAAGTTGTTGCTTAACACATCTATTTGAACAAGAATGATGAGGGGGCTTTTCAGTAAGGATTACAATTTACAGGGGGTTTATCATAGAAATTCCGATAGACTATTAAGGATAAAATCCCTGTAAGGAGGATTGCCGGATTTAGAATTTAGTAAGGAAAGCCGAGGGATTTCTATCAACGGCAGCTATGTCAGGGATGCTCGTCCGAAGAATATAAACAAAATCTGACAACAAATTACAGTGGTTGTAGCACATAGTATTAAAATCAAAACCGAACAATTTTTCAAAAAATAAACAAAAACAAAACCAATAACTCATTGTTTACCTTATTTGTTTCTTGTTCGAGTGTTCATCAGGAGTTACAGCAACGACTCTGTCGGAAGGGCCATCGTCTGAGACACCACGCGGCAGCAGCTGCGGCTCATCGACGAGTATCTCAGCAAGGAACTTGTTATAATCAGCCTCTGAAGACAGCGTTGCGGGAACGACGTCGTCCTCGTCAGCAAACAACAAGTTCTCGTTCTCGGAATGGAGAGTTGGTTCGGGTAATTGGTCGAGGAAGGTGTCCCAATCCGTGAGCTCCTCATTTTCTTTGTTTTTCGCCTTCAAAAACAAACTAAAAGATTGAACATAATAAAAACTCCCCCAATTCAAAATTTCAAATCAATGTGAGCCAGTTAAAAACAATGTTAGGGTTAGTCACTTAATCATTCTCAGAATAACAATTTGACTCTCCCGTGAGCCTAGTACATCATAGTCAAATGAAGTCAACAACAGAAACTAACTATGAAATTCCACATTAAGCTGTAGATTTGGTTTCCGATTTAAATCTTTTCATTTACTAAAGCGAACACAATAAAATTAGAGAGAGAGAAGCATGCTAAGAGCAGTTACTTGGTCGCCGGAAGAGTCACCGGAATCCATTTGCGTAGGGTAGATTCACCGGAGTTGCAGTCGTGACCGTCACTAAGACACCCCGTTGTATTATTACATTAAAAACCTTAATATTTATTTAGTTAATCGTGCGATTATCGTTGAAAATACGTAAAAATTTAAAACTTATTTAATTATCATATAACTTCTTCAAATTTAAAACACACTAACGTTAATATATATAAATACACACATGTTTAATTATTATATTACCAAAACATTGTTGAGGGTATCCTCTCAGTAGGATCCCTCACAGGCATAAACTTCACTACAGACATACTTAGTGGAAATATAAATACTCTTTAGACACACTGGCCATAATGTCAATACTCTAATCGCCATGGATCACAGCTCGACCTCCAGCATCCGGTTCATACAGAGTTCCAGCTAACTCCTCACTAATTGGTTCCTCCATCGGGTCTTCTCGTACGATCACATCAGAGATAAAATACAACACACAGAAAGATATAGGGAATAAGAAACAGTTCTATCACCAAAAAGCGGAAAAGAGTAATAGTAAATTATACCATAATTGTCACATACACACATCACTCAAAATTAACAATCATCCTCAATTCACTATATCATCATCTACCCTCAGCCCAGGCAAATAAAACTTAATACTGATGTGGCCATCTTCACTCCTGTCACATTAGTCAGTAGTCCAGAACTATTTAGGGTCAAAACTCAGTGCACATAATAAATAATAACTCGGTGCACCCCTATTCCCTAATCTCTCATAGGAAATAGTGCATCAGCACGATATGCGTCACTATTTCCCCCATTTGAAATAGCACATAAGCATAAAAGACCTCATAATTCGGTGCGCCACTATTCCCTAATCTCTCATAGGAAATAGTGCATAAGCACGGTATGATTCTCACTGACTTTTATCGATAGCAACCTAGTACCTCAAGCTTTTCCTCACAACCTCCACTTACATTCTATATCACATCACTTCTATAAAATAATAGCGAGTCACCTCTAATTCATATTCAAAACTCTCACCCAAAACTTATCTCCCGAACAACATATATCTTTGCTTAAAATCATCTAAGCATAGGATTAAAAACCAGGCAGATCATGCATATCACATTAATCAACAGAATATTCAAATATCTCAATATCATGTACATCAATTTATCACAACCAACTCATAATAATCAAACCAAATAAATAACAAAGTCAGACTCTGTCACGGCCTGGCCATGATAGCCATCACGACCGTGACAGACATCAAATGCAAGAATTCTACAAAACAGAACCTGTCACGGCCTGGCCATGACAACCATCACGACCGTGACAGACAGCAAACATCCTCACAATCATAATTATTCAAACACCGAAACAATATGTCACATGCAGATGGAATACCTCAACCAGCGTATCATAAACAGTCAAAAGTAAATAATTCAAACATCCTCAAATACTTAAAATCAATTTAATGTCAATAAACCTACAATCCCCGAATCACATTGGTTTTACAGAAAAGGTTTCCAATGGGATTTTGGTCTTGTCGATTACTCGACTACTAGTAGGGTTTAGGTCGCCCTATACAATTATCATATAATCTACTACTTATCGATTCCGACGATAGGTTGATTCTTTCCCCCACCTGAGTTAGCACCGGAAACGCATACACGATGATCCTCGTTATCCCGCCACGAGTTAACACAACCACCTTCAACCAAACAACATAACTATAATTAATCAACTAACAACCATCTATGACACTTTAGGGCTAGGTTCGGCCAAGACTTAGAAAATTAGGTTTAAAGTTATCTTCTTAATGCCATCTTTTGGATCCTAGTTAATAGAGTCTTAACTAACATAGATTACTTATTACAAGACTAAAATTTCAAACAAAATCCTCTAACCTTTAGGGTTAGGGTTTCGGACAAGGGCTGACTTTTAGGGTTCAAAATCCTTAAAATTGCTAATCATGATTAAGTCATGGATTAATGATCCTTGATTAACCTAAATCATGGATTAGTGACTAATCAACTAAAGTTGAAACTCAAAACTTCCTAACTCTTTTATACAAGGATTCGACCTTAACATGTTCATAGGGCTAGGGTTCTTAATTTGATAAACCAACTTGGATTTATTAAGCATACATACTAATAACTTGATTACTAAGGTCATTAATGAAAACTTTGAACAAAACTCATCTAGTTCCAAGAACTAGGGTTTCGGCCTTGATGAAATCAATAGGTGAGAGTTTGATTTTTGATCTTCTATATGCTTGGATACAAGAACTATCAAGGTATTTGAAGATTGAATCATGGATCAAGACATGAAAATGAAACAAAACCTATGAACCCAACATTGACCTAGGTTCGGCCAAGTCCAGAAATTAGGGAAAGAAATTTCTCATGATCTTATGCTTCTAGATGATGAAAATAGAGATGATTATAAGATCATAGCAATTGGTTTCATGTCAAAAGGATTTTTCTAGAATTAGTTATGACTTTTCAAAGTTTTAGGGTTAGAAACTTTAAAGTGATGAACAACTATGATATAAGCCTTGAATCAAGAAACTTGCTAAAGAACATAGGTATGATTAAAAATGAAGATTTGAATTTACCTCTTGAAGATCAATGACAAAGGAAATCCAAGAACTTGTTTTACAAACTTAACACTAAAAGACTTATGAACTTTAGGGTTTTGGAAACAAATGACAAAAGAAACTAAGTGAAAAGTGAGAGTATGGTATTTATAGAGGTAGTGGCACCATCTTAGGAAGACTCTAGATGATGATGAGTTGTCTTGCTAAAGGATTCAAATGCAATTAAGTTCTAAGGACCACTTTGCAAAGATTCCATAAGTTGAAGGACTAGTTTGCAAATTGTCAATAAAGTGTCATGATGATGATTTTGCCACATTTAATTCAATATTATCTTGACCAAAGTTGGCTGATTTTTTGAGTCAAAGATATTTTAAGAAGAATCAAGAAACTTGAAGAAGATTTGAGAACATTAGAGAAGAAGATGAACATGATGAGGGTTTAGAACAGTTTTAGTAATTTGTGTATATATCTCAACATACTTGTCCGTTTTGGATGATCTTTATGTCGTTGGAAAGAAGAGAGAAAGATGAACAACTTTCATGTTGAAAGTTTTTCGAGATTCAGATCATTAACCGGTCAGAATTTCGTGGCAGTTTCGGGTGATTGATGAGAGAATGACTTTGCCTTATAACTCCTCCACTTAACATAAATGTCATTTATGGCTTAGGAAAAGTGATGTCCAAGTGATTGGAATGGAGGAAGGAGCCGTGAGTTTTGGGTTGGATTTGGTAAAATTTTCCAATGGCATGGCTTGTAATTGTCATAAAAAGACAAGGGTAAAATGGTCATTTCATAGCAAAAATTCACTTTGTCATAAATGCGCCATTATGGCCATTATGACTCGGATAAGCTCGTCATAAATGCTCGTCAAGTCGGTCAAATCCATCATCTCAGCTACGTTGCCGACCCCGGATTTCATCTGGCGCAGGCTTTTCCTAGAGATAATCTCGACGTATACGCCCGCAACAAATATAATATTTTAATTTTTACGCTAAATTTTTCAAAACTTCCAGTATCGTATTAAATACAATAAAAACATTTTTCATCTCGTTTACGAGTTAAAATTAGGTTTTCTGAGCAGTAAACTTTTACTGTCAGCGAAAACACAAAACGGCAGACCGGCTTCCGTCTGAATTTTCAACCAAAAACTTCTCCGTAGCCTTATGAAAATAAGTATAACAAGGAAATGACCTTGGTTTATCCAAAATCATTTTCTAAGTCTCGGATAAAAATATATATTTATATATTTATTACCGATATTACAAAGCAGCGAAAATCGGGGTGTTACAGTCACCGTCACCGTCGCACTCGCCGCCGGTCGCAGTCGTCTCAGGCTCTCTCAGGTTTGCCTGGGTTTGGGAGAGAGAATATGACAGAACGATGGTTGAACCTTGAAGTTAGGTTTCAGGATTTGTTTGGGCTGAAATCCGGGTTAGGTTAGGGTAGGGTTGGGCCTAACCCGGTTAGGGTTTAGGGTTAATTAATTAATTAATAACATAATAATGTTGCTAGAATAACGATGTGGCATATTCGAAAACTCCCCACTCGAATTTGCCATTCAAGAAATAGCGTCAGTTCATACTTTGTAGTTTGACAGAGCAGAGAGAGTGAGATGGAAAACGAAGATGAGGGTTTGAATTTGAAATCGCAAATCGCAGTGCGTCGTTTGTGTAAAAGATGGGTTGCTTCTCCACCGCTTGAAATAGCTTCACGGAACCACCGACTTTGGAGACAAGGTCTTTTATTTAATCTAAACCCTCCTTCACTCTCCCTCTGTGTGTGTGTGAGTTGCACGCTTGTTTAAGGAGATGCGGGGGTTAAAAATGCAACAACTGAAGATCCAATTGTTGAAAGAGCGTTAGAAGAACAAGAAGATGAGGCTCTGCACCTTAGTGGAGCTACTTGTTCATCATGTGTTTTTTTACAAGCAAAAAATATAGTAAAAAAGAGTACAAATGGTACTGAGAAAACCCTTGCATGATCTCTGCTAGGGTTTACATGGTTTCGTAGGGTTTGCCTCTTCCACCATGGTCGGATCTCATGTTTGCCCATGTCAAATCCTCTTCCAGGAATCAGCCACCCCTCTTCCTCGGCCTTCTTCTCCTCCTTCTTCCCTCCCTCCTCCTCAAAGGAAGGCTGCACCCCCTCCTTCTTCGTCCTTTCCTTTGAAAACCTTCGCGCAAGCTCTTAACAATGCGTGTGACATTCCTTTGAGTCAGCTCCCTATTCCTTGCAAGAAGGGTGATGCAATTATGGTTAAGATCCCTCAAGATGAATACCTTGCTGGCGTTGAGAGTTGCAAGAACAATCTCCATGGAAGATTGTTGCTTTCAAAAGGAGACTCTCCTTACAAATTCGATGACTTGCGTGCTAAGTTACTAAAATTATGGCAGCCCTTAAGCCAATGGAAGATGATCCCGATAGGGAAGGGCTTCTTTGAGTTTAGTTTTGCATCGATTGAAGACTTGAGAAAGGTGCTTGCGGTTGGTTCTTGGTCATTATCTTCGGGAATCCTGAGATTATACTCTTGGACGGCAGATTTCACACCAAATCGTGTGAAACAAACCAACACACAAGTTTGGATTAGGATTCAGGATCTTCCTCAGGAATATTGGAGGCCAAGAATTTTATTTGCCATTGCTAGAGGTATTGGTATTCCTTTATCCTTGGATGATGCCACAATAAACAAATCCCATGGACACTTTGCTAGGGTTTTAGTGGATATTGACCTTACTAAGCAGCTGCGTGATCAAATCATGGTGGAGAGGGATAGTTTTGCTTTTTTAGTTTATATTGAATATGAAAAGCTGCCTATGTTTTGCTCTTCATGTTCTATCTCTTTCACATTGCAAACGTATGAATGTTGTAACATCCCTGACTTCTCTATGGATTGACGACTGACCCCACAGACCAACACGAGTCTTTTCAATGTGATCTGTCCTCACTCACATGCTTTCGGGGAAAACTTCCCAGGAGGTCACCCATCCCAGAATTGCTCCAAGTCAAGCACGCTTAACTGTGGAGTTCTTAAGTGATGGGCTCCTGAAAAGAAGATGCATCTTGTTAGTATAGGTAGTACCAATCACTTCATATAAGTCATCCTCAATTGTATAGTCCCATACCTACACAGTCTAAGGATCCCTCTCATTCGGGTGTGTAATCGGCTCATTCATGTGTCCCTCCGCCTAGAAGCCTTCCAGGAGCCGCTCCTTGTCCGTGCCTTCTTGCACCGGCGATCACTTTCTGCCCTCGTCAGCCCCGAGTGTCACATGCCCACCAGCTTCCGCTTGGTTCGTCCTCGAACCACACCGTACTGGGAGAGGTGCCGCTCTGATACCATTTGCAACATCCCTAACTGGTCAATGGATTGACGACTGACCCCACAGACCAACACGAGTCTTTTCAGCGTGCTTTGTCGTCACTCACAAGCTTCCGGGGAAAACTTCCCTGGAGGTCACCCATCCTAGAATTGCTCCAAGTCAAGCACGCTTAATTGTGGAGTTCTTAAGTGATGGGCTCCTGAAAAGAAGTTGCGTCTTGATAATATAGGTAGTACCAATCAATTCATATAAGTCATCCTCAAAAGTATAGTCCCATACCTACACAGTCTAAGGATCCCTCTCATTCGGGTGTGTAATCGGCTTATTCATGTGTCCCTCCGCCTAGAAGCCTGCCGGGAGCCGCTCATTGTCCGTGCCTTCTTGCACCGGTGACCACTCCCCGCCCTCGTCAGCCCTGGCTGTCATTGTTGGACGAAATCTAGGCAAGTATACCTAGTCGTACAAGTAATACGGTGGTGAGACCGATATCGTTCCCACGAGGACTGAGACAAGTACTAGCACGTACCAATTCAACTACTATCTAAGGGAACCTTTGGATGAGAGCTCAATATAAAATACCAAGCCCAAAACAAACAAAAGAAGGAACAGACTCTTTTTGGTTTTTTTATCAAATACTTGGAGTGCTGAAAAAGGTGGTTTTCAAATATGATAAAGATGTTGGGATTAAATTTCACTAAACCTTAGCCTCATGCAATACCAAGACTACCAATCCAGTTTATGCTTCAATTATTAAAATCAACCCACTAGATTACTCAAGCCCTAATTCATTAGATGACAAGAGCCTAAATCCCCTAATAGACCCTAATTCCTTAGGTGGCCTAATTAGTGGATTTGCATTAAGAGTAGAGATTACACAATTACTAATAAACCAAAATCCATTCCTAGATGCAAGGTTTACTAGGTGATTAATTCCATATCACGAATCGATAAGAACGTCCCCATTGCAAATCAAATCTCAAAATCAGTTCATGGATGATCAGACCACAAAAAGCATTAAGCGTAGGAATTAAACACTAATAGAGAGGCATAAACACGGATTGATAAATCAAAGCAATTACATGAAATTCGGTTTAGCTACATCTAATCCCAACAAAAAGGGATTTAACTACTCATGATAACAGAGAAAGCCAAAACCAAAACAATACAAACAGAGGAGGGAAGAAGCTCCATTGAAGCTTTCCACAGCCGTCACAGCAGCCCCCTGGTGCAGAGAACACGTTTTGGGTCTAAGTCTGCTCTCCAAAAGGTCCCTTTTTCGTTCTGCCCAGATGCCTTTTTATAGATTAGGCGCGCGTCACGGCCGTGATGGCCATCACGGCCAGGTCGTGACGGGTTCTGTCATGGGCGTGCTTTCAATTTTGAAGCATCACGACCGTGATGCTCATCACAGCTAGGCCGTGATCAGTTCTGCCTGTTGAGGGTCTGGTTGTCACGGCCATGATGCTCATCACGGCTAGGCCGTGACCAGTTCTGACTTTTGCATTCTTTCTCTTCAGCTCTGCTTGATCATGGCCGTGATGGTTATCACGGTTAGGCCGTGATGGGCTATGTTTGGCTCATTCTCTTCACTTTTCAAGCTCTATCTTCATCCGAGCTCCATCATGGTCAATTTTGGGCATTCTATCCTAAATTCCTGCAAAACAACACCACGAAACCACCTTACCCGTTCCAAGGTAAAAACTAACAAAAATCAAACTAAAATGGCCTAAACTATATGCAAATGCATGCAGAAATGTACATGAAATATGAGGTAAAATCATACTCATCAAATCACCCCAAGCTTAATATTTTGCTTGTCCTCAAGCAATCACTAAGGCCAGAAGATATAAATAATCAGAGCATGGATAGTAAACCAAGAACACGATTAACTAATCCAAGTAACAGGCATTTTCAAATAATTCACCAAGAGACAATCAATTTCAAGTCCAATTAGAAGCTTAGGTTTCCTAGACTCATATTCTCACTGATTCGGGCACCCTTTCTCACCTCACTCAAGTGTTTAAGGATATGTGACAATTCCTCAATTTCCTCAAGGAATGAATTTTACCATAAGCTTGACTATTAACCAAATCTCTACTTTATTAATGAAAACACATAAGAATCAAGAGGTCTTTTACTTTGGTTGTAACGGGGCCATGGGATTAATCGTTAGGTGGGAAAATGAAGAAGAGGAAATTTCAAGAAGGCTAACAAAATATCGAGTATTGCAAAGCACGACACCTTCTAAAATACCTTTTTGGGTTTTGATTCACTTTTCCACCATTCTTTCATTTTATTTTATTTCTCACTTCCTTTTGTCATCCCCTTCTCTATACTCTTTTATTTTTTTATTTTATTTTATTTTTTTGGAGAAGAGGGGATTTTCAGCTCAAGAGAAATATTTTCTAACTTTCTCATCCTATACTTTTTCAACTACCTTTTTACCCTTTTGTGCAATACTTTTAGAAGGTCTCTCATCAAGCATAATTCATCAAAGTATTTCAAGGTACCAAGAAAAGTATTTTATTCTTGTAGGCTCAAAATTGGGCAACTAAGGGGTAGCATTTAGTCAATCAAAGCTCAGAAGGCCAGAAAAATACCTAGTACCTCAATCATTTTCAAAAATGTTTTCAAAAATTTTTAAGCTTCAAAACGGTTTCAAGTCAAGTTCTAGAGAAATACAATCCAAGAGGAATAACACTCTATCACAAAGAATGGGGTAGATTTAGTGAGTACCCCTTTTTGGATCAAAAATCTCACATTTAGAAGGTCAAAAATCAATGAGAAACACAAATCTACGGAACCACATGCTAATTATCAACTATCAAAGATCATCTCAAGATTTATTATTTGTAGCCTTATCACAAGAATAAAAAAAATTGGTTCAAAAATTCACTATCTCAATTTATTTGGCACTAAGTTCTCACAATTGGATGCATAATCTAAGCAAGGGGCAATCTAATCATGTGATCATGCAAAACTATGCCTATGTGAATGCAACATGAAAAATGCAAAAATTCAAAAATTTGCAAAAATACCCCTACCCCAAGCTTAAGAATTTACATTGTCCAATGTAAATAATCAAGTCGGAGAGAGGAGAAAAATGGAACAACTTACCGAGGCGGTAGCGGGTGTTGGCTCACATGCCTAGACAAAGAGAGGCTGGAAAATGTGTCACGGCCGTTATGTGTATCACGGGCAGGCCGTGATTGATTCTGGTCCACAGGAGCTGGCCTGTCACGGCCGTGACCTCCATCACGGCTAGGCCGTGATGCTCTCTGATCTTCAGGGTCCTCTCATCACGCCCATGATGGGTATCACGGCTGGGCCGTGATCCTTTCTGTTTTTTCTGGCTGGCTCATCACGGCCGTGACCAGTGTCACGGCCTGGGCGTGATGGTTGCTGACTTTGCTTGTCCTTCCCTTTTTGCTTCTCCTTCCTTCTTACCCTGAAAACACTTAACCAATCTATTAATTTATGATGTTTTTCCTCTTGATCTTCTCAAATTATTCAAGAGTCAAAATCAAAAACAAATTAAAAAGGAAAAGAAAACTTGGGTTGCCTCCCAATAAGCGTTTTTTTAACATCACTAGCTTGACGGGTCGGTGATCTCAAGGATCACGAAGGTGCATAGATGTGGTCAATCTCTCAATGTCACCACCCAAGTAGGTCTTGAGCCTTTGGCCATTGACTTTGAAGGTCCTTTTTGAAGTAGGATCCTCCACTTCTATAGCTTTATGAAGTGAGACTTCTTTGACAATGAACGGTCCCGACCACTTAGACTTCAGCTTGCCCGGAAACAATCTCAGCTGGGAATTGAATAATAAAACTTGTTATCCCAGCTGGAATGTTTTCATCACGATCCTCTTGTCGTGATAAGTCTTTACTCGCTGCTTGTAAATGGCTGCATTCTCATATGCATTAAGGCGCATCTCCTCTAATTCATGCAGCTGATTGACTCTCTTTTCACCCGCCGGAGTGGCATCAAAATTTAAGAACTTCAATGCCCAAAAGGCTCGATGCTCCAACTCTACAGGTAGATGACATGCCTTCCCATAAACCATCTGAAATGGAGATATCCCCATAGAAGTTTTTAATGCAGTCCGGTAAGCCCACAAGGCATCGTCAAGCTTCTTTGCCCAATCTTTTCTTGAGGTGGCCACAATTTTTTCCAGAATCTGCTTAATCTCCCAGTTAGAGACCTCCGCTTGCCCATTTGTTTGCGGATGATATGGGGATGCCACCTTATGCCTCACATCTTACTTGGTCAACACATTTTTCAGTTGTGAGTTGCAGAAGTGAGATCCCCCATCACTTATAAGGACCCTTGGGACACCGAACCGGGCAAAAATGTTCTTCTTGATGAACTTAATCACTGTTTGTGCATCATTCTTCGGTGTTGCAATGGCCTCCACCCATTTAGAAACATAGTCCACCGCCACCAAGATATATTGATTGGAGAACGAAAGTCGAAGTGGACCCATGAAATCTATGCCCCAACAATCAAACACTTCAATCTCCAATATGTTTTGCAGTGGCATCTCATCCCTTTTAGATATGTTCTTGGTCCTTTGGCACTTGTCACAACTCTTCACATGATTGTAAGAGTCCTTGAAGATTGAGGGCCAAAAGAGCCCAGATTGGAGGACCTTTGCATTTGTCCTATCCCCATTGTAATGTCCACCATACGGAGAGTTATGACAATGCCACAAAATACTCCTCGCTTCCTCTTGACTAACACACCTCCTCCATAAGCCATCCGGTCCAACCTTGAACAAAAATGGGTCATCCCACATGAAATGGTTGGCATCCCAGAAGAATTTTTTCCTTTGTAGCCAAGTGAGGTGCTCTGGAACAATGTTGGCTGCCTTGAAATTTGCCATGTCGGCAAACCATGGTCTTTCATGCACTAGAAATACGGCCTCATCCGGGAACTCATCCCGAATGTGCTTTTCTTTTGCAGTAACCTCTTCATTCACTAACCGAGATAAGTGGTCAGCCACCATATTTTCGCTGCCCTTTTTATCCTTAATGACTAAGTCAAATTCCTGCAACAATAGAATCCACCTTATGAGTCTTGGTTTTGAATCTAACTTAGTCAACAAATATTTAATTGCAGCATGATCAGTAAATATAGTGACTTGGGACCCAATCAATTATGGACGAAATTTTTCCAATGCAAACATTATGGCTAGCAACTCTTTTTCAGTTGTTGCATAATTTATTTGGTTCTCATTGAGAACCTTGCTAGCATAGTGAATGGCATGGAAAAACTTCTCCCTTCGCTGTCCCAAAACTGCCCCAACTGCGTAGTCACTGGCATCACACATTAACTCAAATGGTGACTCCCAGTTGGGTGCAACAAGAATGAGAGCGGTGATCAACTTGTCTTTCAAAATCTGAAAAGAAGTAAGACAAGCGGTATCAAACACAAATGGAGTGTCCTTGTTCAAAAGGCTACACAACGGCTTGGCTATCTTTGAGAAGTCTTGGATGAACCGCTGGTAAAAACCTGCGTGCCCAAGAAAACTCCTCACACCCTTGACATTCACCGGTGGAGGTAGTTTCTCAATTACATCAATCTTGGATTTATCCACTTCGATCCCCTTAGCTGAAATCTTGTGCCCAAGCACAATTCCCTCCTGCACCATAAAATGGCACTTCTCCCAATTTAAGACTAAATTAGTGTCCATGCACCTCTTTAACACAGCAGCAATGTTAGACAAACAATTATCATAAGAGGAACCGAAAACAGAAAAATCATCCATGAAAACTTCAATGTATTTTTCTACCATATCAGAGAAAATGGAAAGCATGCACCTTTGAAATGTTGCAGGCATATTACAAAGACCGAAAGGCATCTTCCGATAGGCAAAAACTCCAAAAGGACATGTGAAGGCAGTTTTCTCTTGGTCTTCCGGGTTAACCGCAATTTGGTTATAAACCGAATAACCATCCAAGAAACAATAATAAGCTTGCCCGGCCAAACTCTCCAACATTTGGTCCATGAATGGAAGTGGGAAGTGATCTTTCCTAGTAGCTTGATTTAGCTTCCGGTAATCTATACACATTCGCCAACCGGTGACCGTTCTAGTTGGGATCAACTCATTCTTCTCGTTGTTCACGACGGTCATGCCACCTTTCTTGGGAACCACTTGTACCAGACTCACCCAAGCACTATCGGAAATCGGATAGATCATTCCGGCTTCAAGGAGTTTCAGCACCTCCTTCCTTACCACTTCTTTCATTGTAGGATCGAGCCTCCTTTGCGGTTGGACCACCGGTTTAAATTCAGCCTCCATCATAATCTTGTGCATACAAAATGCAGGGCTCATACCTTTCAAATCCGAGATGGACCATCCAATGGTTGTTTTATGTTCTTTAAGCACCCTTACAAGTTTCTCCTCTTCCAATTTGGACAATACATTGCTCACTATGATAGGATTTTCATCATTCTCACCAAGGAACACATATTTCAAGTGGGGAGGTAGAGGCTTAAGCTCTAAATGGAGCTTCTCTTGGACTTCATCCTTTTTGAGCTCTTCTTTCTTAGTATCGACAGCAAGTTGCTTGGGTTGAGCTTCCGAATCACACAAACACTCCTCAATTCCCTTCTCCTCTTTCTCATCAAGATTTTCAATAGAGTTCACAATTATCTTCTCAAGAGTAGAGGAGTGGTGCTGATGTTCAAAGGCTTCTTTAGCCACTACATCCACAATGTCCATGCGGAAACAATTCTCTTCATCACTCGGGCGATGCATAGCTTCAAATACATTGAAATTAACCTCTTCATCCTGCACTCTGAGTCGAAGTTGGCCTTTTTGTACATCTATCAAAGCACGACCAGTTGCTAGAAAAGGTCTCCCTAATATAAGTGGAACTTTTGCATCCTCCTCCATGTCTAATATCACAAAATTTGCTGGGAATATAAACTTATCCATTTTAACCAAAACATCTTCCAAAATACCATAAGGACGCTTGATTGATCTATCGGCTAGTTGCAATGCCATCCTTGTTGGTTTCACTTCACCACCTCCAAGCTTGTTCAAGATTGAAAGCGGCATCAAATTGATACTCGCCCCCAAGTCACACAAGGCCTTCCCAATAGCAACACTCCCAATAGTGCAGGGGATTGTAAAACTACCAGGATCTTTAAGCTTTGGAGGTAGCTTCCTTTGAAGTATCGCACTACATTCTTCCGTCAAGGCAACAGTCTCACCTTCCTTAAACCTCCTCTTCTTTGTAATCAATTCCTTCATGAACTTTGCATAAGTTGGCATTTACTCTAGTGCTTCAGCATAGGGTATGTTGATTTGTAACCTCTTGAAGATGTCAAGAAATTTGGCAAACTGCTCTTCCCTCTCCTTCTTCTTGCTTAAGTGAGGATATGACAACTTTACATAGGAAGGGATCTCTTGAGGCTTGTCTCCATCTTTCAAAATCTGACTTTTACTCCTCCTCAAAATTGAATTTTCATCCACTAACTTTTCTCTCTTGTCTTTTTCTCTATCTTTCTCTTCTTCCTCCATTACAACCTCTTTGCCTTTTTCCTCTCTTTTTTCAGCACTCAACTCTGTTTTTTCAGCAACTCTCTCATTTTTCAACACAGGCTCACCGCTCTCTTTCTCAAGACTTTTACCACTCCTCAAAACAATAGCCTTGCAATGCTCTTTACGATTTGTTTGAGTATTACTTGAAAAACTGCCGCTAGATTGTTCCGCTAGTTGCTTTGCAATTTGTCCAACTTGAACCTCCAAGTTCTTTATGGAAGCATCGGTGTTTTTATGGTTTGACATGGACATTTGCATGAATTGATTGAGGGTGTTCTCCAATGTTGAAGTCCGGTCTTGAGGCGGTTGTGTGGGAAGAGGCTTGCTTGCTTGTCCGGCATCTTGTTTCCAACCAAAACTTGTTTGATTCCTCCACCCTTGGTTGTAATTGTTGGAGTATTGGTTGTTACCTTGCCGCCCATAGTTCCCCATATAATTAGCTTCCTCATGGGAACTAGGTGTTGCCTCACAATTTCCATTATCATGATCTCCTCCACAAAAATCACATCTCATTACCTGTTGAGGTGGCATGGTTGTCCCTTGAATGGTTTGGAGTTGTTGTGGGAGTTGAGCTAGTTGCTTGGTGATGGACTCAAGTTGTTGTGTCATAAGCTTATTCTGAGCCAAAAGTGCTGTTTGTGAGTCTAACTCCAACACTCCCTTTCTTGATGGGGTACCTCGATCATGATGCATCAAATAGTCATTAGATGCCATAGCTTCTATCAAAGTCAATGCTTCCTCCGGTGTCTTTGTGTTCACGGAACCTCCAGCTGAGGCATCCAACATAAACTTGGTTGACGGCCTCAATCCATTGCAAAATGTTCGCATTTGGACAAGATCATCAAACCCATGATTTGGACATCTTCGGAGCAAGTCTTTGAACCTTTCCCATGTGTCATGAAGAGTCTCACCCTCTTGTTGAGCAAAGCTTGTGATATCACCCCGTGTTTTCACAAATCTTGAGACGGGAAAGAACCTTGCAAGAAATTTAGCCTCTAGGTCATCCCATGTTGTGATGCTCCCCCTTGGTTGAGATTGGAGCCAAGACTTGGCTCTATCTCTTAGAGAGAAAGGAAACAACCTGAGGCGAATTGCATCATCGCTAGCACCATTTATCTTCATCGTATCACATAACTCAAGGAAGTTGGAGACATGATTATTAGGATCCTCCTTGTCCATCCCGGCAAATAGATTTTGTGAAATCATATTCAAGAAAGCCGTCTTGATTTCAAAATTGTTGCAATTCACTGGAGGCCTCACTATGCTAGTGACATGCCGGTTGACATTTGTATTGGCATAATCCCCAAGTGTCCTCCGTGGAGCACCCTCACCATTGCCTGCCATCTCAAGTGGTTCTTGATGAACTTGTGAAGTGGAGGTCTCTTGTTCTCTTTCCTGCTGTGCTAATAACTTCTGCTGTCTTGCTTGACTCCGATTCTTCCTAGCCGCTTTCTCTATCTCAGGATCGTAGAGAAGTTGGTCAGCTGGGACAGTACCTCGCATGCACAAAAGCTTACAGACCAAGAATGTTAGCAACAGCAAAGAGAAACAGATTAGTAAAACAGAAAAAAAATAAAATTGTGCTTAAATTAGTAATCGAAATGAGTATGCTAATATTGAAACACAGTCCCCGGCAACAGCGCCAAAAACTTGTTGGACGAAATCTAGGAAAGTATACCTAGTCGTACAAGTAATACGGTGGTGAGACCGATATCGTTCCCACGAGGACTGAGACAAGTACTAGCACGTACCAATTCAACTACTATCTAAGCGAACCTGTGGATTTAAGGGAGCTCAATATAAAATACCAAGCCCAAAACAAACAAAAGAAAAGGAACAAACTCTTTTTGGTTTTTTTATCAAATACTTGGAGTGCAGAAAAAGGTGGTTTTCAAATATGATAAAGATGTTGGGATTAAATTTCACTAAACCTTAGCCTCATGCAATACCAAGACTACCAATCCAGTTTATGCTTCAATTATTAAAATCAACCCACTAGATTACTCAAGCCCTAATTCCTTAGATGACAAGAGCCTAAATACCCTAATAGATCCTAATTCCTTAGGTGGCCTAATTAGTGGATTTGCATTAAGAGTAGAGATTACACGATTACTAATAAACCAAAATCCATTCCTAGATACAAGGTTTACTAGGTGATTAATTCCGGATCACGAATCGATAAGAACGTCCCCATTGCAAATCAAATCTTAAAATCAGTTCATGGATGATCGGACCACAAAAAGCATTAAGCGTAGGAATTAAACACTAATAGAGAGGCATAAACATGGATTGATAAATCAAAGCAATTACATGAAATTTGGTTTAGCTACATCTAATCCCAACAAAAAGGGATTTAGCTACTCATGATAACAGAGAAAGCCAAAACCAAAACAATACAAACAGAGGAGGGAAGAAGCTCCATTGAAGCTTTCCACAGCCGTCACAGCAGCCCCCTGGTGCAGAGAACACGTTTTGGGTCTAAGTCTGTTTTAGGGTAAAAGTCTGCTCTCCAAAAGGTCCTTTTTTCGTTCTGCCCAGATGCCTTTTTATAGATTAGGCGCGCGTCACGGCCGTAATGGCCATCACGGCCAGGCCGTGACGGGTTCTGTCATTGAAGTGCTTTCAATTTTGAAGCATCACGGCCGTGATGCTCATCACGGCTAGGTCGTGATTAGTTCTGCCTGTTGAGGGTCTGGTTGTCACGGCCGTGATGCTCATCACGGCTAGGCCGTGACCAGCTCTGACTTTTGCCTTCTTTTTCTTCAGCTTTGCTTGATCATGGCCGTGATGGTTATCACGGCTAGGCCGTGATGGGCTATGTTTGGCTCATTCTCTTCACTTTTCAAGCCCTATCTTCATCCGAGCTCCATCATGGTCGATTTTGGGCATTTTATCCTAAATTCCTTCAAAACAACACCACGAAACCACCTTACCCGTTCCAAGGTAAAAACTAACAAAAATCAAACTAAAATGGCCTAAACTATATGCAAATGCATGCAGAAATGTACATGAAATATGAGGTGAAATCACACTCATCAGTCACAAATGCTGACCTTGATAAAGGTAACTTAGGATCTAAGAAATCTGTGGCTCAGTATGTTCCCAAGAAATCTGACAAGAAGGATCCTCAAGAACCTTTGGATCTTGATCCCGTGGTGCAACAGAAATCTTCTTTGGATAAGGGTAAGGCTATTCTGATAGAGAATGATCAAGGTCAGACAAGCTAAGAGCACCCTGAGAAAGAGGGTTCTCTTATTCCTCAATTAGACCCTGTCGAGGGTCCAGATATAGTGGTGAACTCAGATCTTAGAAGGAATATTAATCTTGTTATTACTAGGAATAATTTGATTGATCCTTTAAATATTACTCAACATAGTGATGATGATGATTCGATAGAAACTGTGTTTGATGAAGAAGTTACTCCAATTACATCTCATGACAGAGTTGATAATGGTAGGAGCTTATTTGTTATTGGCTCTGATTCGATTCAAGGTTGAGTCCAGAACTAATAATGGTAGCAATGTTAGAGTTGTGTACTCTGCCGGGGATATACCTGAGAGAGTGGTTAAAGACTTGACTGCTTTGGAAAATATATGGACTGATATGGTGGAGGAAAATCAATTAGAAGATCCTAATCATTCTCCTAATGTGGACCCTAATGCTCCTAAGGATGGTTTTGAAGTCGTGTTATCCAAGTCTCAAAAGAAAAAGCTTAGACAAAAGAAAAAGACTGATGTTCAATCTGAATACTCAACCCGAGCAAGGGTAGGAAAACAAAATCCTTCCAAATGAAGTGTCTCTTCTGGAATGTTAGAGGGATTACCAACTCCCCAACAATATTGGCCTTGAAGAAGCTCTGTGTTATGCACAAGCCTGACTTTGTTTTTTTTGCTGAACCTTGGATGGATAAAAGTAAGTTTCCTCCTTTGTTTTGGAAGAAGTTGAATTTGAAGGTTTTTGCTGTGAATGATAGGGTTCCTCTCTAGTCTAACTTCTGGTGTGTTTGTTCCGAGAATTTAAATCCTAGTGTGCTGGCTTTATCTAATCAGCATGTTTCCTTTTCAATTGATTTAAATGGCCAATTAGTTGGTTTATCTACTGTATATGCTTCCACATCATACCTGCATAGAATAAAACTTTGGCAGGAGCTTGTCTATTGCAATCCAGTTATCAGAATCCTGGTGTTTCATTTGAGATTACAATGTTGTGCTTGGTGCTCATGAATATAGGGGGAAGGTCTTCCATCTCAAATTCCATGCCAGGATTTTAGAGATTGGACAAACAGTAGCTGCCTTACTCATGTTTTGACCAGGGGTGTGCAATTTACTTGGTCCAATGGTAGGAAAGGCAGGAATCTCACAGAAAAGAGACTTGACAGAGCCATTTGCAATGACTCTTGGTTGGATTTTTGTTCTAGTGTCTCCTGTTGCTCCTTAACCAAATCCAGGTCTGATCACTTTACTTTTAGAATGTAAAAAGGAGATCCACTCTTTTCCTTCTTCCTTCAAGTTCTTAAGGATGTGGACCAACAATCATGACTATGAAAAGATTATTAAAGAGGTTTGGAATATGAGCTTTCAAGGCAGCCCTATGAGTATCTTATCTCAGAAGTTGAAAGAAGTGAAATTGAAACTGAAGGATTGGAACAAATTTGTCTTCGGCAATGTGAATGATAGGGTGAAGACTGCTATGGATGAGTTGGATCAGATTTAGAATCAACTTGATGTGGATGGTGTCAATGATGATCTCTGCAATCAGGAACAATTGGCTCAGTTAAAATTGAAACATGCTCTTCATGATCAAGAAGAATTTTGGCTTGAAAAATCCAGGCTGAATTGGCATCTTCATGGAGATAGGAACACAACATTTTTCCATAAGATAACTAAAGTAAGGAATGTATCCAAACAGATTACAATGTTGAAGAAGGAGGATGAAATCCTTACTGATCCTGCTGTTTTAGGATCCCATATTGTTGATTAATATGAGAACCTTTTTAAAGGTGAAACTGCTTGTGTTGATGATGGCCTTATGGATGAAGTTATTGCTCCTTCAGTATCTCGAGTTGACAACCTCATGCTAACTAACCTCCCATCTGTTTCTGAGGTTAAGGATGTTGTTTTTAATATGAACTTTGATGGAGCCCCTGGTCCAGATGGCTTTGGAGCCTTCTTCTTCCAAAATTCTTGGGATATTATTGAGCATGATGTGGTAGGTGATGTACTTCAATTCTTCAAGCATGGTTGGTTGCTGCTTGGGTTCAATTCGAATCAGACTGTCCTTATTCCAAAGTGCCTAATGATGATATGGTAGAGATGTTTAGAGCAATAGCTCTAGCCAATTTTAAGTTCAAGATCATTACTAAGATCTTAGCCAACAAGCTGTTTAAGATTGCTCCAAAAATCATTTCTCCCAATGAAAGAGGCTTTATCCAAGGTAGAGAGATTGGGGATTGTATATGTCTGGCTTCTGAAGTCATCAATTTACTGGATAAAAAAGCTTTTGGTGGTAATTTGGCTATGAAGATTGACATTAGGAAGGCATTTGACACAATTGATTGGAGATTCCTCCTTAAGGTTCTCCAATCCTTTGGTTTTGATACTAAGTTCTGCTCTTGGGTGGAATCAATCCTCAATTCTTCTAGACTTTCAATATCTGTAAATGGAAAGTATGCAGGCTATTTTTCTTGTTCTAGAGGGGTTAGGCAAGGTGATCCCTTGTCCCTTTTATTGTTTTGCCTAGCAGAGGAAGTTTTAATCAAAGGAATCACAAATGTGGTTATGAATGGGGGTCTGCAACTGATGTTTGGTGCTAGAAACTCTATTGTCCCTTCTCATATCCTTTATGCACATGACATTTTGATTTTCTGCAAAGGATCTCAAAGAAATCTTAACAACTTGATGCATCTTTTTCACATATATGGCTTGAATTCTGGCCAGATTATCAATCAGGGCAAATCTACTTTCTATGCAGGTTCAATTACTGCTAGAAGAAATATAGCAATTGATGAGTTCCTTGGTTTCAAAGTTGGTGCTTTGACTTTCACTTACTTGGGAATTTCCATTTTTAAAGGTAATCCAAAAAAGCAACACCTAATGTCTATTGCTGATAGAATTAAGTCTAAAATGGCTTCTTGGAAGTCTTCCCTGCTGTCCATGGCTGGCAGGGTACAGTTGGTTAAATCAGTCATTCATAGCATGTTAAACTACAACTTTTTGATTTATGTCTGGCCTATTAGCTTAATCAAGGAAGTGGATAAATGGATCAGGAATTTTATTTGCGGTGGTGACATCCAAAGCAGAAAAATTGTAACAGTTGCTTGACATAAAGTTTGTAAGTCTTTGAATGAAGGTGGCTTGGGTTTAAGATCTCTTAGAAGCATAAACAATGTAGCTATGCTCAAGGTATGTTGGGATTTGATCTCCTATAGCAATCAATGGGCTGTCCTAATGAGAGCCAGAGTCTTCAAAAATAAAATAGTGATTAACCATCATATATGCTCTTCAATTTGGCCTGGCTTAAAACCCTTAGTCAGCACCGTTCTGCATAATTCCTCTTGGATGATTGGTAATGGTGATAACATTGATTTTTGGATTGATTGATGGCTATCTGAGCCTTTGGTAGACCTTCTGAGCATCCCTGCTGATTTACATAATTCCCTTCAAGCTAAGGTTTCAGATTTTATTAATGCAGAAGAATGGTGTATTCCCAACTCTTTGCTCTAAAGGTTTCCTCAATTATTAAATCTTTTGAAGCAGATTCATATTCACCCTATTGGCTGCTTGGATGAGAGAATGTGGAATTCAACCTTTTCTGGCTCTCTAGCTCTAAAGGATGCTTACTCCTTTCTCAATCCTCTAGGGCCTATTTTGGACTGGTGTAAGATGCTTTGGCACTCTTGCATCCCTCCCTCCAAATCTTTACTGTGTTCGAGGCGTATTCTTCAAAAATTGCCTACTGATGAGAATTTGAGATCAAAAGGTTGTACTGTTGTTTCAGTTTGTTGTTTTTCCTATCTGATGCAGAATCAACTTGCCACCTGTTCTTTGATTGTTGTTTTACAAAATCTCTTTGGAATTGGCTTGGGAATGTTGCTGGCTTAGTCGTAAATTGCAACTCTCTGCAGGATATCTTGGATATCCTTATTCAAGTGGTGAATCCTCCTTGGCTTATCATTCAAATTTTGCATTCACAAGTTTTAATGTGACACCATTATTCTTCATCTTCTACCTCTTCCATTTTCTACTTTATTGTTCTTTAATTCTTCCAATTTACTTTTCATAGCTTAGATTTACTCTTCTTGTTCTTTACTTTCTAGTAATATATCAATTGTCTTCTCTTTTACTACTTTTGTTTTCTCTTGATTCTTCACTTGAAGATCAAGTTCATTTCAATTGTGTTCTTAAATTGTGTTTGATCTCAAATCTTAAAACGATTTGATCAAAGTAGATCCTAAAATGCTAAGTGATCAATCCTTGATCACATCATCTAGTGTGACCATCATGCTTTTGCTGAGCAAGTGGTTTCGTAAGCGGGTCAGCAACGTTGTCAAGTGTTGGTATTCTGTATATCTTCACATCCCTTCCATCGATAATCTCTCGAATAAGATGGAAACGCCCGAGTATATGTTTGGATCGTTGGTGAGATCTAGGTCTTAGCCTGTGCAATGGCCCCATTGTTGTCACAATAGAGATCAATGGGGTCCACAATGCTAGGAACTCTACCAAGCTCAATAATGAACTTCCTGATCCAAAAAGCCTCCTTTACTGCATTGGAGGCAGCAATATAATTGACTTCTATAGGAGAATCAACGATTGTCTCCTGTTTGAACTCTACCAGCTCACAGCGCCACCATTTTGGCAAAACACAAAACCAGATTGCGATATGGAATTATCCTTATCAGTTTGGAAGCTAGCATCAATGCAACCAATTACAGCAAGCTCTTCCTCGCCTCCATATACCAAGAACAAATCCTTAGTTCTTCTCAAGTAATTGAGGATATTCTTGACAGCAGCCCAATGACTTTCATCTGGATTAGTCTGGTACCTGCTCGTTATGCTCAAAGCATGCGAGACATCTGGTCGAGTACACAGCATCGCACACATGATAGATCCAATTACGGATGCATATGGAATCTTGCTCATGCGATCCCTTTCTTCTTGAGTGGATAGGGATTGTGCCTTTGATAGGCATAAACCATGTGACATAGGCAAGAGTCCCTTCTTGGATTCATGCTTATTAATGCGTCTCAACACTTTGTCTATGTATGTACTCTGACTCAGGCCAAGCAATCATAGTGACCTATCTCTATAGATCCTGATTCCCAATACATAGGTACCTTCACCCAAATCTTTCATAGAAAAGTCATTCCCTAACCAAGTCTTTACTTGTTGCAAGGTAGGGAAGTCATTTCCGATAAGTAGTATGTCATCGACATACAACACCAGAAAGACAACTATGCTCCCACTAACCCTCTTGTAGACACAAGGTTCATCTTAATTTTTGATGAACCCAAACTGTCTCACAACACCATCAAAACGAAGGTTCCAGCTTCTGGAAGCTTGCTTCAATCCATATATTGAACGTCGCAAATTGCATACCTTCCCGACATCCTCTGAAATGTCAAAACCCTCAGGTTATGTCATATACACATCCTCAAGGAGATTTCTATTAAGGAAAGCAGTCTTGACATCCATATGTCATATCTCATAATCATCATATGCAGCGATAGCAAGCAAGATCCGGACAGATTTAAGCATTGCAACGGGCAAAAATGTCTCATCATAGTCTATACCATGAATCTACTTGAAACCCCTAATGACCAATCATGCTTTATAGGTATGCACTTTACCATCCATGTCAGTTTTCTTTTTGAAAACCCACTTGCACCCTATGGGTTTTATGTGTCACCCTCTACCTCGCATGTTAATATAAAACATTTACTTAAAAGAGGTAAGATAAAAACATGCATTTATTTCTTAAAATAAAAACTGGATAAAAGGTACCACATTGTAACATCTCAACGCGGAAAGAAATATAGTTTTTAAAGAAACAAAACGTAAACATAAACATAAACATAACTCAACCCCGATGTCACATACAGAGCTGGTATAACCGTTCCGGAATAAAATCCACGGAATACAACTGAAACAACTAAACTAAAACAACTATAACTACTGATAAATCCTAACTAGAGTCGCGGCTCCTCAGAGTCACTCCTCCGCTGGCTGCTCACCGTCCTCTACATAAAGAGATACATTCCAAAATAGAAACAGAGAAAATGGGGAGTAAGAAAACACATAAACACATCGGCATGGAAGTAGTAAGCAAGATGAACATACATCATAGCATGGCATAGCAATATACAACATATAACATCATCATAATATAATCACATCAACATGCTATCTCAACCAACATATGCTATGCGGTGCAACACTACTCCGTTACACCATTATGCATGTGGATCCAAACTATCTCAGGAAGTCAACTTCGGAGTTACATATCCATATTGGCAAAAAGCACCAACGCCGGCAATTCACCAAACCATGGGTGAACCCCTTGGATAGCCGACGCACCATACCTTGGATGTGCCACCACGAGGGCGCACAGTTCACCAAACCTTGGGCAAACCACCCACAGACGGCCAGATCGCCGTACTCTAGGACGACCTCCCCTATGTTGATCTTCCCCCACTAACAACTCCAATGTTTGATGTATGAGCACAACAACAAACATGGCCACCACCTTGTTTGCTTGGGCCAATAGGCACCCAAGACGATCACCAACATCAACATCAACACCTCAACCCATAGGAGTTAAGGTCCCCTTGGACAAAAAGCACCAAGGTTCAACTTATCAACACCTCGACCAAAAAGCATTGATGCCACTTTGGCCAAAAAGCACCAAAGCATATCAACGTGAGGTAACCCATTGGGCACCAGCTTAACCAACTTGTTACTCTTGTTTATCTTAATTAATCTTTAATTAAGTTATCTAACTCTTCTTCATTCGATAGGTGTTTTATCAAGTTGTTGGGGACAGTTGGGGTGAAACACCCCTTAATTACCTTTAATTCACGTTCTGACCAATAAGGGGAGCACGGGCGTGCTCACCCCATCATGGTCGTGCTGCCACTTAAGTGGAGCACGGTCGTGCTCACATTCCAGCACAGTTGTACACAATGCGCGGCCATCTTCCAGATTCAATCTGGGAGTACGGTCGTGGTCCCTGTTCAGTATGGTCGTGCTCCTGGAGCCAACCGTACTGTTCTAGGCAGATTCAACTTGTGTTCTTGGAGTCAAACTCCCTAACACTCTCAAATCAGATCCTAGGGTCCATTGACTAATCCAATTGGCATCAAACCTTGTAACATCCCTGGCTGCTCTATGGATTGACGACCGTCCCCACAGACCAACATAGGTCTTTTCAACATGCTTTGTCCTCACTCACACGCTTCCTGAGAAAACTTCCTAGGAAGTTACCCATCCCAAAATTGTTCCAAGTCAAGCACTCTTAACTGTGGAGTTCTTAAGTGATGGGCTCCAGAAAAGATGATGCATCTTGTTGATATGGGTAGTACCAATCAATTCTTATAAGCCATCCTCAACTGTATAGTCCCATACCTACACAGTCTTAGGATCCCTCTCATTCGGGTGTGTAATCAGTTCGTTCATGTATCCCTCCGCGTAGAAGCCTGCCAGGAGCCGCTCCTTATCCGTGCCTTCTTGCACTGGCGACCACTCCCCACCCTCGTCGGCACCCGGGTGTTACAAACCTCACCTCTCATTAACAGATTCATGTTTTATGAAACGTTAGGGGAATTAATCCCTTAACTGTTACGTTAATTAAGAGTCCCATTAAACCAATTAGGGCCTTATTAACTGTTTCAACATAACGACAACATAACTCGGCAAATACCGCATCATGAACAATTTTACAACTATAACAACTAGGCATACCAATTAGTCAATCAAATCATAGGCATTGATAACAGTTTAGGCATAAGATGGCATTTAACATTCATAACGGTTAACAATATCGGGCCTATGGGAACCCCTCATCTTACGTTACCCCCTTATCTAATGTATACACTATCCTTGTCCCCATACCTGGTATGAAGAATCCGATAGTGACAACTCAACCGATAAACCAATGTGTCCCTCGAACGACTCAGTTAGCTTTCCAAGCCTTGGTCAAACAAAAAGGTCAAACCATTAGTTCCCAATTCTTAATAAAAGAAAGGAAACTAAAAGAGGGAGAAACCATTACCTACACCGATTGGCACAGACGAACAAGAACTTCCCAAGGATTTCCAAAACTCCTAGAACGTACCGAGTTTGGAGGAAAAAGGGGAAAGAACACTCCTAGCCGCAACAGGGTTTCTATTTGTGCCAAAATAGGGTTTATGAGAAAACCCTCAGTTACTGTTCTAAATTTAAAGGCATGGGCCCGACCATGGTCGTGCTCCTTGTTGAGCATGGACGTGCTCAACTTAGCGCCTACGAGGCGCGGTCTGCCCTCGAGCACGGGCATGCCCAACTTAGAGTCAGGGAGACGCCCTCTCTCAATGCTTGTAACTCGGACACTCACAAGACACAAGCCTAAGAAAGGGATTTTAAGGCTAAAAATCCCACTTAGCCCCTCAACAACGACTCTATGCTAAGTCTTAAGGCTTAAACAAACAAACAAAAAAACAAACAAACAAATAGCACTTAACGAAAAACGGGGTGTTACATTTTACCCCTTCAGGTGGTTCTACCAAGGTCCATACCTAGTTAGTGTACATGGACTCCATCTCAAATCTCATGGCCTCAAGCCATTTCTCAGATTTTGGACCAGTAATGGCCTCCTGGTAAGTCACAGGCTCATCTTGATCCATGAGTAATACATTACCTTGTTGAGTCATTAGAAATCCATATCCCTCAGGTTGGTGACATATCCTGTTAGACCTACACTGGTCTTGTGCTACTGGAGCAGACTGTTCTTCCACAACATCTTGTGAAGGTTGCTCTTGTTCCTCCATAGGTATGTCACTACTTTGTGACACTTGAATTTCTCCAAGGTCTATATTCCTCCCACCAGTTCGCGCGACAAACTCTTTGCCTTCGGAAGGATTGTAGAAATAGCATCCCTTGGTTTCCTTAGGATACCCCCACAAAGAAGCACTTATCATATTTGGGATCAAGCTTGGTAGAAACCTGACGTTTTACATATGCTTCACAACCCCAAATCTTCATAAAAGACATACTGGGTCTTTTACCAGTCCATATCTCATATGGTGTCTTTTCTACCGTCTTGGATGGAACACGGTTAAGTGTGAAAGCTGTTGTTAATAGAGCATGTCCCCAGAAGGAATTTGGAAGATCTGCATGACACATCATAGATCGAACCAATCTTGTCCAAACAAGAAACGGAAATGATATTCCTGCTAATCGCAGGCACAAAATAACAGTTTTCTAACTGAATAATAAGCCCAGTGGGCAAAGCCAACACATAAGTTACTACAGCTAAAGCAACAATTTTTGCTCCATTACCAACTCGTAGATCGACTTCACCTTTCGCCAATGGTCTACTCCTTTTTAGATCCTGCACATTTGTACAAATGTGAGAACCACATCCAGTATCTAATACCCATGATGCAGAAGTAGATAAATTGACTTCTATAACAAACATACCTGAGCTGGAAGTCCCACTTCCATTTTTCTTGCACTTTTTCAGGTATTTTGGACAGTTCCTCTTCCAGTGTCCGGTCTTACCACAGTGGAAGCACGTACCCTACTTAGCCACTCCACCAATATGCTTCAAGCTAGATGTGCTGGGTTTGAACTTGTTGTTGTCCTTGCCCTTGCCCTTCTGCTTGTTCATAGGCCTCTTGGGCTGCATCTTGCCCTTTCCAGGTTGGACCATCAAAATGGCCTTCCCTTTTCCCTTATTGATATTAGTTTCAACATTTCTCAACATGCCCAACAACTCTGGCAATGATTTGTCAAGATCATTCATATTGAAGTTCACGAGAACTCTTGGCCCAAAGCGTAACCCAGCCTCTCGAGATTCTCAATGTACCCAATCATCTGAAGCACATGAGGACCCACGGGGCTTCATTCTGCCAGCTTGCTTTGAAAAAGAGCTCTGGAAACTTCGTACCGGTCATGCCTTGCTTGCTCTTGGTAGAGCATATTGAGGTGTTCGATCATATCAAATGCCTCTATGTTCTAATGTTGCTTTTGAAGCTCAGAGTTCATGGTAGCAAGCACAAGACAGTCGACGTCCAAGGAATCATCCTGATGATTCTTATAAGCATACTTGTCAGCCTTGGGTGCACTCGCAGTTGGTGGCACCTCTAGCATAGCCTCTTCAAGAACATACAACTTTTTCTCTTGCTTGAGGACAATCCTCAAGTTTCTGTACCAGTCCAGAAAATTTATTCCGGATAGTTTGTTCTTCTCAAGGATAGATCGCAATGACAAGTTACTTGATGTGTTTGATGCCATGGTAATCTACATTAAGAAATGTGCAAAATATAAGTATCATGCCATAAACATATTCAATTAGGTCTTTAATTAAATACACTTCCCACTATTTTACTCAAACCAATGACCCTCAACATTGATTCGGAAAATCCCGTTGGAAGATTTTCTAGTGGGCCAAGATCCATATTTCACCCAGCTTCAAGCCAGCTTTGGCCGATCGCTTAAAGTTTGATTATTTAGGTAGGAAACACTTTCCAATTGCATCTCATGCAACTCTCGGATAGTTGGGTGAATAACTCTTATTCTAATTCATCCCCTGGACTAAAGCCCAACTTAACGCCTCTAAGCCTTTCAATCCTATTGAATATGACTTATTTAAGTTAGACCCAATAGATAACAATTAGACAATACAATTGTCCCATCACGTCTTACTAGTATAGAAAAATGCAGTCCGCTTTGACGGACCTACACTCATTCGATATTAGTCTTGATGAGTGCTATGCATTGGAAGACTTTTAAACTTAATATTTCCTTTTGAGGGATTTTTATTAAAATTGATCTCACCATTAGTTAAACTCTTTAACATGCTATATATCCATACATGCATGTCATACATATATCAAAAGCAAATAAATGTGATATGGTTATGGCCCCTGACGCATTGATTCTCCTAAGCCAATGAGAGAATCTAAACTAAAACCTAGGAGCGTCCAAGCTTCTCCAAGTATGATCTCCCACCAAGTCCTTTTATGACGTCACCTTCTTGACTCCATCATTACATTACAATATATTACATAAAGTAGAAACCTCGTTTTACATAATAAGAGAAGTTACAAATGGAATATAAGAGAAAGACACAACATGCAGGCCGTATTTCAAAATAAACCAAAAATAAAAGGACTAAGGCCATAACCATTTACAATGCATCACCAAATAAATAATAACAAACAATAATAATACACAATTATTATTATTAATATTGTCATTAAATAAGGATTTCAAAATCCGAATTCGAAAACATAACATATATATAATAAATCACATTTATTATAATTGATGTTGTTATTAATTGGTGATATAAAAGATTTCAAAATTTAATTTTGAATCATAACAGACACAATAATAATACACACTTATTATTGTTAATGCTGTTATTAATTAAGAGATATAAAATATCCAAAACATATTTGAATTTTGAAATCATAATAAAACACACATTAATAATACATTGAATTACTATTAATGTTTTTATTAATTAGGTGATACAAAATATCAAAATATTTGAATTTTGAAACATAATAGACAATAATAATAAAGCACATTTATTATTATTAATGTTCTTATTAATGTCACATTTTCATCCTGAATTGTGCCTCGCCTCCTTGACGGCTAGAGTTTCAACCACACAACGCTAAAACCACATGGTCCGCGAATGCTTCACGTCGCAAGGAATGGTAGCTTAGGGTACCAATACTTGGACCTTCATAGCCGCGAAAACATGAACTCTTCATGTCTCATAAAACCCTTAATGCCGCCATGATAGAACTGAAACCAATCATGTATAGCATTAACAGTTGACACTATCTCACATAATACAACGATTCCAGAACCAACGTACATATCACAAACATACAAAGAACCGCAAGGTGACACGTATATCATATACATACGAAATTGCTGAAACAAGTTTTCCAAAAACAGGTGCATATGAATTTTAGAAAACGATTTTCAGAAGAAAAAAAATCGCATAAAAGCATGTTATCACATATAATAGGTAAACCATACAAACAAAACCATGGTTTCGCAAGCGGCTCTAATACCACCGTTGGGAATTTACGCATCAAACCAAGCGCAGCGGCAAAAATTCCCACTAAGAATCCTAGCGAATGGTCATGGTCCATGTTCAAAAATTTACCTCTTGTAGCATAGACCTTTGATTTGAGTCGCTGCAAATCATGAGCGTTGCACGGATAACAATGCCTCTGCGTAGTCCACACGAACAGATAAACATGTAACACCGCCCCCCTCTCCTTAAGGTATTACTATGTAACACATGCAGAAGTAAATTAAAAGATAATTTGCTGGTTGCTTTCAGAAAATTTGTTTTCTTTTAAGTCAGAAAACTGGGGTATAAAATTTTCTTCTATAAGGATAACTATGAAATCCATCATACATACATTTTAAACGTAAAGTCACGTTCGTAACAAAGTTACCATGACATACAACATTTCTCTAAGTTTCCACTTTCGAAAGAAAAGTTCAAACTACAGATGGATGTATATGACACTACATTTACCGACCACTTTAGATATACAACCCAACTCAGACTCCTAAGCTGGTCATTCTATCAAATATTCATTGGAGAGACCCCCAATCAGAATACTTTCCCAACCTCTAACACTAGGTCTTCAAGTGACTTAGAAAGACTCCTCTGCAACATCGGTACTGGAGTACCAAGGTACTACAGCAAAACCCGAATAGACCTGATATAACTGTAAGAGTGAGATACCATCATAAGATATATCCCACAACAACCATATACATGATACATACATCACATAATCATATAAGCAGTTAAATCATGCATATGCACAATATAACAATGTTATATCAAAGGGTCTCAAACCCGCACAGTCAATCTTTGAAAATATGCATGGCACTTCAATATCAGGCTCTAACTTAATCTCATGAGATATCAACACCGTTTTCCATTGGAGAAGAATTAGAGTTGGTCAATCTCTAGCCCACCGGGAAGTTGCCTCCATACCCTCATGCATTTAAGGTCTCAGGACGAGCAACGTCACATGTGCCTCTGAACCGGTCACATGGACTGACTCCCAGATACCACCTTATATCTGATATGTAATAAAGCACGTCTGTCTGGGGAAATGCACATGAGAAAATATTTTATTTAAAATGTTTTCTTTGTGTTCATTCTTTTTCGCTGTTGCAGCTCAAAGCTAACGACATAATCATCATTTCTCCATCACTTGAAAACTTAGAAGCATAGGACACACAGTCTGAATGCTCAATCACAACGCCCAAGACCGATGCACCAGTCCTAGGCTTGTGATCGTAGAAAACAACATTCACCTTTAACAACGTTCATCACAACGTGGTTAGGACACACAGCCCACAACAACGTGATTAGGACACACAATCCACAACAACGTGATTAGGACACACAGTCCACAACAACGAAATCAGAACGCACTGTCCTCGATTTCGAGAATTGGACTCTCAGTCCAGAACATCATGAATAGGACCCATGGCCCCGAATTAACACTGATCCAAGATCACGTGCGTACAACTGAATACTAGAGGCGACGTCTCGCATACTATATTCTCTTTCTTAAGTACTTATTTTTCGTTCAGTGAAAATCAAATTCAAAACCGAATCCTCGATACCCTATCCAGGCTATCGGAAAGTTTCTAAAACATTTAGGAGAAAACATTTTCTTTGAAAATCTTTTATAAAGCATCTTTGAAATACTTTTATCTTTGAAAATCCCCAATAGGATATTGCCAAATAATCTTGGAAGTTTTCACTTTAAGACACATAGTTCGAAAATGATTTTTCTCTTGTATAACAATAGTTCACCAAAATCATTTCAACATTTAAAACAAGTACTTTAAGTTAAAATGAGCTTTTGGAAAAGAACACCAATCCCTTCATCTTCAAAGCTTATTAAGGTTTTTAATCCTTATAGCAGTTGAGCACAGACATAAGTCCGACTTAGCAAACTTTCAATCAACAGCAGTATATGTTATTAGTTCAATGCTAATATCACAGTTGAAAGCAGTTCATCACAGATATGCATTAAAACATTTAGAACAAGAACAGTTCAACATTAGATAATAGCATAACAGTTCAAGTTCATTAGATAACCAAGTAAGCTCAATCAACATATAAATATCCAGTTAAACACATACACAAATGTATACAGTTATTGAATATCTTTAGGAATTCCCCTCTTACCTCACGTCGGAGTTAAGAGTTTTGGATTTGAAAAGAAGGTTCACGAACGTCCTCGCTTCTTCGGCGATGGAAGTCTAAGGTTACCAACATAAAATCAAGATATAAAAGAAATCAACTCGAGAACACTAACCACAAGGTATAGGTTCGGTTCATACAATAAACTAGAATTAGGGGTTTCCGAAATTTATGCGACTCTTGGATTTATGATCCTTAAGTGCTAGAAGTTCATAAACAACAATCTTTTAACAAAGTTGAATTAAAAATCCCACTAAGTACTTGACTTAGGGTTTCGGCCAAGCATAGTGTAACAGCCTGATTTTTTGGTATGCGGTTAATAAATTAAAATATAAGTAATTATATTTTAATATGAAGTTTAGGAAATGTTTGTAATAAAATAAAAATCATATTCTTGATCTACCTTACGATAATAGCTCACAGTAAAATTTTCGGCTGAAAATTCAGACGGAAGTCGGTCTGCGTTTTCTCTACCAGTATAATTTTACTGAGCCGGAAACATAATTTTGACCCGTAAACAAGACGGTTAGTGTTTTTAGGATGTTTTGTGTGGGTATGGAAATTTTCACAAAATCTCGTCCGGGGCCAAATTCTAAGTATTACCCGAGCGAAATCGTCGAGAAATACGATCGGGGAAGTCATCTGATACGCAATGGAGCAGAGCACAAAGGAAACGAAAGGACTAGAAGAGACATGATGTGATGGCAAATAGTAACCACCATCACTCACCTTTTCAAAATTTTACCTTTTCAACTCTTTTCTCTCTCCTACCTTACCTCCACCTTACAACACCATACCTTACCACCATACCTCCCATACCTCCAATCTTCCTCAACAATCCACTTCAATTTTCTCTCATTTTCCTCTCATTTTCTCTCCAAAACCGTGCCCCCTTTCCCTCCATCTATATATACCCATTTCATCACTTCACTCACACTTTTCTTCTTCTTCATCTTCTTCCTTTCTTTAAAAAAAAAAAGTTCAAACCTTTAAAGCTTTGGTTTTTACTTCTCTTTTCAACTTGATTCCTTCATCAAAGTTGTTCATCTTCTTGAGGGTAATGATCCTATTTAGTTTTCTTTTCAAGTTCTTGCATTCATTTCATAGTTTATGCTTTATGTTTTCTTTAAGCTCTCAAACTTCTAAAAACTCTTAAAAATGGTAGAAAACTCCGTTTGAGTTGAAACCACTTCCTATGTTCTTGTTTTTACTCCTATTACAACATACTAAAAGACTGTGTAAAACAAAAATTTCGAACCCCTTTATCCATGCAAGGCCGAAACCATGCCTATGGTTTAGGTTGGATTTTGTTTCAACTTTTGCTTTTATGAACTTATATTTGAGTTCTATTCCAAGATGATCATGACCAAGGGCTCCTTTATACTAAAGGATGCTAGGTTTAAGTGATTGGAAAAGTTTTAATCTTTTTCATTGAGTTTCCTATGATGGCCGAAACTCATTTGTTTTGGACCTAGGATGTGTTGTTTTTATTTTCCAAGATGATTATGGATTAAAGCTCCTTATGTGAAAGGATGCTATATCTAAAAAGATTGGAACATTTGAGGTTGTTTCTCTTCCAAAATGATTATAGATCGAGCTCCTTAATATCAAAGGATGCTATGTCTAAAAGATTGGATGATTTAAAGATTTCTAGCTTAAAAATCCTATGATGGCCGAAACCTAAGGTTTATGGACCTAGGATGCCTTGTTTTTCATTTTCCAAAATGATCATGGTTTTAAGCTCCTTACTATGTATGGATGCTAAGCTAAAGAGATTGGAAAGTTTGGAAATTTCTAGCCAATTCAATTATGTTGGCCGAAACTTATATTAAAGGAAATAAAATGTTTTTGATTTGCTTTGTGAAAACTAGTACTTGATTCATACTCCTTAATACTCTAAGATCATTGATCTAAGAGGTTGTGTCGATTTGAAAATCCTAGCCTATTTTGTTATACAAGGCCGAAACCTACCCTAAGTGGTTGGATGATTTTTATTCCATATTTTCAACTGATGCCAATTTATTTAAGTTACCTAGAGTCTAAGTGATAAGTATCCAAAAGCTTAGGTTGAGGAAACAATCCTAGCTCTCATTTGAATTAAATGGCCGAACCTAGCATAATGAGGGCATAGATGAATTTGTTTGATTTATTTTTAATTATGTTGCTTGGTTGAAGGTGGTGTTGGTAACTTGTGGTGTGGCAACGAGGAGCTTCGAGTTCGGAAGTTCGGTGAGAACTCAGGTGGGGGAAAGAATCAATCTACCGTCGGGAACGATAAGTAGTAGATTATATATTAATTGTGTAGGGTGACCCAAACCCTACTAGAAAATCGAATAATCGACAAGACCAAAATCACGTTGGAGTTGTTTTTCTGTAAAACCAATGTTGATTCGGGGATTGTAGGTTTATCGGTGTTGGATTGCTTATATGATATTGGGAATGTATGAATTTATTGATGCTGATATTACTGTGATATTTTATGATGATTGATATGTTTATGTGAGAATGTATTATAGCTTGATGATAATTGAACTGCTTTGTTCCACAATGTTTTGATATATGGTTAGAGATTTTGATGTGTATTAATACATGATAATTAGAGTAATGTGTGCGGGGGTTCATGAGATCTGAGTTTAGAAGTGCCTAACCGAGATGTGATTATTGTTGGGTTTATTCATGAAATAGTGATGAGAGGTTACGGCACTAGGGGGTGACCTGAAACATGGTCTGTGATATTTTCATATGATCGACTTGAAACATAGTCTGGTTGACTTGAAACATAGTCTGGTTGGCTTGAAACATAGTCTGTTTGACTTGAAACATAGTCTGGTTGGCTTGAAACATAGTCTGGTTGGCTTGAAACATAGTCTGGTTGACTTGAAATATAGTCTGATTTACTTGAGATGGAAATTTGGATACGTGGCTGTGGCAAAACATTCATACTGCATTGCATTGCATCATGACAAAGGGTAGAGGAGGATATATATCAATTTGAGGATGACTTGTTATAAATGTGTGTTGATTGTCTATGGCAATTAGTGTATCATTTACTATGAATCTTTTTCCACTTTTGATGATAGCATGTTTCTTATCCCCTGTACTTTTCTCTGCTTTGTTCTATCTTTTATGGCTCGTGTTCGGAGATCTTGTTGATGAGCCGAACGAGGAGGAGCTGGACGGAACTCCTTACGAGCTGGATGCCGGAGGACGAGCTGTGACCCATGATGAGTAGGGTCTAGTCCTAGTTATGGCCAGTGCGTCTGTGTCACGACGCTTTATCTTTTCCGCCTTTACGTTTGTATAACTTGTACACCTGTTAGGGCTCCTATTGTCGGGATGCTCTAAAACAGTATTTTGTTTAACTCTGATTTCACTTACATATGCTTAATATGGTCATGTTTTCTTATTCCTGTTCTACATGAATATGTTTACTTAATAATTTAAGTTTTAATTCCGCCGTATTTTCATGTTAAGTTTAAGAATAAGAACATAATAATCAAGTTTATTTCCAAATAAAACACCGAGGCACAGCGGGGTGTCTCATTATGGTATTAGAGCCGTTTGGTTCTAAAAACGGACTGTGGGTTATGTCCGATCAGAATCAAGGACTGCTAAGTTTAGGTGTTGTTACTGGCCGTGTCTAGTTGAATCCACATCGGATTTAGACTATGTTTAGAAGTGGGGTAGAGTGTCCGAACCTAATGCGAAACAGTTAATATTAGTATGGCATATGGTATTTATATACTTGCTTATGTAGTATTATATGTCATACTAATTAGAGTGAATGGTTTCTTTCACTCAGAATCATGGCACGTGGAAGAGGACGTCCATCAAACAGTGGAGGAAGGACTCCAGAAAGAGTAATCGGAGCTGTCAATGGAGGAGGATCATCTTCGACTCCAAACACAATGGAGACAATAGCGGCTGCTTTGCTATTGCAAACCCAACAGAATACTGAGATGCTGCAAATGAACAAGGACCAGCTCGAGATAAAGAATCAGAGGAGGGCAGCAGCAGCTGAGGATGCCGGATTGACAACTTTTATGAATGGAAAGCCACCTCAGTTCCACGGAGAGTATGATCCTGAAAAGGCTGAATGGTGGATACAAGAGATTGAAAAGATATTCGACACTATGCGCTGCCGAGAGGATAAGAAGGTGACTTACGCTGCCTTTATGCTGACCGAGGGGGCAGAATTCTGGTGGAAGGGCAAGAGAAGGTTATTGGAAGCTGAGGGTAGTGTGATCAACTGGAAGCTATTCACTGATTGCTTCTTTGAGAAGTATTTTCCGCGTACGATTAGATGCGAGAAGGAGAAGGAATTCACGAATCTCAAGCAGGGCAACATGTCTGCTTGGCGAGTATGCCTCGAGGTTTGAGGCGCTGATCAAGTTTTCGGAATACTATCGAGGTTCCCTAATGAGGACCGGCAATGCAGAAGGTTTGAAGAGGGACTCGGGGATGAGCTGCAGCAAGGGCTGTAGTGTCTCTGGACATACAAGACTTCCTGAGCTAGTAGAGAGATGCGGTGCCATCGAAAGCATAGACTTGAGGATGGCTAATGACCAAAAACAACCGAGGACCAGGGGGTCCTAATTGGTCAAATTTCCGAGGCGTGGAGGAAGTAATTCTCGGTGGAGACAGAAACCATATGCTAAGCCACGGGCGAAGCAAGGACCAGGACCAGCAATGAACGGGTCAGGCCGATCGCATAATGTAGTTTGCTTCAGATGTGGAGGGCCACATTATGCCAACAACTGTCCAAGTAGGCCCAACTGTTTCAACTGTGGGAAACAAGGCCACATAGCACGAGACCGCATACTGCTAGGTTAAACAACAATCAACAACTCATTGGAAAAAGTGTTGGAGATCATAGAGGTGACCCAAAGAACTGCGACCACAAGCCCCTTTGGAAGGGTGTTTACCGTGAGGGGAGATGAATCCACTCAATCCGCTGATCTTATACAAGGTTTGTGCCTGATAGCTGGTAAACTCTCTAATGTGTTGTTTGACTCAGGCGCTACTCATTCTTTTATATCGCATGAGTGTGTGGATCATCTGAAATTGACTGTGTCTAAATTGCCTTATACCCTTATGGTATCTACTCCAACTAGTAAACCTTTGATTACCATATCTGTTTGCTTAAAATGTCCTATAGTGCTTGAAAACCGAGCTTTTGTTATAGACCTTATCTGTTTGCCTATGCAACAGATAGATGTTATCCTTGGCATGGATTGGCTTTCGGCTAACCATGTAATGCTAGATTGTTCTAGTAAGACCCTATCATTTCTTGAGCCTTCTAGTATAGTATTCCGCCAATGAAGGAGTACCTTTGAGGAGTAACAACTCTCGGGAGTTTGTGATGCTTTTTGCAATGGAGGCTAATGAGATCCCCAGCAGTAGATTCTATGCCTATCGTGAGGAGTTTCCCGAAGTTTTCCCCAGGACGTTCCAGGTTTGCCACCGAGAAAGAGAAGTGGAATTCACTATAGATCTCGTACCAGGGACAGGGCCTATATCTATAGCACCGTATCGGATGTCACCAGTGGAACTAGCTGAGTTGAAGGAACAATTGGACGATATGATGGGGAAAGAGTTTATCAGACCGAGCGTTTCACCTTGGGGTGCACCGGTGTTGTTCGTTAAGAAGAAGGATGGAAGTGCGAGGTTGTGCATGGATTACAGGCAGTTGAATAAGGCGACGATTAAAAACAAGTATCCGTTGCCTAGAATCGATGACCTAATGGATCAGTTGAAGGGAGCGTCAATATTCTCTAAGATCGATTTGAGGTCCGGGTATCACCAGATTAGAGTAAAGAAGGAAGATATACCCAAGACGGCTTTTAGGACGGGGTACGGGCACTATGAGTATTTAGTTATGCCTTTCGGTGTAACTAATGCGCCAGCCGTGTTCATGGATTATATGAACCGAATTTTCAGACCGTTCCTCGATAAGTTTGTCGTTGTGTTCATCGACGATATTCTTATCTACTCTCATACGCGGGAAGAGCATGAGGAGCATTTGAGATTGGTACTGCGAGTCTTGAAAGATAGGCAGCTTTATGACAAACTTTCCAAGTGTGAGTTTTGGCTGGAAGAAGTACAATTTCTAGGGCATGTAATTAACAAAGAAGGAATAGCCGTAGATCCAGCTAAGGTTGAAGCAGTTCTTAAATGGGAATGACCCAAGTCAGTGAGTGAAATACGGAGTTTCTTAGGACTTGCTGGATATTATCGGAGGTTCATAGAGGATTCTCTAAGATTGCGCTGTCTATGACGCAGATTAACAAGAAAGGATACAGCTTTTGTGTGGACGGACAAGTGTGAGCAGAGTTTCCAAAAGTCGAAGGAAAGATTGACTACATCACTGTGTTGATCTTACTCGACCCTCTAGGACAGTTTGACGTATACTTGTGATGCGTCATACCAAGGTTTAGGTTGTGTTCGATGCAAGAGGGAAGAGCAGTGGCTTATGCTTCCCGACGATTTGCGAATTCATGAGAGGAACTATCCGACTCATGACTTGGAGTTAGCAAAGCAATAGTGTTCGCATTGAAGATTTGGCGACACTTTTTGTATGGAGCAAGGTTTAATGTTTTCAGTGACCACAAGAGCCTAAAGTATCTTTTTGATCAGAAGGAATTGAACATGAGACAGCGGAGGTGGATGGAGTTCATCAAAGATTATGATTTTGAGTTACTGTACCATCCTGGGAAGGCCAATGTGGTAGCAGATGCTTTAAGTAGGAAGTCCTTGCATGTATTCACAATGATGGTTAAGGAGTTGGAGTTGTTAGAACAATTCCGAGACCTGAACATAGGAATGGAGTTAAGAGAAAATAAAGTTTGTTTGGGTAGGATCACTATTAGTAGTGATTTCATGCAGGATCTCAAGGATAAGCAGATTCAGGATTTGTACCTTCAGGAGATAAGTAAAGGAATAGACGAGGGAAAAGTTTCTGAGTTCACTAGAGGAACAGATGGTGCATTAAGGTTTAGAGATAGAATATGTGTGCCAGAGGATGCAGAGCTTAGGAAGATGATTTTAGAGGAGACACATAAAAGTAAGTTGAGTTTCTATCCTGGATCCACAAAGATGTATCAGGATTTGAAGAAAATGTTCTGGTGGAAGAGGATGAAGAAAGAAGTAGCGGAGTATGTCTTATCTTGCCTGGTGTGTCAGAAGGCGAAGATCGAACATCAAAAACCAGCAGGATTATTGCAATCTCTAGATATCCCAGAATGGAAATGGGATGGTATAGCTATGGATTTTGTGGTCGGATTACCACGGACTCCGAAGAAGCATGATGCAATTTGGGTTGTCATTGATAGATTGACGAAGTGTGCTCACTTCTTGCCTATTAGAGAAGGTGATAAATTAGAGAAGTTAACCCAGATTTACATCGATGAAGTGGTTAGGTTGCATGGTGTGCCATCAAGTATTGTCTCAGATCGAGATCCTAGATTCACCTCTAATTTCTGGAGACAATTGCAAAATGCTTTCGGATCGAAGTTGAGAATGAGTTCTGCCTATCATCCCCAAACCGATGGGCAATCAGAGAGGACAATTCAATCATTGGAGGACCTATTGAGAGCTTGTGTGTTGGAACACACTGGCAGTTGGGATGCGTTTTGCCATTGATTGAATTTACTTATAACAACAGATTTCCACAGAAGATTGGAATGGCACCATATGAGGCGTTGTATGGCAGAAAGTGTAGGACCCCATTATGTTGGTATGAGACTGGTGAAAACCAAGTTTTGGGTCCGGATGTGGTAAAATAGACTACGGAACAAGTCAGGAAGATAAGGGAAAAGATGAAGGAAGCACAAGATAGGCAGAGGAGCTACAGTGACAAGAGGAGGAGACCATTAGAATTCCAAGAAGGTGATCACATATTCTTGAGAGTTACTTGAAAACCTGGAATTGGCAGAGCTATGAAATCCCGAAAACTTACTCCTCGTTTCATTGGACCTTTTCAGATTCTTCGACGAATTGGGCCAGTAGCTTACCAAATTGCCTTTTAACCTAATCTTTCCAACGTTCATGACGTCTTTCATGTTTCTCAATTGAGAAAGTACCACCCTAATCCATCTCATGTGATTGAGTCTGAGTCTATACAATTGCGAGAGAACTTGGAGCATGAGGTATTACCCTGTAAGGATCACGAGATAGACGGATCAAGGAACTTCGCGGTAGGCAGATTCCTTTGGTTAAAATCTTATGGGATGAAGCTACTGGAGATGCAACTTGAGAACGCGAGGCGGATATGCAACAACAATATCCACATCTTTTTCGAGGTACGTAAATTCCGAGGACGGAATTTTCTTTTAAGAGGGGTAGTAATGTAATGTGACCTGATTTTTTAGGTATGCGGTTAATAAATTAAAATATAAGTAATTATATTTTAATATGAAGTTTAGGAAATGTTTGTAATAAAATAAAAATCATATTCTTGATCTACCTTACGATAATAGCTCATAGTAAAATTTTCGGCTGAAAATTTAGACGGAAGTCGGTCTGCGTTTTCTCTACCAGTATAATTTTACTGAGCCGGAAACATAATTTTGACCCGTAAACAAGACGGTTAGTGTTTTTAGGATGTTTTGTGTGGGTATGGAAATTTTCACAAAATCTCGTCCGGGGCCAAATTCTAAGTATTACCCGAGCGAAATCGTCGAGAAATACGATCGGGGAAGTCATCTGATACGCAATGGAGCAGAGCACAAAGGAAACGAAAGGACTAGAAGAGACATGATGTGATGGCAAATAGTAACCACCATCACTCACCTTTTCAAAATTTTACTTTTTCAACTCTTTTCTCTCTCCTACCTTACCTCCACCTTACAACACCATACCTTACCACCATACCTCCCATACCTCCAATCTTCCTCAACAATCCACTTCAATTTTCTCTCATTTTCCTCTCATTTTCTCTCCAAAACCGTGCCCCATTTCCCTCCATCTATATATACCCATTTCATCACTTCACTCACACTTTTCTTCTTCTTCATCTTCTTCCTTTCTTTAAAAAAAAAAAAGTTCAAACCTTTAAAGCTTTGGTTTTTACTTCTCTTTTCAACTTGATTCCTTCATCAAAGTTGTTCATCTTCTTGAGGGTAATGATCCTATTTAGTTTTCTTTTCAAGTTCTTGCATTCATTTCATAGTTTATGCTTTATGTTTTCTTTAAGCTCTCAAACTTCTAAAAACTCTTAAAAATGGTAGAAAACTCCGTTTGAGTTGAAACCACTTCCTATGTTCTTGTTTTTACTCCTATTACAACATACTAAAAGACTGTGTAAAACAAAAATTTTGAACCCCTTTATCCATGCAAGGCCGAAACCATGCCTATGGTTTAGGTTGGATTTTGTTTCAACTTTTGCTTTTATGAACTTATATTTGAGTTCTATTCCAAGATGATCATGACCAAGGGCTCCTTTATACTAAAGGATGCTAGGTTTAAGTGATTGGAAAAGTTTTAATCTTTTTCATTGAGTTTCCTATGATGGCCGAAACTCATTTGTTTTGGACCTAGGATGTGTTGTTTTTATTTTCCAAGATGATTATGGATTAAAGCTCCTTATGTGAAAGGATGCTATATCTAAAAAGATTGGAACGTTTGAGGTTGTTTCTCTTCCAAAATGATTATAGATCGAGCTCCTTAATATCAAAGGATGCTATGTCTAAAAGATTGGATGATTTAAAGATTTCTAGCTTAAAAATCCTATGATGGCCGAAACCTAAGGTTTATGGACCTAGGATGCCTTGTTTTTCATTTTCCAAAATGATCATGGTTTTAAGCTCCTTACTATGTATGGATGCTAAGCTAAAGAGATTGGAAAGTTTGGAAATTTCTAGCCAATTCAATTATGTTGGCCGAAACTTATATTAAAGGAAATAAAATGTTTTTGATTTGCTTTGTGAAAACTAGTACTTGATTCATACTCCTTAATACTCTAAGATCATTGATCTAAGAGGTTGTGTCGATTTGAAAATCCTAGCCTATTTTGTTATACAAGGCCGAAACCTACCCTAAGTGGTTGGATGATTTTTATTCCATATTTTCAACTGATGCCAATTTATTTAAGTTACCTAGAGTCTAAGTGATTAGTATCCAAAAGCTTAGGTTGAGGAAACAATCCTAGCTCTCATTTGACTTAAATTGCCGAACCTAGCATAATGAGGGCATAGATGAATTTGTTTGATTTATTTTTAATTATGTTGCTTGGTTGAAGGTGGTGTTGGTAACTTGTGGTGTGGCAACGAGGAGCTTCGAGTTCGGAAGTTCGGTGAGAACTCAGGTGGGGGAAAGAATCAATCTACCGTCGGGAACGATAAGTAGTAGATTATATATTAATTGTGTAGGGCGACCCAAACCCTACTAGAAAATCGAATAATCGACAAGACCAAAATCACGTTGGAGTTGTTTTTCTGTAAAACCAATGTTGATTCGGGGATTGTAGGTTTATCGGTGTTGGATTGCTTATATGATATTGGGAATGTATGAATTTATTGATGCTGATATTACTGTGATATTTTATGATGATTGATATGTTTATGTGAGAATGTATTATAGCTTGATGATAATTGAACTGCTTTGTTCCACAATGTTTTGATATATGGTTAGAGATTTTGATGTGTATTAATACATGATAATTAGAGTAATGTGTGCGGGGGTTCATGAGATCTGAGTTTAGAAGTGCCTAACCGAGATGTGATTATTGTTGGGTTTATTCATGAAATAGTGATGAGAGGTTACGGCACTAGGGGGTGACCTGAAACATGGCCTGTGATATTTTCATATGATCGACTTGAAACATAGTCTGGTTGACTTGAAACATAGTCTGGTTGGCTTGAAACATAGTCTGTTTGACTTGAAACATAGTCTGGTTGGCTTGAAACATAGTCTGGTTGGCTTGAAATATAGTCTGATTTACTTGAGATGGAAATTTGGATACATGGCTGTGGCAAAACATTCATACTGCATTGCATTGCATCATGACAAAGGGTAGAGGAGGATATATATCAATTTGAGGATGACTTGTTAGAAATGTGTGTTGATTGTCTATGGCAATTAGTGTATCATTTACTATGAATCTTTTTCCGCTTTTGACGATAGCATGTTTCTTATCCCCTGTACTTTTCTATGCTTTGTTCTATCTTTTATGGCTCGTGTTCGAAGATCCTGTTGATGAGCCGAACGAGGAGGAGCTGGACGGAACTCCTTACGAGCCGGATGCCGGAGGACGAGCTGTGACCCATGATGAGTAGGGTCTAGTCCTAGTTATGGCCAGTGCGTTTGTGTCACGACGCTTTATCTTTTCCGCCTTTACGTTTGTATAACTTGTACACCTGTTAGGGCTCCTATTGTCGGGATGCTCTAAAACAGTGTTTTGTTTAACTCTGATTTCACTTACATATGCTTAATATGGTCATGTTTTCTTATTCCTGTTCTACATGAATATGTTTACTTAATAATTTAAGTTTTAATTCCGCCGTATTTTCATGTTAAGTTTAAGAATAAGAACATAATAATCAAGTTTATTTCCAAATAAAACACCGAGGCACAGCGGGGTGTCTCACATAGATCAACATGCTAGGAATTTCTAAACTTTCCAATCACTTTAGGTTAGCATCCATACATAGTAAGGAGCTTGAAAACATGATCATTTTGGAAAATGGAAAAATCAAATGTCTTAGACCATGAACTCTTAGGTTCGGCCTTAACAAGTTTGTGAGGTTAGAGATCTTTAAATCATCCAATCTTTTGGACATAGCATCCTTTAACATTAAGGAGCTATAATCCATAATCATCTTGGAAAACAAAATAAAATAACACATCCTAGGTCAAATGTTACATTCAACCATCATAGGAAAATAAAGCAAGAAAATATTTTAAACTTTCCAATCACTTAGACATAGCATCCTTTAACATAAGGAGCTTTTTAGTCCATGATCACTTTGGAAAACAAAACTCAACATCTTTGCCATAACCATTTAAGGTTTCGGCATTTTCAAGAAATAGGGGTTAGAAATCCTCCAACTTTCCAATCTCTTGGACTTAGCATCCTCCTATATCAAGGAGTCTTAATCCATGATCATTTTGGAAAACAAAACTTAAACACCATTACCTTAAAACTCATTGGTTTTGGTCTTTACATACAAATATGGTAAAATCTTTAAACTTTCCAATCACTTAGACATAGAATCCTTTAACATAAAGGAGCTTTGGTCCATGATCATCTTGGAAATGAAACTCAAATACAAACTCATACATGTAAAAGTTGAAACAAGATTCACCTAAACCATATACATGGTTTCGGCCTCCGGAGGAAGAAGAGGTTAGGAAAATTTGTTTTACACAACCTTTTAGTATGTGATATTATGAGTAAATACAAGAATATAGAAAGTAGTTTCAACTCAAAAGGAGTTTTCTACCATTTTTGAGAGGTTTTAGAAGTTAAAAGCACATAAAAAAACATATGAAGAAAACTTTGAAACAAAAGATGAAACTTTGAAAAAGAACTACATGGAAGTATTACCCTTAACAAGATGAACAACTTTGATGAATAACTTTAAGAGAAAATCTTGATAAAAATGTAAACTTTGTAAGAGAGAAGAAGAAGAAGAAGAAATGTAGTAAGGTGTAAATGTGAGAAAATGGTGGAAAGTGATGAAGGGTGGAAATGAAGAGTATTTATGGAGAGTGAGGGAGAGAGACCACGGTTTTGAGAGGAAGAAGAAGAGAAGAAAGAAGGTGGGTTGCTTGTAGAGAGGATAAGGAGTTAAGGTGATCTGATGTGATTGGAGAGAGAAAGATGAAAAAGTGAGATTTGAAAAAAAGTCAAGATTCACTTTTGAGGTGTGTCATAGCCTTCACATCAAGTCTCTTCATGTCACTTCATCCTCTTGATGCTCTGCTCCATTGCGTATCAGATGACTTCCCCGATCGTATTTCCCGACGATTTCGCCTGGAAAATCCCTAAGATTTGGCCCCGAACAAGATTTTTCGAAAAACTCCAAAACCACACAAAACATCATAAAAACACTAACTGTCTCGTTCACGAATTAAAATTTGGTCTCTAGCTCAGTAAACTTGTACTGGCAGTGAGAACACAGACCGGCTTCCTTCTGAATTTTCAACCGAAATTTTTACCGTAACTTCATACGATATAACAACACAAGAAAATAATTTTTTTTAATTAAAATCATCCTCTGGGTTTAATCTAAAATAAACATATTTAAATATGTATTTACTACTACAGAAAGCATAGGAAAAACAGAGTGTTACAAAACATGTCCCACGTGTTCGTTCTCGGAGTGCGTCTCTAAGCATTGCTAGGTGGGAAAAGAGACTCGACGGTGTTTTCCTTTTCATGCAAACTGAGTGCAGAGTGCGGCCAGAGAGATTGTTATGCGGCTCAACACTCTTACACTACCATATATAGGTAGGCGCACCTCTAGGGAGAAAAGGGTTTAACCTAGCCTTCTTGGGCTCATCTATCATGAGGGTGGCTCAATAGAAATTTGGGTCTAACCCAATTTCTTTTAGTTCCGATTAATCTGCTCTAAGTGTGTGACCCTATAGGTTCCCATAACGTTGGCAATAATATTAAATCATATTTAATATTATAAACAATGAGCGGTGTCTAGCAACACATAATTGCTACCAAAGTAATGAGAAAGTCAGTGATTTGACATAACATTTCTGTGACTAATGTTCATGTGTACTATTATCCCCTTGTCCTTATATCTATATTGAACACAAGGCATAGAATGTGTCACCCTTGTATAGTTCAATATCACGTTCCTTGATACCTGTAACGCCCTTCGTTAAAATTGTAGCCCAAATTAATTTTCTATAAAAACCTTTAAATTAAAATAATCGAGTCATAAAATTTTTCACAATAAATTTAAGTTTGAAAGTATCTTGTATATTAAAAATAATTAAATAAAGTAATAGTGCTAAATAAAACATTATATCCAAATAAAATAAGGTCCCATAAATATTAATTATTAAGAAATCACATAACTCTTTTACAGTTGTAATAAACCAAAAGAAATAAATAAAAATAAACTAGAACTAATAACTTCAAGACTTTCTCAAGATGCTGCATCATCTATCTGATTTCGTTACATTAGTATCCCAAATTAATTTTCTATAAAACCCTTTAAATTAAAATAATTGAGTCATAAAATTTTTCACAATAAATTTAATTATGAAAGTATCTCGTATATTTAAAATAATTAAATAAAGTAATAGTGCTAAATAAACATTATATCCAAATAAAATAAAGCCTCGTAAATATTAATTATTAAAAAATCACATAACTCTTCTACAGTTGTTTTTGCCTCAAAACACGGGTGTCTAATAAACCAAAAGAAATAAATAAAAATAAACTAGAATTAATAACTTCAAGACTTTCTCAAGACGCTGCATCATCTATCTCATCACCTGTAAACTCTGAAAGACAACACCACTAATGAGATTTATAATCCCAGTAAGTAAACACAGTTCTAATTTTTTTCGAAAAGATGTTGCTTTCAGCCGGCGCGGTAACCAGAAAAACAACCATGGTAATCCACCATTTTCAAAATAATATAATTTCAAAGTATTTCAAATAATAATAATAAAAATAAACCACAACACATACAATTATATCAACAAAACAAATGTAACAGCCTAATTTTTTATTACGATGTTTAACCGGTTAAAATATAATCAATTATATTTTAATCTGAGAGTTAGAAAGTGATTTTGAATAAAATAAAATCATATTCATAGTCTCGCTAATGGTAGAAGGTTACGATGAAATTTTGGGTTTAAAACTCAGACGGAAACCGGTCTGCGTTTTTACTGACAGTATAATTTTATACCGGCAGAAAACCCTAATTTGACCAGAAACTGAAATTTGTAGATTTTTTTTATTTTGTCCGCGAGGAATTCTATTTTCCAAATTTCTGATCAAAAATAAAATATTATGTTTATTCGGACGAATTTTGGTAAAAGTTCAAACGGAAAATAGTCGGTGTTTTCATTGACAGTAAGATTTTAATGATCAGAAAACCTAATTTTGGCTCGTGAACGAAATGGGTTATGATTAAATCATATTTCCAACGAGTTTGGTTAGTTTGAAAATTTTCAATCGAAAACGAAATATTTTGTTGTTATACGGGCGTAAAACCCTAATCGAGGAACCGATGGAGTCGAAAACGGAATTGCAGAGACGAAACAGGACACCGGAGGGGATGAGTCATGGGGTGAGTCACAATCATGACTCACCTAGCATTTATGAAGCATTAAATTTAAATTTAGGTGAAATGACCAAAATGCCTTTAATCTTAACCTAACCGAAGTTTAGTTAATATCTAACCATGGTTAAGTAACCATGGATAATTCTTGTGGCCAAGAATCAGTCACACCCTTCCTAAAATGTGAGCCACATGTTTATTAACCATAGTTAGCAAAGTAATCCTAGTTAAGTTAATTATTAACCATAGTTAACTATTATATTATTTAATATTCATAAAACCCATTAATTCAATTCCTAAAAACCAAAAAGAGCCTAAGATCTTCCCTATATATACCCCAAGGTCGCAGTCCCTTTCCCCATCTTCACTCTTCATCTCTTTCATTTCTTTTCTTCACAAAAAACACGCACAACTCCATTTTCTTCTTCAAGAGCTTCAAGTGCTTCCGTTGAAGAACTTGCCAAGATCATCATCATTTCTTCATTTCCTTCACACACTTTAGGTAACATGATCATCCATGATTATCTCCTCTCTTCTTGAATTCATTTTCTTCCTATTTCACGAGTTTTCCATTTCTAGATCTAGAACTTTAAATAATTCTAGAAAATTGTAGAAAAATCATAAAAATTTGAAACCAATTTCTATGATCTAGTTACGAGCTCTAATTTTATTATCCAAGAGCATGTAATCAAAAACATTTTCCTCCCTATTTATCTATTGAAGGCCGAATCTATGTATTTTTAGGCAAAGGAAGTTTTGTTCAATTTTTACAATATGACACTTGATCTTAACTCTTTAATACCTATAGTTGCTATATCTAGAAGCTTGAAATCAAAAGAAACTCATAGCCCTATTTTACTATGTTGGCTGAATTATGATCATGAAATCAAAATAATTTTTCTTTAATCTTTAATTAGATAATGATTTGTATCAACTATTTAAGGTGTGTAGGTTCTAGATCCAAGAACTTGAATTAAAAGAAGTTTTCTAACCTATTTTTATATTTGAGGTCGAAACCCTACCCTAAGTGGTTGAATGATTTTGATTCCATATTTTCAACTTATAGCAATTTATCTATGTTAGCTAATACCTTAGGAACTAGCATAAAAAAGATTAGAATGAGAAAATGATCTTAGCCCCAATTTGAACTGAATGGCCGAATCTAATATAAAGTGGGTATAGTCGGGTTTGTTTGATTAATTATAGTTATGTTGTTTGGTTCAAGGTGAAACTGTTAAGCTGTGGTGTGATAGCGACGACCGTCGAGTTCGGGATTTCGGTGCTAACTCAGGTGGGGGAAAGGATCACTCCGTCGTCGGAATCAATAAGTAGTATATTATATAATATTTGTGTAGGGCGACCTAAACCCTACCAGTAGTCGAGTAATCGACAAGACCAAAATCACATTGGAAATCTTTTCTGTAAAACCAATGATGATTCGGGGATTTTAGGTTTATCGACATTAGGTTGATTTTAAGTATTTGATGGTATCTGACTTTATTGTTATTATTATTGAATTGCTTTATGTGATACTTTGATATTTGAATATTTTGTTGATATTGTGATTATGCATGATCTACCTGGTTTTAATATTTGTGCTTAATGGATTTAAGCAAAGATATATGTGGTTTGGAAGATATTTGTTTGGGTGTGAGGATAATGGTGACTTAGAGGTGCCTAACCTAAATGAGTTATTTTAAAGAGGAAGTGTGACATAGAATATGTGTTAAGGCTTTGATGGAAGATTAAGGCACTAAGATGTTATTAATGTGGGTTGGTGAGATTCATGTGTTTGCCGGGGAATAGGTTGTGCAGCTATAGTGTCATTGAATTTCATTGAGCACCCCCGGGAGTGGAAGGGGTGTGCACTGGAGCATCGTGCAGCTATAGTGTCATTGCTTTGCGTGAGCATTCTCACCATGGAAGAGAATTGTTTACCAGGAATTTGGAACCCATCACTTGAACAACTGACTGACAATCCCCATGAGGAATGCGCGAAGGAAATGGTAGTGGCCACGTTAGTATAAAAGTTTAGTTGTATGAGATTGGGGTAGAGGATGTTACATTAATTTGAGGATGATTTGTTAGTTATGTATGTTAATTGTCCGTGACATTTATTGTATGATATGCTATGACTGTTTTCCGCTTTTGATGATAGAAATGTTTCTTATCCCCAATATCTTTCTATGTGTTGTATTTTATCTTTTATAGGATCATACTAGAAGACCCTGTGACTGAGCTTGATGCTGAGGCGTTGAATGGAACTTAGTATGAACTGGATGCAAGAGGACGAGATGTGGTTTTCAGCAATGTAGTTTAGTGTCTAGGGCCAGCGAGTCTTATAAGATGCTTTGTTTTCCGCTATTAATAGTTGTTTTAAGATGTCTGTTAGGGATCCTACTGACGGGATATCCTAGACAGTGTTTTAAATACTCTGATGCATAAACCTATGGTATATATGTTATATATATGGCGTGTTGCTTGGAATTTTTCTTCCGCTGCGTGTTTATAAGTGAAGTTTTAATTTTTACATGTTTCGCAATACACGGATAATGTTAAGAGTGCGATTAAATAATTATTTAATTAGGTTTTAAGTTAATGGCACAAAGGGCCACAACGGGGTGTCTCACTTGGTATCAGAGCAGTTTAGTTCTAAAACAGACTGTGGGGTTATTTCGATCAGAATTAAAGACTGTAAGGTTTAAAATGTTGTTACTGGCCGTGTCTAGTTGAATCCACATCGGATTTTGACTATGCTTTGAAGTTGGATAGTGTGTCCGAATTTAATGCGATAACAAACATTGGTATGACATATAATATGTATATACTTGTTTATGTAGTATCTGTAACACCCCCCTTGAGAATTACATTACTAACTTAATTTCGTAATAACATTAAAATAAAATAATAATTGCTGGTTTGCTTTCGAAAAATAATTTATGTAAGTACTTAAATACAGATCGATACTTTTTTATAAAAATTTTGACATAGTCTCCTTTGTAATTCCAACATCCCAAACAAAATGCCTGCTAATATATTTACATTTTCATAAAAAAGAAAGGCTCTCCGAGCCATAAACATTCTTAAACATAACAGAAATCCAATAAAAGGCTCTCAGAGCCATAAAGAAAAATAAAAATGAAACTCCTCCAAAACTAAACTTGACTCGATAGACTAAACTGGTCGAACTATAAGACTCTTACTGGAAAAGACCCCATGGTTATTCCTGTAAATCAACTTCCTTCAAAAGTTGGAACAATCCCCCCGAGTGGGGCAAAGAACTCCTCAACATCATCTGTACACTTAACCCAAAATACCACAAAAGAAACCAAATAGAAATAATGCAAAGGTGAGATACCGACATATGATTTTTATCATAGCAGTCACATACACGACTCTCACACAATGACATACAATATATCATAACCATAAACACAGGGATCCATTCCTGACAATCAAACGCATTTTGTAAAACATTTCATGTCACTTCAATATTCACTATCTAGTTCACTAATCTCCGGAGATCCTAACTTCCTTTCGTCGAGCATGATAGGGTCGTGATTATGACCATAACACAATTGTCTCGCACGTTTTGGGTCGGCCTCTCAATTAAGGTCTGATCCCGAATTGTTCCGGGGTATCGCATCTCACCTAAATAATACAGAATAGTTCATTATTGAGTACATTTCGAGCAGGGTAGCCGATTTCCACGACAAGAGGTTGCAAAGCCCCAAGCATTTCGTGGAGTTCGAACCCGAATGTCCCTGAAGACCCAAAAACTAAAGGAGCGGTCTTTGGTCTGTAACTATTTAGTTTGTCAGTTCACCCTTTGTGAAACAGTAGCTCAAATACACAATGGCACGTCTGCCACAACAACATAAAAGCCAGACTATGCATGTAAAACAAGGTTTTCTCATTTTCATTTTTCTTTTTCGCATTGTTCTTTCCTCGTCAAGGCTTACGCTTTAGACTACTTTTAAATCAAGTATTAAATTAAACTTTAATACTCATATAGGATCTTATCAATAAAATCCATGATTCACAATCTCCTTAACCGAACACTAGTCCGACATCTCGGAATTCTAGGTTCTATCTTTCCTCGAAACTAGAATAGGAACTCTAGCCCGTCAATCTGGAACACTAGGTCCTTTCTACTTTCTCAAAACTCAAAACAAGAACTCTAGCTAGTCAATCCGGAGCACTAGGTCCTTTGTTTTCCTCAAAACTTAGAACAAGAACTCTAGCCTGTCAATCCAGAGCACTAGGTCCTTTCTTTTTCACTCTCTTTCCAGAGGTTTTCGTTCAGTGAAAAACTAAAAATCGAAATAAAATCCAATTGTTTCTCACTCTCGAAACACAAATAGGAACTCTAGCCCATCAATCGGGAACACTGGATCCTTTCCACTTTCACTTCTTTCCACATGATTTTCTTTTTCGCTCAGTGAAAACTAAATCAAAAAATACAATATCAAAGTCTTCTTAACTTTGTGCCACAAATACGTTTTCATTCTTAGAAATACATTTTTCACCAAAACATTTTCTTTTATAAATCCATTTACCGTAAACTTAGACACCTTCAAAATCCTTTTCTCACTTTAAAACCAACTACGGAACTCTTACAAATCGATTTATCAAAGACGCATTTTCTCTAAATTTTTCCATTTTTGAAACCACTTTTGTAAAGCCTAAAATAAAATCTTTGTTTTCAAAAGAATTTTCTTTTAAAAAATTCTTTAAACCTTTTCATGAATTTTGATATTTCCCATTTTCTTTCTTTACTAACTTTGTTCTATCTTCACACTTTCATCATTTAGGATTTTCTCCTCATTTTCCAAAGAAACAAAACACCACTTTTTCGATATTTCTGAGTTAAGGTACTTTAATGTCTTAATCATGATTAACAAGCAATGACCAGTGTCATGCCATCAGCCAATCACAGTCAAGCAAAACAGTAATATAATCAACAAACAATAACATTAAAACTCCAATCAAACTCTAAACAATTTAAGCAAGATATCATTACAAAGATTTAAAAATTAACATACATTCAAACACGACAATAAGTATGTAACTACTAAAAATCTTCAGGTAAACCCCCTTTACCTTTGTAGACCAGAAAAAGATCCTTTCCTTGACACATTTAGCAGTTTGTTTCCTTCCCAACAATACCCCGAGTTTCTTTAACACCATGAAACTTGTGCAGTTAACTCCTATCAGCTCCCAATAACGCAAAACAAGCTTCTCAAGGCAAGACAATCACCATCTACGTCCCAGTGAGGGAGTTCAAACATTTTGTAACAACAAGAAAATCAAGCAATCAATTACTCATCATTCAAGCACACACTCTAATTGGATTTGAACACTTAATTTCACAAAACATAGATAACTTCAAAGAAAAATCATGTTTGAGGCTTAAGGTTCATAACACAATTATAGGAAACTTTGTTTTGATTAAAGGATCATGAAACCGAACTTATAAATCATAAATTAGGAGTCCTAATTGCACAAAATCACAATTAATTTCATAAAAACTGAGTCAATTTCAAATAAATTCAGATTTGGGTTTAGGGATCCTAAACCAAATTTGGGGAAAACTAGTTTTGCTCATAGAATCATGAAATTAGTTTAGTACAACATCAATTAATAGTCTCAATTGCACAAGTACATGTTGGAATATGTGGCTTCGACTCAAGAGGGGAGGGGTGGATTGAGTCTACAAATTTCTTTTTAATTTTTCAACAAAAATTTCTTTAACAAAATTTATCACGCAATCAATTATATAAAAGAAATAAATTAAAAGAGAGGTAAAGAGAATACTTGCACGAGGATTTTATCCTGGTTCAGCCACCAACCACCAGTGACCTACGTCCAGTCCCCACTCCACCTGTGGGATTTTCTTCCACTAACAAACAAGCTTTTAACTGGTGCTTGCAACCTTTGTACACAACATAGACCTTCTCACTAGGGATACCCCACCCTTGTGTAGAAGCCTCAATCACAACAAAGAGGGATACCACACCCTCACACAAAGTTTCAGCAAAGGAAGAACAATATGATACACTCTTCAAGTGCAGATGATTACAACTTGAAGTCCTATGAGTTTGATTAAAGCGGTACTAGTAACTGCTCAAAATGTTTTCAAAATTTTATCAAAAGCTTATAATAAAAATAATAACGAAACTTTTCACTCACAAAAAATGTTTCAATACTGTCTCGTGTGTATATGTCTTGTATTTTTAAGCTGCAACAATTCGTCTTTTATAAGCCTAAAATACTAACGTTGAACGGGTCTGATAGTGAATTGCATTCAAAGCATTTTTATTATTATTATTTGCAATAAAAAATTTATTGCTAGGCTAAATGATAAAAACGTGTGAAAATCTCAATCAGCAAATTTGAATTGATTTTGCAATTCAAGGATTGTTAACGTTACAACATAAGTGAGGCTGGCCATTTCATTCAAATGATTTAATTTGCAACGAAAAGAATCAATTGGAATGAAAGATTTTGATGAGTATATTAAATACAAATTAACTTGCTGAAACAAATCAAATTCAAATAATTTCCACACAAAAGAAACGTGTGTAACAAGTGATTAAGGATGGTCAGAATTGTAACGTTGAAGGCTTAACCATGAGTGTGACAATTTGATTTGGCTATTAAAGAATATGAATATTGCGGTGAGGAGAAGTCATTAATATGAATGCAATATTAGAGAATTGTAGCCAAGAAATGCGCAAGAGCAAATATGGCATGGCGTTGAACATGGGCAATTAGCCAATAAAGCGGATTTATGCAATTTGCCAATAATGTTGAACATGAGTGCCTATGAGTGGATATGTGCATGTAATTCAAATTAATCTACACTTAAAATAATTAATTGTCAAATGCCCATATAAAAAGGTTATGTTATTTGAAAATGATTTGAATCCATACTGATCCTTAACGTGAATGTTTTGCTTCAAAAAATAATATTCAATCAGGTAATTAGGCTATAGCATGAGATGCATTTTTCAAAAACATTTTCACTAGAATGAAAATTAATTATTATTATTGTTATTATTTTTTTTAAAGAAAGAAAAAGTATCTTTGAGATTTGTTTTTAAAAAAACTTTAAAATTAGTTTTGAATTTTTTTTGATTTTCAACATTAAAAAAAACTTTGAGCCAAGCTAAGTACCTAATTAAACCAACCTCTTACAAAAGTATCTAAGACCTAATAATTTACCCATTTGGTCTTGTGGTCTTGATACTTGATTTTCTGGTACACCATAATAATTTGAATTTGTGCACGCAGTACCTGCATGCTATAAGAAAAATTCTCTTGCCTTTTTGTTAGTGTTTGTCATTCATCAAAATATATAAATGTGTGATTACATACTCCCCTTTTTGATTATGACAAACCTTACATTCTTACCTATGTAATGTGGTGTCACAGTCATATACGCACTGCATGAGCGTGGGATGGATCTCCCCCTATCTAAAACATATTACTAAATAGATACGTCAGTTAAATTCAGAAGGCATAAATTCAAATTATTAGGCAATGGAATATTATAAGCATGCTCCCCTGAATAGTTCAATTACATTTATTTTACGCAGGATTAATATTCCAATTTTTCTCCCCCTTTTGGCATGATCAAAAAGAAAGTTTATGGATAAAAGATAATAAATAAAGATGATAATTTTTATTCATCAAAATAGATGAAAAGTGGGACATTAATAGCGTTAATAAAATAAGTATGTGTAGTAGCCAATTTGGAGGTTGATATTATGATTTTATGATTCACGGTATCCAAACTAACAAAATCAGACTATCACAATAGAACGGACGGTGCAGGAGCACATTGACCAACTGGATGCAATTCAATTTATGCAGTTAATTTGGAAATTTATTATCAAAAAGTGTGACACATAGTTACAGGAACTATGATAAAATTAATTGTCCTGCTCACATATTTATTAATAAAATCATCGACAGAGAGCAAATTTGATAGATATGTGAGAATAAAAATAAACATGTAAGATTAATTGATGTAAGATAAATCTAGGATGCCTAATTCTCTTCTGATGTAAAAGAAACTCTCTTTATTGAGGGGTTCAGTAAGGATATCTGCTAATTGCTTAGTTGTACCCACATGCTCCAAAACACAATCTCCATTTTGCACATGATCCCGAATAAAATGGTGTCTTATCTCAATGTGTTTTGTCCTAGAATGTTGAATGGGATTCTTAGTTAAGTTAATGGCACTAGTGTTATCACATCGAATGGGGATATGATCTAATTGGACACCATAGTCTAACAGTTGTTGTTTCATCCAAATAATTTGGGCACAACAACTCCCTGCTGCTATGTATTCCGCCTCAGCGGTTGACAATGCCACACTAGCTTGTTTTTTGCTAAACCATGAAACTAAGGCACTACCTAAAAAGTGGCATGTCCCACTAGTGCTTTTCCTATCTAACTTGCAACCTGCAAAGTCAGAGTCGGAATACCCAACCAAATTGCATGTGTCGCCTTTGGGGTACCACAAGCCCATGTCTTTTGTCCCAACTAAATATCTCATTATTCGCTTAACCGCCGCAAGGTGGGATTCCCTAGGACTAGCCTGATATCTAGCACACAAGCAAACACTAAACATGATGTCAGGCCTACTTGCAGTAAGATACAAGAGGGATCCAATCGCACCTCGATATTTTGTCAATTCAATGGGCTTACCATTTTCATCCTTATCTAAGTAGCATGAGGTGCTCATTGGTGTGGCTATCTCCTTGGCATTGTCCATTCCACATCTTTCTAAAAGTTCCTTGCAGTATTTTGCTTGACTTATGAATATGCCTTTGTCTGTTTGTTTGATTTGAAGCCCAAGGAAGAAATTTAATTCTCCCATCATCGACATTTCAAATTCTTCCTGCATATGCTTAGAGAATTCTTTGCAAAAAAACTCATCAGTAGCACCAAAAATTATATCATCCACATACACTTGTACAAGAAGAATATAATGTGATTTTCTTTTAATAAATAAGGTTGTGTCAACCTTTCCTCGTGAAAAACCATTTTCTAAAAGAAACTTGCTTAAGCGCTCATACCAAGCTCTAGGAGCTTGCTTTAAACCATAAAGCACTTTCTTTAAGCGAAACACATGATTGGGTAGGTCAAAATTTTCGAAACCAGGAGGTTGATTTACATACACCTCTTCTTGAATTAAGCCATTTAAAAACGCACTTTTTACATCCATTTGATATAATTTAAAATTCATAATGCAAGCAAATGCAAGTAACATGCAAATGGCCTCAAGTCTGGCTACGGGTGCATACGTTTCTTCATAATCTATGCCCTCCTCTTGATTGTACCCTTTAGCTACAAGTCTAGCCTTGTTTCTAACAATTATACAATTTTCATCTAATTTATTTCTAAAGACCCATTTAGTCCAAATTGTTTGATTTTTTGATGGCCTAGGGACTAGTTCCCATACCTGATTTCTTTCAAATTGGTTTAATTCCTCTTGCATGGCTAACAACCAAAATTCATCACAAATAGCATTGTCAATGTTCTTAGGTTCTATTTGAGAAACAAAAGCCATGTGATTGCAAGCATTTTTAATGGAGTTTCTAGTGATTACCCCTTTAGAAATATCACCAATAATGTTGTCCAATGGATGATTTTTGGAAACTCTCCATTCTTTGGGAAGATCTTGAAGTTCTTCTTCCTCTTGCTTGATCTCATCATCATTGCCTTCTTTGTCCTCTTGATTTTTCTTTTCATCCAAGTGGGTATGTTCTAAGGAATCTGCAAGGTCATCAACAATATCCTTTCCCGACCTTTTGGGGTTAGTCTCATCAAAAGAAACATGTACTGATTCCTCAACAGTTAAAGTTCTTTTATTGTATACCCTGAAGGCTTTGCTAGATGATATATAACCTCAGAATATCCCTTCATCAGCTTTGGCATCAAATTTTCCTAAATTATGTTTACCATTATTAAGCACAAAACATTTGCATCCAAACACACGAAAATGAGAGATATTGGGCTTCCTTCCTTTATATAATTCGTATGAGGTTCTCTTTAAAATTGGTCTAATTAAGACCCTATTGAGAACATAGCAAGCAGTGCTAACTGCATCCTCCCAAAATTTTTTTTGGAGGTTTGCATCGCTTAATAGTGTTATAGCGAGTTCCTCTAAAACCCAATTTTTTCTTTCTACCACCCCATTTTGTTGTGGGGTCCTAGGCGTAGAAAAATTATGTTTTATACCATTTTCTTCACAAAAAATTTCAAACGTTTCGTTTTCAAATTCCCCGCCATGGTCACTTCTAATAGATACAATTTTTAGATCCTTTTCATTTTGAATTACCTTGGCTAATTTTTTAAAAGCTTTAAAGGTGTCACTTTTGTGTGAAAGAAATAAGGTCCAAGTGAACCTAAAGTAGTCGTCAACAATTACTAACGCGTAAAAATTGCCACAAAGGCTCTTAGTTCTAGAAGGCCCAAAAAGATCCATATGTAGGAGTTGCAAGGGCCTCTCCGATGAAACAATATTAATTGGTTTGAAGGAAGCCTTTGTTTGTTTACCTTTTTGGCATGCATCACACAATCCATCCTTTTTAAATTTCATTTTGGGTAAACCGATAACAAGTTCTTTTGAAATAAGCTTGTTTAAGTGCTCTGTGTGTATGTGTGCAATCCTACGATGCCAAAGAAAACTGTCTTCTTCTCTAGAGACAAGACAACATGCATCATTTGAAGAGATATCATCTAAGTCTATCATATAAATATTATTAATTCTATGTCCAATTAATTTCTTATTTTTATCATGCAAATTTTCAATTAAACAACTTTTAGAATCAAAGCTAACCTTGTTACCTTTGTCACAAAGTTGACTTATGCTTAGGAGGCTGTGCTTTAGTCCTTCCACAAAAAGTACATTATCAATTGATGTTGTCGGACTTTTACCAACACTTCCAATCCCAAGAATTTGCCCTTTGTTATTGTCACCATATGTCACATGTCCTCCAGCTTTTGGTGTGAAGGATGTGAACTTGCTAATGTCTCCCGTCATATGCTTAGAGCAGCCGCTGTCAAGGTACCAATCTGTAGTCTTGGCTTTCAAGCATACCTACAAAACAACAGTCATATTTTGTTTTTAGGTACCAAAATTTTATTGGGTCCTTGGTTGTTAGTGCCATATGATGTTCCCTTAGGAACCCATTTTTTCTTTTCATTCTCCTTTCTCACATTACAAGTTGATGCGGTATGCCCTTTTCTAGCACAATAATAACATTTGACGAAATGACTAACAGATGTATGAGTAGGCACAAATGTTTTCTTCAAAAAGGATTTTTCATGATCATTAGGCTTATATCCTAAGCCAGCCTTATCATATACACCTTTTTGGATTTCCAAAAGAACATTCAAGTTATCTCTACCATTGGTGAATTTTGCAAGAGTGATCTTCAAGTCATTTACTTGTTTTTCATATTAACTGCACTTTTTGCATGTAAAATTTCCTACAGTATATCCAATACTATAGTTTTCCTTCTTTAATTCCAACCTTTCTTTTGTTAAAGTAATTACTTGGTTTTGCAAATAATTAACCATTTTCTTGGATTTTTCTAATGCCTTAGCCAATCTCATAGAGTCATTGTGTAGTTCAAGAAAGGCATCATGCAATGCATCATATGAGCAAGAAGAAGAAGAAAAGTTAGAGGTTACCTCATCATCACTTTCGTGGCCATCCATGAGAGATAAGTTAGCATCCTCATTGTCTGAATCATCGTTGGTATCCAAATCATTTTCATCCCAAGCTATGTAAGCTCTTCTAGGTTTGTTTTCCTTCTTTTCTTTTCTTTCGAATTTGTCCTTCTTTTGTAATTTAGGACAATCATACCTCATGTGACCGGGCTTTCCACATTCATAGCAAGTAGGTGTGGAGCTTGGACCATCTCCCTTATTGAAACTCTTTTTGGGAAAGGTTGATGATCTTCTTGAGTTAGCTTTCTTTTTCACAAATCTTTTGAATTTCTTTACTAGCATTCCCGTTTCATCATCTGAAGCATCTTCCTCTTCTTCATCTTTTTCACTCTCTTCCTCATTTTTGGAGGAGGATGTGTTCCGACAGCCGACTAAGTTCTAGTTCATGCTCTTGTAATTTTCCAAATAGTGTCGCTAAGTTCATTGTGGTGAGATCTTTAGATTCAGCAATTGCTGTCACCTTCGGCTGCCATTCCCTGCTCAAACACGTAGAACTTTATTAATTAAATCCTCATTATCAATATTCTTACCCAGACCAGCAAGCTGGTTCACAATGTGAGTGAAGCGTTTCTGCATGTCTTGAATGGATTCTCCTTGCTTCATCATGAACAGCTCATATTCTCTTATCAGAGCGTTTGTCCTTGCGCGCTTGACTTCACTCGTTCCTTGATGAGTGACTTGAAGCATATCCCACATTTCTTTGGCCGTCTTGCAATTTGAGACCCTGAAAAATTCTCCCATACTCAAAGCAGACGTTATCATATTTCTAGCACGTAAATTTAATTGTACTTTCTTTTTCTCATCCTCAGTTTGTTCACTTCTAGGCTTAATAATAGACTTACCATCTACATCTTTCATAGGGACAAAAGGTCCATTTTCAATAGCATCCCACACATCATAATCTTGTGCTTGAATAAAAATTATCATGCGTTCTTCCCAATATGCATATTCTTCACCATTAAAGGCATGGGGTCTGCCAAGGGAGGCTCCTTCAGGTAGGAAGTCATTCGAAGCCATTTCTCTTGAAGCTGCTAAGCTCTTTATGCAAGAGTCTAGCTCTGATGCCACTTGTTGGAATATGTGGCTTCGACTCAAGAGGGGAAGGGTGAATTGAGTCTACAAATTTCTTTTTAATTTTTCAACAAAAATTTCTTTAACAAAATTTATCACGCAATCAATTATATAAAAGAAATAAATTAAAAGAGAGGTAAAGAGAATACTTGCGCGAGGATTTTATCCTGGTTCAGCCACCAACCACCAGTGACCTACGTCTAGTCCCCACTCCACCTGTGGGATTTTCTTCCACTAACAAACAAGCTTATAACTGGTGCTTGCAACCTTTATACACAACAGAGCCCTTCTCACTAGGGATACCCCACCCTTGTGTAGAAGCCTCAATCACAACAAAGAGGGATACCACACCCTCACACAAAGTTTCAGCAAAGGAAGAACAATATGATACACTCTTCTAGTGCAGATGATTACAACTTGAAGTCCTATGAGATTGATTAAAGCGGTACTAGTAACTCCTCAAAATGTTTTCAGAATTTTAGCAAAAGCTTATAATAAAAATAATAATGAAACTGTTCACTCACAAAAAATGTTTCAATACTGTCTCGTGTGTATATGTCTTGTATTTTTAAGCTGCAACAATTTGTCTTTTATAAGCCTAAAATACTAACGTTGAACGAGTCTGATAGTGAATTGCATTCAAAGCATTTTTATTATTATTATTTGCAATAAAAAATTTATTGCTAGGCTAAATGATAAAAACGTGTGAAAATCTGAGTCAGCAAATTTGAATTGATTTTGCAATTCAAGGATTGTTAACGTTACAACATAAGTGAGGCTGGCCATTTCATTAAAATGATTTAATTTGCAATGAAAATAATCAATTGGAATGAAAGATTTTGATGAGTATATTAAATACAAATTAACTTGCTGAAACAACTCAAATTCAAATAATTTCCACACAAAAGAAACGTGTGTAACTTGTAATTAAGGATGGCCAGAATTGTAACGTTGAAGGCTTAACCATGAGTGTGGCAATTTGATATGGCTATTAAAGAATATGAATATTGCAGTGAGGAGAAGTCAATAATATGAATGCAATATTAGAGAATTGTAGCCAAGAAATGTGCAAGAGCATATATTGCATGACGAACATGGGCAATTAGCCAACAAAGTGGATTTATGCAATTTGCCAGTAATGTTGAACATGAGTGCCTATGTGCATTTAATTCAAATTAATCTACACTTAAAATAATTAATTGTCAAATGCCCATATAAAAAGGTTATGTTATTTGAAAATGATTTGAATCCATACTGATCCATAACGTGAATGTTTCGCTTCAAAAAATAATATTCAATCAGGTAATTAGGCTATAGCATGAGATGCTTTTTTCAAAAACATTTTCACTAGAATGAAAATAAATTATTATTATTATTATTATTATTATTATTATTATTATTTTAAAGAAAGAAAAAGTATCTTTGAGATTTGTTTTAAAAAACACTTTAAAATTAGTTTTGAATTTTTTTTGATTTTCAACATTAAAAAAAACTTTGAGCCAAGCTAAGTACCTAATTAAACCAACCTCTTACAAAAGTATCTAAGACCTAATAATTTACCCATTTGGTCTTGTGGTCTTGATACTTGATTTTCTGGTACACCATAATAATTTGAATTTGTACACGCGGTACCTGCATGCTATAAGAAAAATTCTCTTGCCTTTTTGTTAGTGTTTGTCATTCATCAAAATATATAAATGTGTGATTACAGTACACATTTAATTTCAAAGTTTAAAACAGAAATCAAAATGCATAAGGTTAGGATTTTCAAAAATCAATTTGGGGCTTTTGAATTTGAAGCACATAAGGTGGATTTTTCACTCACCAAGCCAAGAAAGAGGAGGAATGGTGGTTGTTCAGAGGTCCGGCGACGACAGCGACGACGGTCACGCGGCGACATATGGTGGCAGTCTCGTTTCTGTAACCACCAAGAGCCAAAGAGATAGAATAAGTTCAAGGGAAGAAGAAATAGAGATTGAAGAAGGTGGAAACCACCCTTACTAGTGGCGGAGGGCGGCGGTGGAGCTCCGTTTGCGACGGAAATGATGACCCAGAATAAGGAGCTCACTAGATCGGAACTCGGGTTCGTCTTCTCCTACATGCGGTGGTCGGACATGAAGTCCCGTGGCGGCGAATCGGCGTCTAGCGACGAAGAACGACCAAGACACATGCAGTCGCATTGTCTTACCTTCCTCATATGGCACGGTCGAGCGGCTCCAGCAGTGGCAACGAGCGGACGAGCGACGACCAGAGCTGGGCTGGTGGCAGTGTACGGATCCGGTGGCTGGTGTAGGGGCTGTGCCGTTTTTGAGAGAGGAAGGAGGAAGATGAAGTTTGAGAGGAAGAGGGTTTGAGTCTGAAACTTAAGAAGAAAGGGAGAAGAAAAAGAAAGAGAAATGTAAGGATAGGGTATCGGGAAATAGGATATAGAAAATCTAAATTTTTAACTTAGTAATTAGTGATATGTACAAAAATGATAAATATTGAGTCTAAAATTAAATATGTTTTTGGCTTTTGAATCTAAAAATAAAGGGTGACAAATATATACTTTCAAAATTTGAAATAAAGTGGAGATTGATAGTTGAATTGATCAACTAAGAAAATACACGGTCCAAAATTAATCTCTGATGAATTCCAAACCAATTTATTTTAACTCTCAAGATTAAATAGAGTAAAATATGAAAATAATTTTCTTTCAATCATATCATTTAAAATATTTTTCTAAATAAATACTAATATTGAGAATAATACAACATTATTGTCTAGTAAAAGTACTTATGCTGGAAAATGGTAGTGATGACGCACTTAATAAAATGATTTTAAATGAGTAATTAAAATTAATCAAACTAACCCCTTAAAATAAATAAAATTAGACATCCAGAAAATTAATATTTCCAAATGAAATAATATAAACATATATACATATATATATAATTACTGTTATTGAAGAACAGTAAAAATCGGGGTGTTACAGTATCTGTGTCAAGTGTTGCGGATCCTATGCGAGAAAAGTTGTCACAAAGTTACTTAAGTGTGAGTTCAGTTTGATAAGGTGAAGTATTTGGAGGATGGGTTCACAAATGAAACACTTGTCGTTTATCTTACGGAAATGGAAACCGTGTCCTTGGTAGGAAAGTCTGAAGATTGTGACAGAAATCCGTAAGTTTTGTCAGTTAGTCGGTGATGGTCTTCATGTTTGTTTAAAATCGAGTATAATGAAAGATAGATCAGTGTGTGATAATTGTTATTAAGGGAATTTTATCTTAAGTGCTTGATATATTTGGATAATGTAGGTAATTGTTGAAAATGATAAAGAGAAAACAAATTGGTTTTGAGCTTAATTAGTATAGGATTGAATTGGTTGAAGTCTTGTAGCCTTTTATTTTTGAGGTGATGGTTATAATTGTGTATTTGACTGGGAATGTAGGCTTATAAGTTGAATTTAGTAAGATATGATGATCTTGAGTAAGTTTGTTAGATTGTTGCAAGGATGTTTTGAGGTGAAGAATACAGTTAAGGAAGGATTATGTTAAGTTTAGAGTGATGTGGAATTGATTAGTTAGATATGTTAAAATTGGATTTGAGTACAGTAGTTATGATTAGGCATGTTAATATTGTTTAAATGGTGAGTTTAGGACTTCACTTTAAGCTCTGATGGATATAGATTGGGTTTCGTTATATTTGGAAGAATAATTGGTGTTGTGGTAAAGCTAAGGTTCTGAATTGTGACCTAATTATATGGTTAAATAGTTGGACATATGTGAATATGGTAAATGCCAGATTTAAGATTGATTGGATTATCTTAGTGTATGGTTCCAATGGGGTTTGTAAATTGAGATTTTGTTTGAAGCATTGATGAATATAGATTTGGTTCAAATGCATCTTTAGAATTTTAGCTTGTGTTAGATTGATTAATTATGATTGGGTTTGGAGATTTTGAATGTAAGATTGGCATTGGATATTATATATATGTTAAATTTCGGATTTATGATGAACTAGGAATATTGATGTAGAATTGATAGAGTGTAAAGAGTTTTATGATAAAATAAGGGAACCTAAAAGTTTAACATAGTTTTAGAAATTTAAGGTTGATACTTGGTCCCTAATCTAGTGTTTAAAAGATGCGAAAGGAAGTAAGCTCAAGTTTATGAAATTAATACTTTGATGTGAAGATGGACTTATTTTCTAATGATTATAAGTTTGTTTAAAGAAAAGGAGGTTTAAGTATATAGTGTTTATAAGAGAAGTTGATTTGAGTATGGCTTGTCCATGATTAGTATTCGAGTCGTTATGTTGAGAATAGAAATAGTTGCTAATCACTTTGAGGCTATTGGGGTTATTATGATGAAGTGTAACGCTTAGCTCGTGATGAGATTATTCTTTAAAATGATGTTGGATTTATGAAAATTGTATTAACTCGGATTGGGTTAAGATACTCTCATTCTAGGTTAGTTTGAGTGAAAATTTAGGTAGATTCTTAAAATTAAGGGACTTGCTTGTGTTAACTTGGTCGTTATTGATCATGACTTGAGGATTAGAATAAAGACTTGATTGGGCAACATATAGGCTAAGTTTAGTTTATCACCCTTAATTCGATGGACAAGAAAGAAAATGATTTGATCCTTATATGTCTGACCGGGAGTAAGTGTAGTCCCTAAGTATTGTTTCCCTATAGTAGGATAAATAGGAAGTGATGGGAGTTTTGTTGAGGTGTAGATATGACTGATAAGATTAAGATCAATATCAGTGAGTGAGATAATTATTAAGAGCCAAATGTTGATTGAGGCATAGTATTACTAAGAGAATCTAAGGTAATGATCAAATACTCGTATGGATGATATGAATTTGGAACATTAGAGGGAAAGTACCTATAATAGTTTTACCTAAGTTGAATATGAGAATGAAAGATAATTTCTTTTGGTTTTAGTTGCATTAAGAGGTGCAATAATGTTCTTCTGAGGATTAAGATATGTGATTTTGATATAATCTGGAATAGTAGAATACGCTTCAAGGATCTAGGACTGTGATTGGATACATTAAGAAGGAAGTTAAGGTAGTATCGATTGTGGTGTTAATTGTGGGAGTTAGATGTTAGTGGATCAGTATTAAGAAGAGGAAATGATTAAGTTTTGGTTATGTCCTTTAATGATGATAGATTAAGTTGAAAAGTTAAAGACAATGAACGGAATGTAGTAAAGGATAAGTTTGAGGATAAATAGAACGATATAAGAATGAATTCTGTTATGAAGTTGCCGCTGTCATTTAAGGGAAAACAACGATGATAAATATGATGTAGGATCTTTAGATTAAGAAACATCTGTGAGACGTTACCCAGTTGAGTTAAGAAATTCCAAGGACGGAATTTTTTGAAGAGGGGTATTAAACAAACATACGAGTGTAATGACATCTCAATGCCCTTTTCTTTGTAGGAGGTCTTTTGCCATTGCCTCACATTAGACCAATCTGTCATCGCTACGTGTTAGGCTCTTTGCCATCTCTATGAAGGAAGTATCCACAATCTTGCAATGTCCAACATTTCCTTCTCCACGTAGGAGGCCCTTTGCCATCGCCTCGCATTAGGCCAATCTGTCATCGTTACGAGATAGTCCCTTTGCAATCTCTACGAAGGAGGTACCCATACCCTTGTAATAATCATCATTGCCTTCTCCTTGAGGGAGGCCCTTTGCCATTGTCTCACATTAGGACAATCTGTCGTTGCGACGAGTTAGGCCCTTTGCTATCTCCTCGAATGAGGTATCTCAAACGATTATCTCTCCCCAGGGAGATAACTAAACACACGCATATTATCATACATTCATTCCAAATAACCTAAATACATAACATCATGTCACATGCATTAAAATTCATCTATGTTCATATCAAAACAACACAAAGACATTACATATCAGAAAAAGACATACCAAATAATAATAATTATATCACCATATATGTAAATATTTAATCACATAATAATTAACCATCAATAAAATTTAATTTTAAGAATAAAGCCCCAAATAGTTACTCTTTAATTTCATACCCGAACCATTTAAAATTTATACCATCAAAATTTAAGAAAAAAAGTGTTTACTAACTTCTTCGACACCTCCAAAAATCCTAACTACTGCCTGCCTAGGACGAAGGTTAGTGTTTCACTAAAATTTTCTGCTCTCTTCACTGATATTGTTGGCTCTCTAAAGTAGCATTGCGGCTCTTCTCTCCTTCGTTGACGGTGTTACTAAAGAGGGCAGGTTTTTGAAAACAAAACCACAAGTCCTCCTTTTATTCACGTCATAAACAATTGCAAAGTAAATAAATGGGTTATTTTTTAGCTATAAATATTGGGCTTACTCACATTGATTGAAATCAGCCCGTATGTTTTTTTATATGTATATGTTTTTATTTTATTTTCAATTCTTTAAAATTATGTATTATATTTGTGGGCCCGCTTATCCTATGAAAGAACTCTAGTTGAATTCTTTGGTTGTTGGCCGTGAATTATTCATAGTTCAGAGTTGTGATTTACTTATTTTTTAATTTTATATTCTTTTATAATTACTAAATAGTTTCAATAAATTTTTATAGTAACAATTTCTACACTAAACTTCAAAACCACTTAATCTTTTTATTAAAAATAACTATGCCAAAATTTTAGGATGTTACAACACCCGAGTTGACTTAACAATAAATGAGGTCAATATCTCATATTGACTCATTTCAGTATATCCATGCATTTTACAGTCTCACTCTATCAAGGGGTTGAAATAGACAATTATAAACACGAGAAGGGGGGTTGAATTGTGTTTATCAGAATTTAAACAAAGTTGAAATCTTTTCGCATACAGAAGCTAGGTTCAAACGAGTGGAAAGATACATGACAGACATGCGACCTATTTGATGAAATTTAACAGTGATTTTGGCAAACGCACCACTTGATGAACGTATAAGAAAACTAAAGCAACTAAAGATGTTATAAGGAAAGAGAGATTGACACAGTTATTTATCCTGGTTCACTCTTCAAAGCAAAGAGCTACGTCCAGTCCTTGACAGTACCAAGATTTATCCACTATAACTAGTCAGGTTACAGACTCCAAGTATTGTTTGTACACCTAGCCTCTTCAGGCTCAAGATAAGTATTCTTTGCACACTTAGCCTCTTCAGGTTCACTCATGTTTGTTTGAGAGATTTGGTTTGTAATAAATACAACTTCAGACAGACAGAACTTTCACTAACACTCAGATAGTGGTTTAAATGTAAAGCTTAGGAAAGTCTGCATAATAACTTCAAATGATTGAAGAAAGCAGAATGAAAGAATGAAGAATTTAATGCACAGAGTAATGACTCTTTAATGTTATGTGTATTCTTTATAGTTCATCTTCAATGATTTCTGTATTTATAGTCTTCCAGCATTCAGGATCCGTTAGAGACATTCCCTCAGATGTTGGCTTCAAGCAGAACTTCATTAAATGCAATAGAGTCGTTCTGGGCAGCCATTAATACAATAGGAACGTTAGTTGTACTCTAACACGAAGGATCATGGCTTTATGCATCGTGATACAGCCATATCAGAGTTGTTCAGAGGGCTTTTTGTACTTTGCTGAGTACAATTCCCTTTTCGTGTAAGGACCAGAGGTACTAGGGAATAAAGCATGTTGGAAGCATTCTTTAACTGGTCTTTGGTTCTGGTAACCGAGGTTGCTTGAGAGAGTAACTTCCGACTTTTCTTAATTCTGATTCTTGAAATAAGATTGTGATAATTCTTATAGAATTCGCGTTCATAAGATAAGTGCGTCCATCTTGAAAAATAACCGCGTCCATCTAGCCATTTAAGATTTTATATTCGGACGGGCTAGTAGACGAGCTCCATATGCCACATCATTGGACGGATACTCCTTTAACTGGTTGAACGTAACCTAGTAGACAAGCTCCATATGCCACATCATTGGACAGATACTCTTTTAACTGGTTGAACGTAACCTAGTAGATGAGCTCCATATGCCACGTCATTGGACGAATACTCCTTTAACTGGTTGAACGTAACCTAGTAGACGAGCTCTATATGCCACGTCATTGGACGGAGCTTCTCATTAAGGACTTAACAAGTTCAAAGACTTATGTGGACGAGCGCTTCTGTCACCTTAGTGGACGAGCACTTCTGTCACTTTAGTGGACGAGCGCTTCTGTTACTTTAGTGGACGAGCGCTTCTGTCACTTTAGTGGATGAGATGATTCTTACAGTTTTAATCTGTACACTAGATAAACAGGTTAGCAACCAATATGAAGGTTAATTAAATCATTAACCAATGTTTAGTTTTCATCAAAACTTGGGGAAATGCACATCAGACATTTTAGAGACTTAACAGGGGTCACATATATTACTCCTGTTATGTAGGAGGAACAAATCCCATCTAGATCACTCACATCCTTGCGCATGACTCGCGGTGTACCTAATGACCGACTTTATAGTCATCATGTTACAGATAACGTTTGACGGTATTAAAGCACACAACTCCTCATGTAGGGATCGTGTTGATTTCAGGTCGAAGGATTGCATACACCATTGTCACTATGAGAGCTACTTATGACCCTCACATAACGTTCCATGTAGTGTTCTCACGGCGGGTCAATCCAGCACATCGTTACTCTAATGTGTTACAGCGACATACCTACCTTAGATCAAATGGGGGCAGTTGCCCCCACAAACTAAAAATTTCTTCTTTTTAAGTATTGAATGCCCCCATTAAAAAAATATTGCTGCCCCCCATTGTGCTACAATTCTACTCTATTTAATACTTTTGAATTTTTTTAACTTATATTTGATGAAAAATATATTAGGAATTAATAATGAGTTGTCTTATACATTGCAAAGAAGTGATTAAGATATTGTAAATGTCATATCGTTAGTTAGAGTGTCAAAGAAAATAATGCAAAGTATGAGAGATGATGATTGACATTATTTCCTCATTGAAGTATCATTGTTTTATTATAAGAAAAATATTGTCATTTCAAATATGAATGACGCATTCATGATACAAGGAAGATCAAGGCATAAACTTGAAAAATTTTCAACCTTGCATCACTCTCAAATTGAGGTATTTTACCAAGTGATTGAGAGACAATTTCAATATCTTAATTCGTATGACAAACATTGATTTGTTTAACTCAACTTTATCCATAATAGTTTTCTTTCGTGTAACTTATGGGGCTTGATAGTCAACATGAAAATTATATCAAACATATTGACTTAATGATAATAATTTTCATTATTATATATATATATATATATATATATATATATATATATATATATATATAAAATAATAATAAGAATATTTATTGCATAAGTCTTGCCTCCACTAGGTAAAATTTATGGGTTCGTCAATGAATGTGTACCTATGTGTGTGACTTGACATCTCATATTCATGACTCGTTAGAAACGGTCAATCCACACACATAATATTATCGATGTATTATTATTGTCCTTATTAATAATAATACTTGATTGCGGATATTTAAGAATATAGTTCTTTTGATTAATAGGGTCTCACTATCAAGTCGTATATTTGATATTCTATTAAATGTAATTTTCTATTCTAAGAACTTTATTACATTGAAACAAACAACATAATAAACTGAAATGCCTCATATCATAAATAATAACAAGATACAAATGTAAATCTAAAAGGAAAACGCAGGCTTACACCAACAAGAGTGCCTATAGATAGTGTTGTTGGGTTTGGTCATTTTTTTTTGGGGTAGTCGGTCATCTTTTTTAGGCTTTTGTTGTGGCATGGGATTTAAAATGCATTTGATTGAGTGATTTATTGCGTTGTTACTCCTTCATGGACTTAGCATGAATAGTTTTGTACAGTTTGCTGGTATGATTGTTGACAGCATGCATTTGCTAATTTTGCTGGTCTGGGATCATATTTAAATAGTATACATCAAAAGCGAGGAGAATGACATCAATAAACGAGCAAGGGTCAAATAGGTCAAATGATAAAAATGTAAGGAACATATTAATCATTTGCATTTCCTCATGTGCGATCTATTTAGCAATGACCTGATATTCGTTGATACTTGGCAGGTACGGTTGAGGCATGCATGTGCACCAAAAAGGTTGGTTGAGGTTAACAACAACCTTAAACATGCACAACAATTCCAAAAGGTTGGATATGTCACATTAACCATATAATGAATTGAATCAACAAGTTATTTGCAAGTGATTAACCATGTAGGTTGTGGGTTGTAAAAAATGATTAAAGCATCAGGATAACCCATTAATCATATAATGAATTGAATCAACCAAATATTTATAAGTTATTAACCGTGTAGGTTGTGTATTGTGAAATATGATTAAAGCATCAGGATAACCCATTAATCATATAATAAACTGAATTAATCAAATATTTACCGGCGATTAAGCATTTATTTAATGGGTTATGAAAATTGATTGCAAGTATCAAAGTAATCCATTAACCACCCTATACTACATTAACCAAGTATTTATATATCATTATTCATTAACCATATTCTCGACAAAATGTGTCACACTAAAGTTCATGGATAACAAGGTTCAACTTCGTAGTTAATGATATGTATTAGTTGATTAATGGATACACGTGAACAACTCATTAACCATCTAATGTACTTCATTAATCAAAGATTGGCATACCATTAACCGTTTGATACATAAACTTGTCGCAGTAATGTTGTATCAGAAAATCATTTTCATTGATACCTAACAAATGCTCTAATAGGGTTTTTCATGAATTTTGAGTCTAAAATTTGGAACCACTCTATAATCTGTACTTTGTTACATTAAGGAAAGGAGATATGCAAGATTTGCAGTGAAATATTGTGGAGAAAGAAGGAAAGAACAAACAAAAAAGCAGTTACCTTGCAAGGAAAGGAGATGAAGTTGAGCTCAAGTGGTCGGTATGATGAACTAGATGATGCAGCTTTGGTGAAATGGGAAACAAAGTACCTTTGCTATGGAGAACCCTAGCCGCTATCCACTGTCCTCTGCAGCATCAAGCTCACGTTACTGGGAGTAAGGGGCTGAGGGAAAGGATCAATCGTGTTGCTGGGAGAGTGGGTGTCGATCTTGTTACGTGTTACTGAGTGAAGAAATGGGGAATGAGAAAGAGGGGAAGTAAAGTAAAAAGGAGGGAAAGTTACGCACATGACAATAAGTAGGGAAATGAACAAGTAACTCGCAGACAAAACAAAAGAGCTGTGCTAATTTGAGACATAATTCTGACATCATACGCGACATCTGTTACGGTAGTCTATTGTAGCATCATTTTTTTTATTTTAAATTTTGATTTTTTTAAAAAAATAAAAATTTTATTTCTAAAAAAACTCATTCACTAGATAATGAATTAAATTCATCAGATATTTATACATGATTCACCAGATATTTGCACATACTTAACCAAAAAATTTATTTATCAAAAAAACTCATTCACCAGATATTTACACATACTTAACCAAAAAATTTATTTATAAAAAAAAAACACATTCACCAAATAATGAACTGAATTCACCAGATATTTATACCTGATTCACCATATATTTGCACATACTTAACCAAAAAATTTATTTCTCAAAAAAAACCTATTCACCAGATATTTATACCTGATTCACCAGATATTTGCACATATTTAACCAAAAAAATTATTTCTCAAAAAAACCCATTCACCAGATAATGAACTAAATTCACCAAATATTTGTACCCGATTCACCAGATATTTACACATACTTAACAAAAAAATTATTTATAAAAAATTTTAATTTTTTTTTAAAAAAAGACCCACTACAGTACTGCACAGTGCATCTACAATGCTGCACAGTGCGGTATATACGATGTCGCGTATTGATGTTCATAAAAGTGTGTCAATTTAGCATTTCTGAAAACAAAACAATTAACTTGCAACCTCGCCATACGGTGTCAACTATATGGTGTCGGCATTTTGTGTCCAATTAACATTTATGTACTAAGAAAGCGTGTTTGTTGTTGTTACAAAAGGAGTAATGTGCAATAATATAGAATAGATTGGTTTATTGTCATCATCATCATTAATTTTAGTGAACACAACAATTTAGAACAATAGTAAAATAATGATAAAATTTAGGTACAATTCTATAAGTATATTAAGTGTTATTTACCAATAGCAATAGGATATATGTAACAGTCATTACATATGTTATGTTTTAATTGATGAGATGCTACACATATCCTATTGTCATTGGAAAACAACATATAATGTATCTATGGAATTATATATAAGTCTTGTCCAAAACCTAATTGGTAACTCAAGTATTAAGATCTGGGTTCAATCAGGCATTGGGGGCAAAATTGACCCAAAAAACCTCAATTTCCCTACAACAAAACCTCAATTTTATCAAGCACTAAATCGTGCAAAGGCATCTATTGTTAACAGTAATCAAGAAATAGGATATTTTGTCTAATCAGGCCTTGGGGGCAAGAATCTCCATTAGGGAAGACCATGTTCCTGTAACTACAATAGTAAGCCCAAAAATCACAATTGCCCCATCCCAAACCATGCAACTCCAACCCAACTCCTCCTTGAACACCAGATAGTCAAACAAAGCCGGCAAGACAAAGCTGAGAATAACACAAATGCTGCTTCCCACCAGCGATAGAAAATCTGCAAAATTAGGCACAAAAAGTGCCGCCAAGCTTACCCCCATCAACATCAACCACCTCATCCATAAGCAGTAACTAAAGTTATAGAACCTTCTCTCAATAACCTCATAAACAGGATTCATCATCAATGGAAAAGTGAAGAACAGGTTGATGCAAAGACCAATCTGTACCAAAGAACTTATCATACAGTGTCCTAGATTGGTAGTGATAATCCCTTGAGTTTCTTCACCAAAAGCAAAGTAACCCAGAGCACCAAATGCTCCATACAAAAGAGAAATCAGAAACATCCCCATACCCAAAACTCCACCAAACTTATCCTTATCCTTAGCCTCTGATTCCAATGGCAAAATCATTCCTATTCCTTCAAATGCATATTCAGCCATACCTAAACCATAGAAGAACATAGAAAAACCTCCAAAAGGCTCCAAAGCAGGCCTATTCTTCATAAACACAAACACATCCTCCACTATCACAACACTCTTAGCTGCAGTATCAACTAAATTAGCAAATATACTCAAAGGAGCCAAATGGGTCAGGGTTGGAATTGTATTCAACCCCAGTTGAAAAGGAAAACAACCCCAAAGAAACAAGACCTTAATTTGGTGTTAAACCCAAAATTGAACCTGTGTCACTAGAAAGATATGCCAAAGTAGTAGAAATGAAAATAAGGTAGCTGACACAGAAACCAGATTGGGAAAGCACTATCATGGCATCAACAGAGAATCTACCAAAAGGGCCACATATGGCAAATCCCAAGTCGCCAAAAGAGTTGATTTTGGAGAACCCCTTGATGGATTCTTCAAGCTTGATAGAGGGTGGAGAATATAGACTATCGGGATTGTAATGTGCAGAATTGAAGCAGCAAATGAAAGAGAAAGGTAGAAGGAGGATAATGAATCGTATGAGATTGTGGGGTGATGGTGGAGGAAAGAGGGTGTGGTGTAACCTTGTGTCAAGGCTCAATCAAATGCTAATATAATAATATGCATTATGGAGGAAGTTGGACAACATAGGCATCTAACATGGTGACCTTTATTGGGTGAAAGAAAACGGAAAACTTGAAATTGGGTATCTGGCTTCAATAGTAATGCAATGCATTGCAGCTCCTACACCAATAAAATGAAGAATCCAAATGGGACATGGGAACATCGTCGCCAAACCAAGCAGAATTTGGGTTAGAATATCTAAAACATATTTTCTTATAATTTAAAATATTCTCACCATCTTTGAAAGTTATTTTCTCTTTTATCATTTATTTATTTAGGACTAAGATTCTACTACTAGCATAAATATAACGCTTAAGTTTGTCTTTTCTACCACATTATTATCACATTGCTTCACATTCTAACATAATTCACCGATAAATATATTTATATGATACCTTCATAATTAACCAACGCCTATAATTACTAATTTATAATCATTAATTGTTATAGTGATTTTTAAATTTCTAATCTAAATTAACTATTCTATTTTAAACAAAAAAAGTACAGAAAAAACTTTTGGTCAAATTTCTTCTACCAAAAAAATCTAATATCTTATCCTTATTAGGTATATTGTTAAAACATTATTAAAATATGATAAAATAAGGAAAAATAGAACAAATATGCTAATTCTCTCTCCCATCTTTCGATGTTGTCTATTCTTATCCCGCATACCATCGTCACAAGCACCGCTAATAGCACCACTGCAGAGTACAAATCCAGAGAAACCCAAGAATTGGGATACCTTCCACCGGTTGTATTTAGTGAGAACTCTCAAAATCGTTCCACTTCATCCGTATGGTGATTTTCAGGGTTTGCTCTGGTGCTTGTTGAACTTGCTTTATTGGGAGAAGAAGATATGTGTGTTTTTTTTTTGGGGGGATGGGGGTGGGGTGGACGGAAAACATGGGCTTCAATCTGACCAAATTTGACGTTTTGATGCTTCGAAGATTAAGATGCTATCCCACTTGATTCCATTTTTTCGGCATGAGTAATGTAACTTGTTTTTTGGCATTTCCCCTAGGTGTTGAAGCTGCTAATTAGACTGACCACTGTTTGTTGAAAAAATTGGTAAAGCAACCCTCCCACATGAAATAACCACAGTTAACACAAGAAGGGGTTGAATTGTGTTTACCAACTTTTTAGGAAACTTTGAAAATTATTTTCGCAGGCACAACAAACAAAAATAACACAACAGAAAATTAGACGGGTGACTTGTCTAATTTCGAGATAGAACACACTCGCATACAGAGAAGGTTGAAACAAAGATTGATATTCACAATATTAACTCCCCAAGTTAAAAGCTTAAACAAATAACACTTAATCAAATAAAGAGATAAGGGAAGATGAATATCACTCAAAAGTGTTATACTGGTTCACCCCAAAATTCACAGGGCTACGTCCAGTTTCTTGGCAGCACCAAGTTTCACTATAACTGATTAGATTATAATACAAGTATTCTTTGCACACCTAGTCTCTCCAGGCTCAACACTAAAACAAGTATTCTTTGCTCACCTAGCCTCTTCAGGCTCAACTCAGAAAAGAGTAAAGGTTTTGTGTAATTAATACAACTTGCAAATCTTTCAGATCACACTCAGAGAGTGGAATAAATATGAAGTATGAAAGATTGCGAATTAATATCAAATGATTGAATGAATATTCAATGAAAGAATGAAGAAGTTAATGAAGTGAGTATATTCTTCTTGCACAGTATTCTTAATGATATTCAACTTCTTGTGTTCATCTTCATAGTTTGGTCTATATAAAGACTTCAATCAATTTTATCTGTTAGGCACAACTTCAGAAAGTGTGTTCTTTGATTTGAGCTTCTGTGACGCCATTAATGCTAAAGAGTCCTTCTGTGTAAGCATTAAATGCTTAGAAACATTGAGCTTTGATAAGGTAGTCCAAGAGTACACTTTGTTCTGAGCAGCTATTGTTTCTGAGTTGCAGCAGCATGCTTCTTGTACTTGCAACAGAGAGCTTTCCTCTTTCAGTGCAACACTCAGTTCACTTTCTGGAAAGCACTTTTACTTTGTACTAAAACAACTAAAAGGTTACTGCTGTGGTACAGAGGTTGCATGTTTATTCCTTAAATCCTTGAAACAACGTTCTTTATTCTTTATCCTCTGTACTTTTTGTCCAGAGGTCTTCGATTCCTTAAGGAAAGCATCTTGTTTGAATAAGGTTGACTTGGACTTCATTCTGATTGACTGACACTTTATCAAGTGTAGCAGTGTTCTAAATTTAGACGGGTGCAGAGCAGTCCAAATTTAGATTAGTGAAAATGAGTCAAAACTCAGACGAGTGATGAAGTCATTTTCTAGACGGGTGAACCACTGAGTCTTATTTAGACAAATGCATCTTGCCACGTCATCAAGTATATCAGAGACTTGACTGAACGTTGACTTGGTCTTTGTCTGTGTTGACTGTATTTTAGACGAGTAGTTTTTAGACGAGTCTAAAAACTGCTCTCTACCAAAATGTAGACGGGTCATAAAATAGACGAGTGAACTTAAGTCTATTTTCCTAAACACTTATCTGAAATATCAATAATTTCATATGGTTCAATATTATCATACTTAATCTATTTGGAATCATCAAAACTTAGAGAATTTACACATGGAATGTGTTCCAGACTTATGAGGTCTCAACAATCTCCCCCTTTTTGATGATGACAAATAATTTTTTTGATTTTATTGAACATCAAAATGTAACAATAGAAATTTTCAAACAGATATGATTAATCAGAGTATACTATGCTCCCCCTTAGTTTATTCATTAGATAAAAACAAGCATCAGAGAAAAAACAAGGTATAATATCAAATATTAGATTTAAACAGAGTAAGAGCTAATTGTTTAGACAGAAGACATAAATTTCAGGTATAAGTTGTAAAAACCGTTACTTTTATTTCATCTTATTTCCTCCCCCTTTTGGCATCAATCAAAAAGAATATAAAACATATATATAAAAGAGAGCCAAAAATAATGTCAAAACTTCATCTCATTTCATTAAGAGTAAAAAAGGATTACAAGTGATATGGACATAATTGACTTGTACATTGCATGACTCAAAACAAAAAGAAATTTTAGTCCTAAGACCTAAGAACTAGGACCCCCTTGGCTTTTAAAGAAAGCTTCCGTCATTCTTTGCATTACTGCTTGCTGAGCCAGCATTTGAGCTTGAAAAGTAGCTTGCTGTTCGAAGGCAGCATCCTGCCTTTGGATGACAATTTGCATACTTGAAGCCATTTCATCAAGTATCTGATGGGCAACAGGATCATAAGCAACTATTGATGCAGAAGAGTCTGTTGTAGCCAGAGCAGTTGCAGATGCAGATGGAGGAGGTGTAGAAGGCAACTCTTCAACTTGAATTTTGTCCTCAGGCTGAGGATCTAAAAACACATTGGTTGAAAGAGCAGAGACAAAGTCATTGTTAGGATAGAATTCTTCAAGAAATCCATGAATTCTTTCACGGTGAAGAGGGGAATTGACACGGACTCGGCAAGTGTACCGGTTCGTTGCAAGTAATAAAACGGTAAGACCGGATATCGTTCTCAGGGATCGTGGACAATTACCACTTCGCAAATTTGACTACTATCTAGGCTATCGAATTTTTGAGTGAAGGTTGTTCTAACATCTAACAAGCAAACAAGAAGAAAATGTTTTTGTTCTTTTTGGATTTTTTTCAAACAGTTAATTGTGAAAACAGAAAGATGAATAACAATGAGATAGAATTGCTAGGGTTAGACTAAGCTAATCCTCCCTTGATTGTTATGAAATGATAACTAACACAGCTCCTAATTCTATTATGACAACCAAGTCTTTTCTGAGATACTCAAGCCTAATTCCTTAGGTGCATTGAGCCTAAAACCCCAAGTTAAACCCTAATTCCTTAGGTGGATTAACTTGAGATTTTGCATTAAGTAAAGACTTATACGATTGCAAGCACCTCAAGACCTATCCCTAGGCTCATGAACTACTTGGCATTTGATTCATGAGCAAGCTCTAACACCAACCTTCCAGTTATCTATTAAAGCAACTAATCATTCCTAGGGTGATCAAGCCTAAGAAAGCATTAAGCATCGAATCAAACACTCATAAAGAACAAGGAAACTGCATTATAATCAAGTCATTTTTACAACCAAGTTCAGATAGCAATAGTCTAACCCCAACAAAGGGGAGTTTAGCTACACATAATTGAAGATAAAACAAAAGAAAGAATTACAGAGATGAACAAAGGAGAGAGCTCCATGGAATGATGCACAGCAGCCACAGCAGTAGAGGATTTTCTTTTGGGTTTTCTGAATGCCTTTCTTCTGTTCTGCTCAGTTCTTTTATTACTCGTGGCCGGTCACGGCCGTGATAGCCATCACGGCCAGGCCGTGACGGGTTCTGTCTCTTCCAGTTCTGGCCAAACTACTCTTTCGCGAGGCGAGCACTAATTTCACGACGCGAGCCGACTTTTGATGCCCGTGATCCCCATCACGGCCAGGCCGTGATCGTCTCTGACTTTTGGAGGTTTTTGGGTCACGGCCGTGATAGCCATCACGGCTAGGCCGTGATCGTCTCTGACTTTTGGTGGTTTTGGCACAATCACTCTCTCGCGAGGCGAGCTATCATTCGCGTCGCGAACCAACTTTTCACGCCCTTGATCTCTATCACGGCCAAGCCGTGATCGTCTCTGACTTTTGCTGGTTTTGGGTCACGGCCGTGATAGCCATCACGGCTAGGCCGTGACAGTTTCTGACTTTTGGCCCCCTTCTTCTTCAGTTTTCAGGCCTTCTCTTCATCTCAGCTTCCTCATGGCTAAAACTTGGGCATTTAATCAAAAATCCCTGCAAAACAACACACAATACCACCTTATCCGTTCCAAATGAAAAACTAAACAAAATCCAACTAAAATGGCCTAACTAAATGCAAATGCATGCAGAAATGTACATGGAAAATGAGGTAAAATCACACTCATCAAATCACCCCAAGCTTAAGATGTTGCTTGTCCTCAAGCAAAAACCAAGGCCATAAGATGAAAACAACCAGGACAATGATAGTGAACTAAGAACCCGAGTAAAATGATCCAAGCAAACAAAAGTCAATTATTTCAGCAAGAGACAATCAATTCAAGTCCAATTAGGGGCTTAGTTTCCCTAGACTCACATTCTCACTAATTCGGGCACTCTATCTCACTTGCAGCTCACCCCAAGCTTGTTCATTTGATTGGCTCTCTTTCTTGCCTCACTCACTCAAGTGTTAAGGGAATATGACATTTCACTCCATTTTCCTCAAAGAATGATTCCTACCATAAGCTTGACTATCAACCAAATCTTCACTTTATTAATGAAAACATCTAAGAATCAAGAGGTCTTATTCTTTGGTTGTAATGGGGCCATGGGATCAATTTTCAGGTGGGAATTTCAAGAACAGGAAATTTCAAAAGGCTATACAAACAATCAAGCATTGCAAGGCACGACCTTCTAAAATACCTTCCTTTGGGTTTCAGTTTACTCTTCCACCATTCTTTCAAAAAAAAAATTTTTTTTTTTCTTTTTCTTTTTACTTCTCATTCCTTTTTGTCATCCCCTTCCCCATTTTTATTTCTTTTTCTCTTCTGTTTTTTTTTTGTTTGGAGAATGGGAGATTTTGCAATTCAAGAGAAGTAAAATTTTTTTTAGATTCATTTTTTTTTTCATCATCCCAAACTTTCAACTACATTTTCCAACCCATCTTTGCACAGTACTTTAGAAGGTCCCTCATAAGCATATTTAACACAACAATTCAGGGTACCAAGAAAAGCATGCTATTCATTCAGGCTCAAAATGGGGCAACTAAGGGTAGCATTATTCATTCAAAGCTCAGAAGGCCAGAAAAAAAAAACACCTATTGCCTCAATCCTTTTCAAAAATATTCTCAAAAATTTTCAAGTTTCGAAATGGTTTCAAGTCAAGTTCTAGAGAAAAACAATCCAAGAGGAAAACACTCTACACAAAGAACGGGGGCAGATTTAGTGAGTGCCCCCTAATGGCTCAAAAGCTCACATTTATCAGTTCAAGAACCAGTGAGAACACAAATCCATAGAAACACATGCTAATCATCAACTATCCAAGAACATCTCAAGCATATTTAATGAAGCCATATCACAAGAATATAAAATCAGGGTCCAAAAATTCACTATCACAGAAAAATTGGCACTTAGCTCTCACAATCAGATGCTCAATCTAAGCAGGGGGCAATTAATTCATGTGATCATGCAAGATTAAAGCCTATATGAATGCAATATTTACAATGCAAGCAAAAAGATTACCCCTACCCCAAGCTTAAAGACTTACATTGTCCTCAATGTAAATAATTAAGCTTAGAGAGGGGAGAAAACTAGAACAACTCACAAGGTGGTAGTGGTGCTGAATCACATGCTTTCTGGTTCTGTTTCCTTCTGCCCTTCTTCTCCGCCTTCCTTCAAAATCTGGAATCACTCAACAAACTATTAACAAACCTCTTGAGCTTCTCAAATTATTCAAGAGGGGAAATCAAAAACAAAAAAGAAGATGAAAATAAAATAAAAAAAAATAAAAATAAAAATTGGGTTGCCTCCCAATAAGCGCTTCTTTAACGTCACTAGCTTGACGGATGGTTTCTAAGATGGTGCCTCAAGAGGGATGGAGACTGCCTGACGATTAAAATCTCCTCCAAGGTAGTGCTTGAGCCTGTGCCCATTGACAGTGAAAGTATTTCCTGATGATGGATTTTCCAATTCAACTGAACCAAACGGAGAAACTGACTTGACATAGAATGGGCCTGACCATCTTGATCTCAATTTGCCCGGGAAAAACTTGAGTCTTGAGTTGAACAGCAAAATTGACTGGCCTTCTTCAAATTGCTTGGGAAGAATGTACTTATCATGCCAGAACTTGGTTCTTTCCTTGTATATCCTAGCACTCTCATAAGCCAAGAGTCGGAACTCATCCAACTCATTCAATTGAAGCATCCTCTTGTCCATGGCCAGCCTTGTATCAAAGTTCAGGGCCTTCACTGCCCAAAAAGCACGGTGTTGTAGCTCTACCGGAAGGTGACATGATTTCCCGAACACTAATTGGTACGGTGACATACCAATAGGTGTCTTATAAGCAGTCCGATAGGCCCAAAGTGCATCATCCACTTTCTTCGCCCAATCCTTCCTTGCATTGTTCACAGTTTTTTCTAAAATCCTCTTCAACTCCCGGTTGGACAATTCCACTTGCCCACTGGTTTGGGGATGGTATGGTGTGGTAACTTTGTGGTTCACCCCAAACTTGGCAAGCACTGCATTGAACTCCTTATTGCAAAAGTGGGTACCCCCATCACTAATGATAGCCCTAGGGGTCCCAAACCGGGTAAAAATATTCTTCCTCACAAAACTGATCACAGTTCTTGCATCATCTTTCAGAGTTGGCATGGCTTCCACCCACTTGCTCACATAATCAACTGCCACCAGAATGTACTTGTTGTTGTAAGATGACGGGAAAGGACCCATGAAGTCAATCCCCCATACGTCAAAGAGCTCCACCTCTAATATACCCTTTAAGGGCATCTCATTTCTCTTGGAAATACTGCCGGTCCTCTGGCATTTATCACAATTCATCACCCAGGCTCGGGAGTCCTTGAAAATAGTGGGCCAAAACAACCCGCTTTGCAAAATCTTCATGGCGGTCCTCTCACCACCAAAGTGTCCTCCATAGGGTGAGTTGTGGCAGTGGGTCAACACTCCATTAATTTCTTCTTCAGGTATGCACCTCCTCAGAATTCCATCTGAACCTCTTTTGAAAAGATACGGCTCATCCCAAATATAGAACTTGGCATCATGAATGAGCTTCTTCCTCTCATTGCGCATTGAAGTCCTTAGGAATCTTATTGGCCGCCTTGTAATTTGCAATATCCGCGAACCAAGGTGCCACTTGCACCACAAACAACTGTTCATCTGGGAATTCCTCTTGAATTGGCAACTTTGCTTCTGCTTGGACATCTGCTTGTGGAAACCTGGACAAATGGTCGGCTACCACATTCTCTACTCCTTTCTTGTCCTTTATTTCCAAATCAAACTCTTGGAGTAGTAGTATCCACCTAATAAGCCTTGGCTTAGCATCCTGTTTAGTCATAAGATATCTCAAAGCAGAATGATCAGTGTAGACTGTAGTTTTACAACCAATCAAGTAGGATCTAAATTTATCAAAAGCAAATACCACAGCAAGCAATTCTTTTTCAGTCTGAGTGTAATTCAATAGGTCATCATTAAGCACACGACTGGCAGAGTCAATGACATGAAACACTTTGTTTTTTCTTTGGCCCAAAATGGCTCCCACCGCATAGTCACTTGCATCACACATTAGCTCAAAAGGTAAACTCCAACTGAGGTGCAATGACCGGTGCGGTGGTGAGTTTTTCTTTCAAAATTTTGAAGGCATGCATGCAATCATCATCAAATATAAAAGGAGTATCAGCTACCAAAAGCTTGCATAAGGGTTTCACAATTTTTGAAAAATCTTTTATGAACCTTCTATAAAAACCCGCATGCCCTAGGAAGCTTCTAACACCTTTCACATTTAAGGGAGGAGGAAGTTTTTCAATCACTTCAATTTTGGCTCTATCAACCTCCATCCCTCGTGATGAAATTTTGTGCCCAAGAACTATACCCTCCCTAACCATGAAATGGCATTTTTCCCAATTTAAAACGAGGTTAGTTTCTTGGCACCTTTTTAGAACACAGGCAAGATTATTCAAACAGTTGTCAAATGAATCACCAAATACAGAAAAATCGTCCATAAATACCTCAATAAACTTCTCATTCATATCAGAAAATATGGATAGCATGCACCTTTGAAAAGTGGCGGGTGCATTGCACAACCCGAAAGGCATTCTCCTGTATGCATAGACTCCATAAGGGCAGGTGAAAGCGGTCTTCTCTTGGTTCTCCGGGTCAACCACAATCTGGTTATACCCGGAGTATCCATCAAGGAAACAATAGAAAGCATGGCCCGCCAACCTCTCTAGCATCTGATCAATGAAGGGTAATGGAAAGTGGTCTTTTCTGGTGGCCTCATTCAGTCTTCTGTAATCAATGCATACCCTCCATCCAGACACGGTCCTAGAGGGAATAAGTTCATTCTTTTCATTAGCTACCACTGTCATCCCCCCTTTCTTCGGCACAACTTGGACCGGACTCACCCATGGACTATCGGAGATGGGATAGATAATGCCCGCATCCAACAACTTCACAATCTCCTTCCTCACAACTTCCTTCATATTCAGGTTGAGTCTTCTTTGCGGTTGCCTAACCGGCTTGAATTTTTCCTCCACACGGATTTTGTGCATGCAAAAGGAGGGGCTTATCCCTTTCAAATCGGACATAGACCATCCGATTGCAGATTTGTGCTCCCTAAGCACCCTCAACAGCTTCTCTTCTTCCAAGGAATTCAACCCACTACTGATGATAACTGGGAATGAAGAGTTCATCCCAAGGAAAGCATAACGGAGATGGGATGGCAATTCTTTCAACTCTAGCACCGGTGGGTCACCCTTGTCTTCAATTCTCACATCTTCCACCACTTTGTCTTCATCGAGTATTCACAACCGGACAAGCCTCCAGAGATTTAATCATGAGATCAACTTCTTTCTCGCACATACTTCTTCTTCTACATCCTCTACCATTAGAGCGGCTTCTAACGAATCTTCAAACTTGGTGCAAACTCTTGTCGATAATGAATCAATGAGGTCCACTATCATGCATGTGTCCTTGTCGCTTGGGTGCTTCATCGCTTCAAACACATTAAAAGTGACCTTTTCGTCTTGTACCGAAGCACCAATTCCCCTTGATTAACATCGATCAAGGCTCTACCGTTGCTAGGAATGGTCTCCCAAGAATCGGAGGAGTATCACCATCTTGACCATATCTAACACCACAAAATCTGCTGGAAAAATGAACTTATCTACCTTCACCAACAAATCCTCCACAACACCATAGGGATATGTAATTGAGCGGTCTCGCGATTGAAGAGAAATCCCTGTTGGTTTTACTTCACCAATCCCCTGACTTCTTGAAAATGGAGAGCGGCATCGATTAATACTTGCCCCTAAATCGCACAATGCTCTCCCTATGTTCGAGATGACCTATAGTGCATGGGATGGTGAAACTGCCCGGTCCTTCATTTTTCTTGGCAGCTTCCTTTGAAGTATAGCGCTGCACTCTTTAAGAAGCATAACTGTCTCCTCCTTCCACCTTCTTTTGTTTGTAAGGATCTCCTTCATGAATTTTGCGTAGGAAGGCATCTCTTGTGAGAGCTTCAAAGAAACGGGATGATTATTTGTAGCTTTTTGAATACATCCAGGAACTTAGAAAATCGCTGATCTTTTGCCTCTTTCTTCAACCGCTGGGGGTAGTCGGGATTCTCAAATATGGGGGCAGCTCCTTGGGATTATCAACCTCTTCCAGAATCTGTCTTCTAGTCTTCTTCTTCGCAAATTCTTCATCAACCAATTTCTCCCTCTGCGGTTCTTCGACTTCTACATCAATAGGGATAGAGGTAGTACCTTGGGAAGTTCCGGTTCTTCATTGTTTACCTCTTCAAACTGCCCCTTATCAATCCCAAAGCATCACTTGTCTTCTCTTCCTTCTCTTTTTCTTGTGGATTTAACACTCTCCCACTTCTTGTAACAATGGCCTTACAATCTTCCCTTGGGTTCTTCTCGGTATCCCCAGTGCAATTGTCCCCGAGGTCTCTCTCCGCCATCCGCCTTGCTAGTTGGCCCATTTGATGCTCCAAGTTCTTGATTGAGGCATTCTGATTCTTTATAGTCTCTTGAGTAGCTTGCATGAACTGGCCTAGAAGGTTCTCCAATTTGCTTGAACTCTCTTGAGGAGGCTTTGCTTGAGTATTTGAACTTTGTCCTTGTCTCCAACTAAAGTTGGGATGATTGCGCCACCCCGGATTGTAGGTGTTGGAGTAGGGATCATTTCTAGGCCCTTGGTTGCCCATATAATTTACCTCTTCTTGTCCCGAGCTTCCAACCACATTGATCTCACAGTTTCCATTTGCATGGTTGCCTCCACAGAAATCACACACTGAGGCACCTTGAACTTGAACAGCTTGCAGTTGAGAATTCTGCAGTTGAACCGACCCCAGTTGCTTGGTAAGAATAGTCATTTGTGCCTTGAGAGCGCCAATTTCATCCAGCTCTAGAACACCTCTATTGACCATTGACCGAGAACTAGGCATTTGATAGTCATTGTTAGCCATGTTCTCAATCAAGTCCTTTGCTTCTTCCGGTGTCTTTTGACTCAATGTCCCTCCTGCAGCCGCTTCAATCATACTTCTTGAATTCCTGTTGAGCCCATTAACAAAAGTTGCAACCTGCTGCCATGTCTCTAGTTCATGATTTGGACAAGCTGTGAGTAAAGACTTGAACCTCTCCCAGGCTTCATATAGTGACTCACCATCCCTCTGTGCAAAGGCATTGATCTCTGACCTCAGCTTAATCATTCTTGACGGAGGGAAGAATCGAGATAAAAACTTGCTGACCAAGTCGTTCCAGGTGATGATGCTTCCATGAGGATGAGATTGAAGCCATGCCTTAGCTCTATCCCTCAAAGAGAAAGGGAAAAGCCTTAACCGAATGGCCTCATCGGAAGCTCCATTTAACTTGATGGTGTCACACAGCTCAATGAAGGTACCAATGTGAGCATGAGGATCTTCACTCTCCAACCCTCCAAATTGGTTTTCTTTGCACAAGGTGGAGAAGTTGATGCCTTGATTTCAAATTATTGCAGGCCACCGCAGGTCTCACAATCGGAGTTCCACATCTATCAACTCTAGGGGAAGTGTAGTCCCCCATTGTTCTCCTTGGTGCATTCTCTTCTGCCATGGTGACAGCTGCTACTTCAATTTGTGGTTCTTGCACACTGGGTAACTCAACTTGCTGCTCTTGTCTACTAGAAGATGCTCTTTCTCTGTTCTGTCTTGCCTTGGTTTTCTTTCTATTCCTTCTGCAGAGTCTCTCGATCTCAGGTTCGAATTGGAGTTCACCTGGGTCGATTGTACCTCGCATACACTGAACAAACGGAGTAGCACAGAACAAACAGAAAAACAGCACTTGCAGAAATTTACAGCAGAGAAACAGAAAAATAAGAACGAAAGACACAGTAGGAAAACAGAAAAAAAATTTGCCTAAATTAGGAGTCCCCTTTGGTACTCGTGATATTGGCACACCGATCCCCGACAACGGCGCCAAAAACTTGACACGGACTCGGCAAGTGTACCGGTTCGTTGCAAGTAATAAAACGGTAAGACAGGATATCGTTCTCAGGGATCGTGGACAATTACCACTTCGCAAATTTGACTACTATCTAGGCTATCGAATTTTTGAGTGAAGGTTGTTCTAACATCTAACAAGCAAACAAGAAGAAAATGTTTTTGTTCTTTTTGGATTTTTTTCAAACAGTTAATTGTGAAAACAGAAAGATGAATAACAATGAGATAGAATTGCTAGGGTTAGACTAAGCTAATCCTCCCTTGATTGTTATGAAATGATAACTAACACAGCTCCTAATTCTATTATGACAACCAAGTCTTTTCTGAGATACTCAAGCCTAATTCCTTAGGTGCATTGAGCCTAAAACCCCAAGTTAAACCCTAATTCCTTAGGTGGATTAACCTGAGATTTTGCATTAAGTAAAGACTTATACAATTGCAAGCACCTCAAGACCTATCCCTAGGCTCATGAACTACTTGGCATTTGATTCATGAGCAAGCTCTAACACCAACCTTCCAGTTATCTATTAAAGCAACTAATCATTCCTAGGGTGATCAAGCCTAAGAAAGCATTAAGCATCGAATCAAACACTCATAAAGAACAAGGAAACTGCATTATAATCAAGTCATTTTTACAACCAAGTTCAGATAGCAATAGTCTAACCCCAACAAAGGGGAGTTTAGCTACACATAATTGAAGATAAAACAAAAGAAAGAATTACAGAGATGAACAAAGGAGAGAGCTCCATGGAATGATGCACAGCAGCCACAGCAGTAGAGGATTTTCTTTTGGGTTTTCTGAATGCCTTTCTTCTGTTCTGCTCAGTTCTTTTATTACTCGTGGCCGGTCACGGCCGTGATAGCCATCACGGCCAGGCCGTGACGGGTTATGTCTCTTCCAGTTCTGGCCAAACTACTCTTTCGCGAGGCGAGCACTAATTTCGCGACGCGAGCCGACTTTTGATGCCCGTGATCCCCATCACGGCCAGGCCGTGATCGTCTCTGACTTTTGGAGGTTTCTGGGTCACGGCCGTGATAGCCATCACGGATAGGCCGTGATCGTCTCTGACTTTTGGTGGTTTTGGCACAATCGCTCTCTCGCGAGGCGAGCTATCATTCGCGTCGCGAACCAACTTTTCACGCCCTTGATCTCTATCACGTCAATGCCGTGATCGTCTCTGACTTTTGCTGGTTTTGGGTCACGGCCGTGATAGCCATCACGGCTAGGCCGTGACAGTTTCTGACTTTTGGCCCCCTTCTTCTTCAGTTTTCAGGCCTTCTCTTCATCTCAGCTTCCTCATGGCTAAAACTTGGGCATTTAATCAAAAATCCCTGCAAAACAACACACAATACCACCTTATCCGTTCCAAATGAAAAACTAAACAAAATCCAACTAAAATGGCCTAACTAAATGCAAATGCATGCAGAAATGTACATGGAAAATGAGGTAAAATCACACTCATCAGGAATCAACAACCGAAAGAAGAAATTCATAAGATCTCCTAATGAGATTTATGGGAGTGATTGGGGTAGTTGGAGGAAAATCTAAAATAAATAAAGGGAAAACCATAAAGAAAGGAGGTAAAGTATAAATAGAAGGTGAAAAGGGGTAAATAGCAAAAGCTGGGCTACCTCTGTTGGGATGGTTTTCTTCTCTTCTTCTGACAACCCAGAACTGGATCCACGTCTCCAATAGATGTCTCTGACCTTGAGGAACTCATGATGAGTCTCAGTTGAGAACAACCTCTTTCTGTACTTGCACTTGTTGTCATTCAGCTTGATGAGTGAAAACTTCTGATCAAGTGGCAAGTTGATCACCTTCTGCTTTCCTACCAGAACCATAGAGTCAGGCATCACCCTGATCTCTGTTGAGGGCTTCATGAAGATGTGAGGATTAGGCATCCACCTTCTTATATACTTCTGTTTTGTGGCCATCTTTACAAGTTGTCTTTTAGTTTCCAAGGAGGAAATGACATCCAAATCTTTGCCATTCAGAAAGTCGGAACAAGATTCATCTGTGACATAGAAGGGAGTGGTTCTGGAAGATGGGTGATAAGGGGATAAAGTGGCCAATGGGAGAGGGTTGTGTCTGGTTTCAGAAAATAAGTCTGGGAAGACTATTCTCAGAGGGACTTGGCACTGGTTTCTGATATGGTCAGGGGTTTGTGGTTTAGGGGAAGGTGGAGGAGGAGTGGGATTGTCAAAGTATGCAAAGTCATTGACATCCTCAGTGTGAGGAGTCTCAATAAGGTGAGATGATTGTGGTGTGGAAGGCTTGGGGAGTTGGGGTTCTGTTTCATACAAATGTGCTTCCGAAGTAGTAGTATTTGGTTCAGAAGTGTGAGGTTCAACATTTTGTGATTCAGAAACAGAAGGTTCAAGGATAGGTGATGGTTGTCTAATAGGTGATGTATGTGGTGGAGTTGGAATTTTTGGTGAAGTAGGTGGAGGGGTAGGGGTTTTCTATTTTGGTTGTGGTGATGGTGATGGTGTTTTCTGTGGTGGTGTTGGTGCTCTTTGTGGTGAAAGTTCAGGTAGTGGGATTGAGATTTTGGTAGTGGCTGGCTGTTCTGGTTGAGATGAAGGTGTTGAAGCTCTTTGTGGTGAAGGTTGTAACATCCGTTATTTTATGCATGGTTAATGTATGAGGGTTAGGGTTAGGACTTGGATTATATAGCTGGGATGTTGTTTGAGGCATAGAGACCCTTGCTTGGCAAGCACACAACCTTTTTGAGTGAGTTTGAACGTAGAAACAAAATTAGGGTTTCCCGATTAGCATCTTTGAGACATCTGAGATTTGGAGTTAGAAATGAGATTAGACCTTTTTGATGGTTTGAAGCTGTTTATTAGGTCTTGATGAGACTATATCTCAAATTTGAGGTCAATTGGACGTCGAACGGGTCAAGAAAGCAAAGAAACACAAACCGAGCGTTTTGTGATCGATTAATTAATTGAAAGTCGGAATATTAATTTAGGTCGGTCCTGAGTACAATAGGTCTTAGGATTAGCCTAAAATAATTACAGAAAAGTATTCCAGAAGTAGGTTACACAGGAAGATGTGAAAGAAAACACCCAGTTGTGCCAACAGAACAACACCCAGTGATACGTGTCGTTACCAGGAGGAAGGTGGCCATGGTGACACCACCTCACATTCCACCTAACCCTTTTGCATGTATGACACCTAACCCTTTTGCATGTGTGACACCTAACCCTTTTTGCATGTCTGACACCTAACCCTTTTGCATGTATGACACCTAACCCTTTCGCATGTGTGACACCTAACTCTTTTGCATGAATGACACCTATCTCCACTGCCCCTTTTGCATGTGTGACACCTAACCCTTTTGCATGAATGACACCTATCTCCACTGCCCCTTTTGCATGCACGACACCTGTCTTCCCACTAACTTATCAAAACCTACCTAAATTCATCTATAGAAGTAAAATCACAAAAATGACTTCATTTTTCCTCCTCCAGCCTCATTTCACTCATCCTTCCATATCCAATTCTGTTCCCTCACCTCTGCATGTGTTGGCTGGATATTTAAGTGAAGGAAAGAACAAGTTGCACACTCATTCACACCCAAAAACTTATCTTATCTTGTTTCCGTAAAACCATCCCCTCACCTTCTTCCATTGTTGGATCGTGTTGAAATTTCATGGAGTGGTTCTAGGCTAGTAGTTCTTCACATCCAAAGGTTAAAGGTTTTGTGCGTTCCTAGAGTGAGAGTTATGCAACTCATAAAAAGGAGATAAGCTCAACCCAAGTAGCTCCTGACCAGTCACCTTGGGAGGTTCATCCTAGGCTTATCCACCGTTGGATCGAGCAGAAGTTTTTGGAGAAGGTAAGGAAAATGTAGCTCTTTAATCTCACCATTCAATTTTGTAAATAAATGTCTGGGTTGTGAGATATAGAGCCAAAATGGTGGTGGATTTTAGGGTGTTTGTTGCAGATTCTAAGTTCCTTACAAGGTGTTGTTCACAATGTGGTTTCTTAGGTGGACTTTCGGAGACTCAGGGGCCTAGGTCCATGTGAGGCAGAATCGTGAGGAGTAGAGGACGAGTAACGTTGCGTCTAGGTCATCGTACGACTCTCCAGGTGGGGGAAAGAAATTATTTAACGTCGGAAATGACACGGTGACGTTTAATTCGATAATGGCGTAGGGCGACCCAAACCCTAAATGATTGCGAGTAACGGGTAATGTCCATATCACACTGGGGACTACTTATTAGTACTCGTGATGACATTGAGATTGTGCGCTTATCATCGTTATGTTTATTATATATTATTTTATTATTTTATGATTGTTTGCTTGGATGATTTGACTGGTTGAATTGATGTTGATAACTGCTGGATGATGATGTTGAGTTGTGATTATTTTATAAGCATGATATCTTATTATTTTAATTAGATTTTGATAATGATTATTAGTTTGGAAATGATGATTTTATGACATGTTAGTAATGATGATGCTATGACATGATGATATTTTGGTATGATGTGTTGAGTGTTATAATTGTGATTAGAGTTTGAGTAAATGATAAGTTATATCCACCAGTGCAAAATATGCTTTTAAAACCGGAGATTCCACATCGGTTTCAGAAAAATCGATGTGTAAAACGAGTCGGTGACAGTTTTGAAATTAAAAGCAAAGGATTCCACATCGGTTTCATAAATAACCGATGTGTGAATATTTTTCATTTCGGTTGTATTTTAACCGATGTCTAAAATTAAAACAAAAAATTTAAAATTTAAAATTTTTATCTTTCCACATCGGTTCTTTTCGAACCGATGTCTAATATGTAGATTAACCACATCAGTTGTATTATAACCGATGTATATAATAAAATAAAAAATTAAATTTAAAATTTTTATCTTTCCACATCGGTTCCTATTGAACCGATGTCTAATATATATTAACCACATCGGTTTAAATATAACCGATGTCATAAATTAAAAAAAAAAGAAATTTTAAATTAAATCGTAAGTTTCTACATCGGTTACTAGAGAACCGATGTGAAATATTACTAACCCCATCGATTTTTTGATAACCGATGTGTAATATTTGACAAAACCCTACTTTTTGTTTTTATTTTCATTCCTTCCTTCTGTCACGTGCCCTTTTCCTTTGTTTTTGCTCTGCTATTCCATTCCTTTGTTTTTCATTCTCCCTCCCTGCATAGACCAGCTTCGGCTTGCTCCATTCTGCTCCAAACACCAGCTTCGCGTCCTTATTTCTGCAGTTCTCTCTCACTGGACAACAACCAGTTCTCTTCCTCCTTCATTCTGCAATGGTAGACGGAGCTTCTCGTTAATTGAATCATTTGTGAAGTTTGAATCATTTGATTGATTTTTGTTTTTGAATTTGGAAACTAATTTGAACATGAGATCTTTAAGATTAGGTGTTTCTATCTTCCATTTTCATCTTTCTTTGTTCAATTGTAAATGTTTCTTAGAATGATTCAGATCTAGTAAACTTATTCGTTCACAGTATAGAGGAATTTAGATATGGAAATTCTAATTGTGTTCCCCTATTCAATCGGCTTCATCGTGTTATTTGTGGTTTCATGCGCACTAGAATGATTTGTACATATTTGGTTTAAAATGGATTTCTGATATGTAAATGATTTTCTTCAATTTGGTTTACATATTTACTTCGCCAATCTTCTGTTTGATTAAGTTCTTGAATTAACAACCTTGTGATCTTTGCTCTTGTTGTTGATGAATTGAACCATTAATTATGAATTTTACTCATTGCATATTACCTAATCGATGAAATGCTCATATCAATTAGTTTCAATTTGCTAACTTCCTAACAATGAAAGGTCAAGGACTAGGAATGACTATTATAAACATTTTTTTATCATATAATTCATATGTTCTTAATGGTATACCATTGTCGAATTTGCTTATTGTGAAATGGAGTTTTTGTGTTATTTTTCATTAGTGTGCTCCATTGTAGATTGTGGACAATGATCTTGCTTTAAAAATATATACCAAAGCCAGAGCTACTCCAAAAGTTGTTGCTGCTTTTGCTGAGAGAAGGGAGTTTGACAAAATTCTGATATACTTTAAGCAGGTAGAGGGTTTTTTTTCTTTCTTTTCAATAATAGAATATTAAAGTATGGTTCATAAGATTATTTTGTCATTTTCTTGTTACATTCTTTAATGCTGTTATGGCCTGTCGAGTATTTTGAGGACTCTATGTTTTGTTGATTTAATGAAATGTTTGACATTATTACCGATAATATTTCTTGCTTTCTATTTTGGTTTTAATTTTATTTTACTGGTAATGTTTTGCTTGTACGAGATTCAGATGCTACGATACTTTGTTGTAGCAAGATATTAGTCTCTGTGTGGCGATCTCTTAAGCACTAGAGACTTCGAGTGTTCAAAGAGATTATTTTATAATTTGGTAGCTCTTAAGAGTTTCTGGTCTATTGTAGAAGTTGGTCATTTACATTTCGCTTGCCTTTTTAGAAGCTGTGTTTCAACTGCAATATGCACCAAAAATACATGGCAGGAAGCGAAACTTTGTGTTTTCTTAAGGAGAATAAAGGATATATATAGTTTTTTATTGAATATATATGATGGCCTGATGGATTTAGTTTTTTTCTTCATGTTCTTTGCTTCATGCCTGAATAGCCATAGCTCTTCGATACTCATTTTCTTATATGATCTTTTGGTCTTAAATAAGCTAACACTGTATTTTTCATGCTTTGATTTTAGACTCTACGTGAGGGGCACAATCCTTGGATACAAAAGGTAAGAGCTTCTTGCCCATAGTAGTTTTACCAATTTTGTATTTTATATCATCTTGTGTATGGATGCTGGGAAATTGAGAGTTGAGATTCATGGAGAGAAGCATTTAAGATTATACTTTCACTGGTTTTGTCAAGTCATTTGGTTTATGATGAGACAATGTTATTTTTTCAGATCCAAATCAAACCTGTAACTATGGCTTGGGTTTGACAACTTGGAGTCCACTTGCATGTGGTGTGCTGATAGGAAAATACAAGAAAAGAGTTATACCAGCAGATAGTCGCTCTGCATTGGAAAATTACAAAGTAAGGTTTGATTTCCGTAGTTTTGGCTGAAAAGCATTCATTGGAGTTTTGATGTATTTGCTTGAAAATTTATTTGATGCGAGAATATGCCCACAATAATTAGTAAAGCCTTAGTTTCACGTTTGAGATGCAATACTAATGAGCACACGTGTACGTGCTTAATGTACTGCTCATTGTATTGGATCTTGAATTGTCCAAAGTTGGACAATTTGGGAAAGAACTTTTTATTCATTAAGTTAAAATAGTAATTCATTGATTCTAATATTATATACTTGATGAAAGTTTGGATTGATACATTTCCTTTTGTTCTCCGGGTGCATACTTTATCGTGGTGGATGTCATCGCGTTTAAGTCATGTACGTTGGAGACCGAAGGGAAATGCTGCCGAAATTTCGTCGAGTATAAGCATGAGAGTTAAGGACTAAATGTTAACCGAATGTTGAAAAAGTTTCTTCTCGAATGGGATAGGGCCATACCCTGTCATAAGAAGTGGTTGATGAATATGTTGGACTAAGTATGAAGTTATTGGTTTTAGTCATGGATCACGGTTGGATGAATGCTAGACGGACAAGTGATGGGTATGATAATGGAGTGGAGGATATTCTGCAGTTTACAAAAACAAATTCTCCTGATAGTGGTAACGGAAGGTTTTATTGTCCTTGTGTTAACTGTTTGAATGAGAGACGACTAGAAGCTGAGGAGATACGTGATCATCTTATTTGTGAGGGGATTTGCAAGAGTTATACAACATGGATATGTCATGGTGAATCATTAGACAGACCGAGGGTGTCGGATAGAGAGGAAGTTGATGACGTGGATATGGACGATAGACTAGAGGACATGATCCGTGATGTTGGGCAAGAGTCTTTTTGGCGCGCGCATGTGTATGATACTTTGTGCAGTGATGCGAAAGTGGCTTTGTATCCGGGGTGCACTAATTTCGCATGGTTGTCAGCGGTGTTAAGATTGTTCAATGTGAAGGCGATAAATGGGTGGAGTGATAAAAGCTTTACCGAATTGCTTGAGTTGTTGAAAGACATGCTTCCAGAAGGTAACACATTGCCATCTCGAAACTATGAGGTGAAGAAGATATTGTGTCCGATGGGTATGGAGTATAAGAAAATGCACGCTTGCCCCAGTGATTGCATATTGTACAGGAAAGAGTTTGAAGAGATGCACGAGTGCCCCAGGTATGGGGTATCGTGCTACAAAGTGAAGGATGATGATTCTAGTTGTGATGTGGTCACCAAAGGTCCTCCTGCGAAGGTGTTATGGTATCTTCCCGTGATTCTGCGGTTCAAGCGATTGTTTGCTAATGTAAATGACGCAAAGAACATTAGATGGCATGCAGATGAGAGGAAGTGTGATGGACAGCTTCGCCATCCGGTCGATTCTTTGCAATGGAAGAGAATTGATAGTTTGTTTCCGAATTTCGGCAATGAGCCCAGAAACCTCAGGCTTGGACTTGCTACCGATGGAATGAATCCATATGGAAACTTAAGTAGTATTCATAGTTCATGGCATGTTCTCCTGGTAATTTACGACCTGTCTCCTTGGTTGTGCATGAAGCGCAAATACATTATGTTAAGTATGATGATTTCGGGTCCTAAACAGCCAGGAAATGATATTGATGTTTATCTGAGTCCCTTGATTGAAGACTTGAGAATGTTGTGGGATGAAGGCGTTGATGTGATCGACGGGTATTGCCGTGAGACATTCAGATTGCATGCCATGTTATTTTGCACCATCAACGACTTTCCAGCATACGGGAACCTGTGTGGGTATAGTGTTAAGGGGCATAAAGCATGTCCAATATGTGAAGAAGGCACATGTTACCATCAACTGCAACATGGAAAGAAGACAGTTTACCTTGGGCATCGGAGATTTCTCTGACGTAATCATCCTTATCGTAGATTGAGAAAAGCTTTCAATGGACTTCTGGAGAATGAAATTACTCCGGTAGCCTTGACTGGAAAACAAGTTTATGAAAGGGTGAACAACACTAATGTTATCTATGGGAAGACCAATTTGTTAACGCTGGTTTTTGGTTGGTGTCCAAAATCCTTTGGTTACAAATAATGATTAGAGATCAGACGAGTGTGGGACGAACGAGTTATGCGGTAATCTCGTCAGGATATGTGTGTTTGTCTGCCAAGTATGAATTTGACAAATTAGTCAAATCTAGTAAATACTGGCAAAGACTTACACACATATCCTGACGAGATTACCGCATAACTCGTTCGTCCCACACTCGTCTGATCTCTAATCATTATTTGTAACCAAAGGATTTTGGACACCAACCAAAAACCAGCGTTAACAAATTGGCACGCCCAGTGGGACGAGTTTAGAGTAACTCGTATGGTGTCAGGAATTTGCCATACAAATTTATTTGTATACGTTTACGGAGCGGAAAGGTGGTTCAAACATCATCTATTTCCCAGAACTCTGTAAATATGAGCATTGCAAGTGATGCAGGCGTAGTAGACACTAACGCCGCTGTGTCAACAGTGGATGCTATTGCACCAGTTGACAACATTCCTGCAAACGGGTCTAATGCTACTAATGCAGAGGTAAATGACACTAATGGTCTAGGTGCAAGAAGAGGCGTTTCTTACGCCCAAGTGGTCAATAGATTTGACGAAGTTGGTCAAGGAACACTCCGGTCACCAACTTCCCCAGTTTTACAGCAAGTAAATACATTAACTACCGGATTGTCGTAACGAAGTGTTGTGAATTCAAACCCAAGAGGGACTACGTAGCCTCTCTCACAACCTTTGTATGGAATGCCTTATGGTTCTACAGCCGTCAACCCAAATACCCCATTTGCATACATACCATATCCAAATGGAATGACGATGGCTGCCCATTCATCTGGACAGGTAGGGCCATCAACTGGGGGGCAAATTCCCAGTCATGCAAATGGGATAGCGGGGTCAATGATAATTACCCATTCTCGACAAAAGCAACCGGTAGAAAGGCCACATATATCCCCATTGAGACAACTCCCACAAAGTATTGTTGGTCTGTCGGAGGCTACCTTAGCCAATGTCCGACAACAGATTGATTTTAGTAACCATGACATGGTGAATACATTTACTCAAAAAATGAGTACAGTAATTACGCCATTAATGTAAAGCACAAACAATGCATGTTTGGCGTTGACAAATGAGATACGTAGGTTAAATAGAGCCTTGGGTGTTGTAACCCCGGGTGATAACCAAAAACCAGCGTTAACAAATTGGCACGCCCAGTGGGAACGGCGCCAATTTTTGACGCGCTGTCGCGCACGCGTAAAAAAGCGAGCGGTTTACAAAAACATGTAGACAGGGAGCGACAACTCGAGTATCGTCTCACAAGGACTCTCGGGTTGTTATTAACACAAAATCAGTTTTGGAGGGGGGGGGGGGGGGTTGAGATTAAGGATGCAATTAAGAAAACAATCAAGGAAAACAATGCAAACTAGTGACTAATAAAAATAAGCTAAGCGATCAACCTACTGCTCTCGGTTTCCCACTATCATCGATTCATATAAATCCAAGCCCTAAGCGGATTCTACTCTCTTTTCGATTGTAACATCAATTAACAAGCGAAACCAATGCTACGAGTCATATGTTCCTATTCCCGAATTAAGCAAACGGGGTGAAGCACTCATGAACTAAGCGAACATGAACGAACACACGTGAATTAAGCAAACGCGATTAAGTATAGGAACATACAATCATCGAAACAAATCAATACCTATCCTATATAATCCTGAATTAAGCAAACAGAACATACATAACAAATATTGAAAGAGAATAGCATTAAGTTTAGGAATTACAAAACCTCAAGCGTAAATGGAACCTGATCACAGTAGATTGATCAAGGAGACTAGTTCTCCATTACAACTATATCAAAACCCTAATTTCGCAGCCGTCCTAATCTAAAAAGAAAAGAAGATGATGAGAAGATCCTCAGTTCTGCCCTAAAACAGATATAAATATTGATTCTGGGTTCCGCGCTCTCGCGAGGCGAGCAGACATTCGCGAGGCGAATATTATGAACAATCTTCAGTGTTTGGCTCTATCTCGAGGCGAGACGAGGATCCGCGAGGCAAGACTCTTCAAATTCCAAACTGTCACAGCCGTGACCTTCAACACGGGTAAGCCGTGATGATCTCTGTCCTTCAGGGTTGGATTACTCGCGGGGCGAGACAGTGATTCGCATGGCGAGACAGAGAGGATGACATTTCTTGCACAGTCAGGCTTCAGGTTCGCGAGGCGAGTATCCTCTCGCGGGGCGAAGACTCCATAATTGCTTCTCTTTATTAACCTGAAAACAAGGATTAGCAGTAAGTGCTTTATTCGACTCCAAATCAACTAAATTAACCTAAAAATACTTTACAGACTCAAAATGTTGCTTGAGGACAATTTAATCTAATTTGGGCGAAAACGAAATATAATTAGCACAAAACCATGGTCATACCGAGTCTTCTTTAGACAAATGCTTCTTGCCACCATCAAGTATATCAGAGACTTGACTGAACGTTGACTTGGCCTTTGTCTGTTTTGATTGTATTTTAGACGAGTTATATTTAGACGAGTCTGAAAACTGCGGTATACCAAAATATAGATGGGTCATAAAATAGACGAGTGACCTTAAGTCTATTTTCCTGCACACTTATCAGACATATCAGTAATTTGATATGGTTTAATATTATCATACTTAATCTATTTGGAATCATCAAAACTTAGAGAATTTACACATGGAATGTGTTCCAGACTTATGAGGTCTCAACACCACACACATTTGAACTGGTACACTGATCTTACCATGTATAGAAGGTTCTAGTTATAGTTCTCTACTGAAAGTTTCATCAAGGGGATTGTTGATTGGAAAAAATTAGTATGTGCATTGTTCTTATCTGATGGCGTTGATCTCTTCTATGATAGTGTCGACTCTCATTATTGTTGGTAGTTCAGTTTAATAAGTCTATAAGAAAATAGGTGAAGGAGAGGGTGTCAATGGTGATAGCAAATACATATCTAAACAAATGGATTGCAAAGTTGTTTGTAATCGATTACAATTTGATACGATATGAATTTGTATTAATTACAAATTGATATTATATAAAATCTAAGGAAGGAACCTACCTTACAAGTCTGGGTGTTAAAGTGGAAGATGAGTCACCAAATGCGTCGTACGAATCTCGTCGATTGGAGAGGATTCATGGGCCTTTAGGCAGATGATTCGCCAGAATGCATTTCTTTAGCTATCAAAATGCCTGTTTTACGAATAATCAAATTTTACAAAGGATTAAAATGCAAATGTTAAACAGCAAGGCCACTTGTTATAGCTGGTAAAAAATGTGGTCAACCCATGATCCATTCACAACACTTATTCACTGTAGAAGCCATCATAAATTTTACACATTATTCCATTGATATTTGGTGTGTGAAGCACCACTTTTAGCCATTGGATTTGTTCTTAAATTATTCAACGGTTCAGATTTGATGGTCCAAAAATATTAAAATTTTTAGATAACAAAAAAAAAATTCCAAAAGACAATCTTATCCCTACCCATCCACCCCAATCTCACCATTGTCTTTCAAGTGTCGTCCATCCTCCCCTGGTCTTCTCTCACTCTCACTCCCAGACTATGTAGCACGGACACTGCTCCCTTATGCAGTGTCGGGGTGTCCGACACCCGTACGACACGGACACTTGTCGGACACCCGTACGACACGTGTCGGACACCTCCCAGCAGGTGTCCATTTTTTTAATGTTTTTTTTCGGCTCCGACACGGCTGGAAAATGAAGCCGACACCTTTCCATGGCTCGACACGTCTGGGCGACACTGCTGGGCCAATTTTTAAAAAAAAAATCGAATTTTTTTAAAAAAAATAAAAGGGACTGAAACGACCCTTCTTCTGCCTTCGTCTCTTCCTTCGTCTTCTCTCTGGCTCTCTGCATCGCGCCATCGCCCTCTGCGTCTCTGCATCGCGATTCTGTCTTCGTCTTCGTCCGTCCTCTCTCTGCTTCACGCACCTGTCTTCGTTCATTCGTCGGCCGTCGCTGTCCTCTACCGCCGTCTTCGTTCGTTCGTCGCTGTCCTCTGTCCCAGCACCGCCGTCGTTCGTCGCTGTCCTCTGTCCCGGCACCGCCATCCTCCTTCGTCCCTCGTCCCGCAAGGCAAGTCGCACCGCCGTCTTCGTTGCATAGGTAAACACATTCCTTCTTTTGTTCACCTCTGTTTTTCCTCCTACGCCTCTGTTTTTGCTTCTGTTCACACCTCATATGTCCTCCATGGCAGGTGCTGCTCCAGAGACGGTCCTACTACTTTGTGGTTTCTCCTTCAATCGATTTGAAGCTTCTTGCCCTAGGTTAGTCTTACACTCTCAATTACTTTGCATTTTATTGCTACACCTGGGCATTTTCTTCTTATTATTAGTGTCTTTGTTGTTGTATTGGTGTCTTTGTTAGTATTTTGGTGTCTTTGTCTGTGTTGAAGACCTGCAACACTGCCCCGCAACACTGCCCTGCCCTAATTGTATGTTGTTGTATTGGTGTATTGGTGTTCAATTTGTTTATATATATATATATATATATATATATATATATATATATATATATATATATATATATATAAGCGGTGTCCCGGTGTCCTATGTTTTGGACATTAGCCGCTTCCCGGTGTCGGTGTCGTGTCGTGTCGCGGTGTCCGTGTCGGAGTCGGTGCTTCATAGCTCCCAGATCTATGAAAAACATGAAGTAGCAACCTTGAGTTGATCCAAGGTGTACTCAGTGAACCCAGCATAAGGATCCTTCTCATTCTTGGTCCCATCATCTGTACCCAGAAATGAATTCATGTTAAAGAATAAAACTTCTAATTGAAATTAGCTTCTTTTTCTAGTTTTCTTATGTTCCCATAAAGTGATTCGTGAAGTGAGGAAATAATGAAAATAAAAAAAACACCATTATCATACATAGCATGAAGGTTGGAATTGGTATTAGAGGACCACCAACTGAGAGAGAATTTAGAGCAACGAGCTCCCATTGGTGAAATTGCAAATCCCACAAGTTGGTAAAAGGATGAGACCCCTTATCTCTTTTATGAAGGAGTAGGAGCTAAGTAGAGAGAAGAAGAATAAGAAGAAAGCGAAATTTGACGGTGTTTGAGAAGAGAGAAAGCGGGGTGGGAAAAAGATGAACTTTTTGGGATTGGAAGGTGGGTTTGTTGTGTTTGGTTCTCTTTTCAATCTAGTGAATGATGAATGATATCACTGCATATATAAAATATGAATGTTACAGGCGAGGGTTGGAATCGGTTCTCTTTTGAATTGGTGTAGTTGTTGGGTTTCGGTGGTGGTGGTGGCTGGTAGGGTGGTGGTAAAGAGTAGGGAGAATTGTTGATGATAAGGGTAACAATGAATTTTCACATTCCAAAAAAAATTTAAAAACGAGTTATTTAGTGGTATATGAATGTACCACATGGTGAAATGCTTCATCCTAGCCTCCACCTTTTGGGAATCGCTTTTGTGGTAGACTTTCTAGTCAATGGTGCACTGGTGGGTTCTAGCATGAAGCTGATTGTTTATGGGTAGTATACCCCTAATTTTTCTCATCATGAATGATTTTAAGCCGTTGGATATAATACTATAATAATGAATGGTCCAGATTAATTGATCCAAAAAAATAAAAATAAAAAGTTTAAAAGACCCTTTTGCCCTTCACCCCATCTCCCTTTCCCAACTTTGCCGGATTGTCGTGACCATCACCATCCACCACCCAGACCTAGCTGAAATTTATTCGGTAATTGTAAATAATATTTAGAAAAAAAACAAAACAAAAGATCCTTGTTTTAGAAGAGTGCCTCAAACATTTCATCATCGTTAACAATTATCCAGAAAATCTTAGATTGAATATCCATCATGGCATAAAACCATCGTTAGCCACCAGGAAGAATATCAAATTCATCACAACAAAAGGAAGATAACTTTAACATTTCAAAACAAAAGGGTCAGGTAAGGATGCAATTAGAATCAACCCCAGATAAAAAAAAAATCGAATCTTGCAACAGAAATTTCATCAAGAATTCCCCAACGACAAGGAAGCTGCCACCGCCACCACCCAACATTCCTTCAGTCGTCAGTCACACTCTCACTCTTACCGTCGTCTCTGGCTCCGGTTCATCTGAGCGGTGACCATCATGAAAGGACTACAACCACCGCGGACCAAGTCAGCGATTCGCCGCAGATCTCTTCGAAGCTGGCGACGGGAGCGCGACCTTGCCATGCAACATTGTTCCAGTTCGATTTCCCCTTCCTGCTGCACCTTAGGTTTGGTATTCCTTCACCTTGTTAAGCCAATCGGTCTTCGGAGCGTTGAGCCAAGGCCAGGCAGTTATCGCAGGAGCTTAAGGTGGAGCTACGACGGTTCTCATGGAGCCACAACAGCGCATCGCAGAACAGAACCGGAGGTGACGCCGATGGCGGGTTTGAGACGACATTAGCGGGTAGAGCTCTCAGGAAGCAACATGCGTATTTGGTGCTGCCTATGAACTTTGTTGTGGCGGAGGTTGTGGCGGGTCTTGATTGGGGTGGGGTGGTGGTGGTCGGTGGGGTGAGATGAAGAAAATGACAGTCACAGGTGGTGGTGGTGGGGTAGATAAAAAAGATGATAGATGAGGTGGGATAAGGGTAAAAATGACTTTTCAAATGTGAAATTAGTGCCTCACTGGTATACCCATAAAGAAGGGTCTTCATGCTAGAATTCACCCAAATAGTTCATTTAAAAAGAAATCCTACATCTATTCAAACCTGCATCTTAATATTTTTATGATTGATACATATCACTTCATCACATACAATTTTTTTTTCACATAATAGTAACACCATTTCAATTATTCTAAAACCTTGTTCTTTTACAATAATATACTCATAATTTATACATATCACTTAACTATAATAATCTCAATTTCTATTTTCACTACCTATTTTGGATAAGCCTTCTCAGCTTGATCAACTTTGAAGTAAGTTTTCCTTAGAAGTTAGAAGAGGGCTATTGTACATGGTGGAGAATCGAAGTTCTGACATTAACATTATACCCCATCTTAGATTAGTAGGGCCGACACAATATACTCAGAGGCCTAAAGCAAAAAAAATCATAGATGTTCCCAATAAGGGGCCTCATTTGCTCGAGAGGCCTTATAAAAAATAAGGACCTTGTTGGGGAGGCCTTTTTTGCTATATAAACATTATAAAAAATCAAGGACCTTTCTGGGAGATCGAAAGCTAGGGCTTAGTAGCCTCTCCAATAGGCCGGCCCTGTACGTTACCTTGGGGCGGCGATGTCAATAAAGCTACACAAGCTCATTGGTGATTTCATAAAATCATAAGGAAAATTAGTGGAAAGGTTTTGATTTTCAATATAGTTCTTTTGTCCAAGGAAGGGCCAATGTATGAATCAATTTAGATGGGAGCGGTTAAGTTAACAGTCTCGGATAATTACGCCATTGCTATCCTCATTGAAAACAAGTTCAAAATGTAAAGATGGTTCCTAGCAACTTATGTAGCTTTCAAAGATTGATGGTATTAATAAGTGGGATTTTGTCAATAAATTTGAGTTATGTTATTTGTACAATTGATTTAAATATTTATATAGCATTTTTATACTACAAAATACTTATCGTTTTCCTCTTGCCATCACTTCAACTGACCAAAAAGTGTGGTTAGTCTTAGTAATAACGGGATCAGACTCCTTAAGCAAGTGATCACGGGTTCAACACCCGAGTCTTTTATATGGAAAAATACCTGATTGGGGGGGGGGGGGGGACAACATGGGGTCCCATATACAGTATACTCGCTCGGTTAAATAGGAGGGTGGAGGTGATGAGTGGCATGAGCCCCTCCTAGCACCAACCTTCCTCTGATAGTGCTCCGGGATGTTTTTCAGTTATGAATCTCTCATGATCTTGAATTCTTAAACAATTTGATCAAATAAAGATCCTGTCAATTTAGTGATCAATGTTAGATCACATCAGAACAAGAACACAATTGAATGAAGCTTGATCCTCAAGTGGGAATCAAGAGAAAACAAAAGAGTAGAAGAGAAACAATTGATATTTAAATTGAATTCAAGAACAATAAAGTATATCTAAGCTATGAAATGTAAATTGCAAGAAATTAAAGTAGCAAATTAAGTAGAAAATGGAAGCGTAGAATGGGAAGGGAATGGCGCCACATTCAACTTATGAATGCAAGATTGAATGATAAGCCAATGATGATTCACCACTTTAGTAAGGATACTTAAGATAAGAATCTATGGTTCAATTCATGAACCTCAATGAGGAGAACTCTCTCAACTCATTCTAGTTCTCAAGTATGAGAAACTTTGCAAATGTGTTCAATCTATCAAAATGAGTTACAAGCCACCTATTTATAGGTGATGCGTATGCACCTAGCTCCCCACACTCCCTTAGCCGTGTACATGATGAGTGATTTGGGAAATTGGCCCAATGTGTAATCCTAGTTTACATGTTGGGCTAATTGGTCCAAGAGGCCCAATCATCCCAAGCCCAAAGTAAAAGCCCAAACTATCCTAAGTGCTTATTGAAGAAGCACTTTATTACAAGTCCTATTCTATTTTACATAGGTCCTACTTCTACTTTTATTACAAAAGGATACTAAGCTAAGTGGTCAATGACTTCTATACATAAGAGGTTCAAAGTGATTCCCTCTTCCAATGGTTGTTTGTGAGTCATATGGTTGACCACCACATTCTTCAATTCATCTTGGAATCTCCTTTACCTTGACCTTGTCATTGGTCCATGTATGTCTTCTATGCTTGGTATTTGTCTTGGTGAGTCCATGATCATATCACTTACCTAATTGGATTATTGAACCATAAATAAAGCATCCCAATTGCATTCTCATTTTATCAACTTGTGAACAAGGATTTATTCAAACTAATTTTTTGAACTGTCTCTAACTGCAAATCTAGGGGGCACTAACAAGGCCATTGTCTTAAGAAGTTTATTAGAAATACATTGATTTTTTTTATTTACTAGCTTGGCAACACTTCTAGGAATAACTGAAAATCAGAAACTTTCATGTAAGTTTCAGTTTCCCAACCAGCATGTACCTTTGAAGCAAGGTGAGACACCTCGATGTCCCACTAAAGAAATCCTAATTAACTAAGCCTTAATCCGTTGTATTAACGTTAGCGCGATTATACATACAAAAATAATAATAAAAACTGTAAAGAAATAAAACAATTTAAACATGCACAAGTGACGTCATCCACATAAGTCCCCTCCATGGGACCATCACAACCTACAACCATCTATACAGACTCAAAATATAAATAGATATAAACTAACCAAAGATATATAGAAGAAGTCCTATAGCTACCCCTCCCGCCTCTCAAAATACATCCAAAATACAAAATAAGCTCACAGAGGCTCACGGCCTAACAGACACATCCGACTTATCCACATCATTAGTGATGTGGGCGTCTAGAACTACTCTCCCCTTCACCGTCACAGCGTCTATATAATTGTGGTGGGATCTTCTGTAGATAGTGTTGTGGCCGGTAGTCCTTCCAAGTTGTCGTCCCATCTTGGCGTTGTTGTTCATCTACTATACCGATAACATACATAGAAAGGTAGAGAAAGAAGGGAGATAAGCAACTCTAACATTGTCATAAAATTGGGGATGGGGACACATAGAACAACAATTACATTTACATATACACATGCAACAAGTAATAGGCAACCATCTTCCGAATCACACCAACACAGAACATCCTCGAAGTTCACTCTCAGTTCAATCCTCTAAGGAGTCTCACTCCTATGCATGTCGACCGATATCTCTCATCCGAGTCTCAACCCCGAGATATTCCCTTATCAAGCCTCTTTGCTTAGGGAACATTTTCCTTATCAAGCCTCCCCGCTTAGGAAACGTTTCCTTATCAATCATCTTCGCTTAAGGAATATCAATTAGTTTGTCTAGGCAACTTTTCCGCTCACCGTGACCCATAAGAGTACATCTCTCTGTGAGCTCAGCTCCATCGGAGGTATCTGGGTCGCCCCAGATAGTCAACCTTAGACGTGGACACTCAGGGTAAAGTCAAGACAACTAGGCTCTAACGGGGCACACGATGCATTAGGATCTAACTAATGGTCACTGTGAGCCTCCCGAGTCAAGTTTTGCATCCTCAAGGTCTCTTCACTGACCAGCCCCTTCGTAATCCGTACTCGAACTCGAGTACAACTAACCTCGTATGACACCCTGTCATATGGCTCGCCACCTCGGTAAAAGTGTAATGCAACAACCGTCACTATAGGTAACACCAGAACCTTCTTACACGTTCACGCTCTCATCATGGATGCCCATACTTCCACGGCCTCAAAGCCACAGTCTTAAGGCACTACCATGGTGTCAACTCTCAACTTATCGATACAACAGATATTCATCATAACAACCAGTCAATCATCAATGCTTATATGCCAATACAAAATAATCACATAATCGCATTCAATATATCAAATATCACATATCATCATGTATGATTCAAATATCACAGTAGCATGCAATTCAGACAACTTCAACCAAAATCAACTTGCTAACTTAAGATATTAAACTTACTGTCAATAAACCTACAACTACTAAACCCGAGACAACATTGAAATATTATTTTATTTGGGTTTAGCTGTTGTCGATTATTCGACATCCTAGTAGGGTCTATGGCACCCTAAAAACATGCATATATAATTATTATTCTACGCTTGCCTCCCCGACGATGTCAGTTACTTTCTCCCCACGCACCTTACTGAGGTGCACGCTTTCCTATAATAGCTCTGAATGCTTCTGTGCTACCACACTCCTTTAGAGGTTTTTCTGAAGTATTTAGCATCTCGTGTTTTATGGACAGGTTCAAATAGTACACCTTTAACCTAAGGTAAAGGGGGAAATGGTGCAAGTATTGCAGTTTTAACAAAAAGTCCGAACCAAAAAATCTTACAGCTAAATCTGCTTAAGCGAAAGCCAAGACATACACAAGCATTAATATCTAAACCAGAAAATCCATTTGTTTCTTGTGCCAATTCTTCACAATCTTTGTCAGTTAGGTTATGGGTGACACCCTCTACCCCGCATGCATTCAAAAGTGATAACACAAATATAAAAGAGAGAGAACTCATGCAAATAAATGTAATTATCAAAACCGGGCAAAGACTTCCGCATTGTAACATAACGTGGAAATAACCAAAACATGTTTATAAAGAAAACATAACATGAAACAAAATCATAAACGAACCTAACCCCGATGTCATACTACAGAGCTGGTATAACCAATCCGATAAATCAACTCGGATACAACTAGACACAACTAAACAACTACTGAAAACGGGAAATCCTATCTATGAGTCGCGGCTCCTCAGAGTCACTCCTCAACTGACTGCACATCGACCTCTGCATAAACGATACATGCCACAAACAAGAAACATAGAGATGGGGAGTAAGAAACATATATATGAATATAACGACAAGGAAGCAGTTAGCAAGACGAGCATACATCACACAAACATGTTATATCAAACAGCAATATCATAACAATCATCATCATATAACGTGTATGTTATGCAATGCAGTTCTGCTCCACTCCTCTACTATGCACTTGGATCCAAACTAACTCAAGATGCCAACTTTGGGGTTACATTTCCACATTGGCCAATAAGCACCAACGTGGGGGAAATCCACCAAACCATGGGTGGACCCCTAGGACAGTCGACACATCTTATTCTCAGATGTTCCACCACGGTGTATAATTGTTTCCCTTTCGGACGAATCCCGCGGACGGCCAGATCGTCTTACTCTCGGACAACCTCCCCTATGTTGCACAACCTCCAATCAACATCTCTAATGCGTGAATGCATGGCAAACAACACACAACCACCACCTCCGCTTGGGTCCATAGGCTACCCAAGTTTTAACACCATCAACACCTCGACCACTAGGCTATCGAGGATTATCGTTTAACGTTCATCGTTAAGTCTTTTAAGCATTAACAACACTCTGGTCATTAAGCACCAGAGCTCAACACCTTGACCATCAAGCATCAAGGTCCCCTTGGAGCGAACACTAGGCTACCAAGGTACAACATCTTATCACTTGGAGCGAACACTAGGCTACCAAGGTACAACATCTTATCACTTGTCTTTGGTATTCATGTTCCGTTGGTATCTTATTAAGTTTTTTAAGCGTTTGGGGTGAAAACCCCTATTTCAACATTCTGGTCTCTGTTCTGGTCAGGTGAGCACGGGCGTACTTACCCACAGCACGAGCGTGCTAGACCTGTAGGCAAGCACGATTGTGCTGCCTGCTGAGCACGAGCGTGCTCAAATACGCGCCCTGCTCTGGGTTCCAAACTAGAGCATGGGTGTGCTCCTTGTTAAGCACGGCCGTGCTCAATGGAGCGTGGTCGTACTAATCTGGGCAGAAAGGGTCAGAAACCCTTTCCCAAATCCTTGGGACAATTCACAGATTCTACCTACTGGCTTTTACTAATCCATTGATCATCAACTTCGTTAATCTTAACTGTTCTTCATTAATATTCATGTCTTATAATCATGGGGAATTAATCATTTAATCATAGCTTCGTTATTAATGTTCTTAGAACACTCACTAATCAATCCTAGGGTCTTTAACTAAGCCCTATGAACATAACCTTAACTCTCACACTATATTCATGTCTTATGAACAACTGGGAGAAAAATCCGTTACAAGCCGTAGAACTGGAAAAACCAAATTCACCTGAAAGGTAGATCTTAAGGATGCTTTTGTAGCTAGTTCTGACATAAGTTTGGGGGAAGCTTGAGGACAAGCATCTGCTTAAGTTTGGGGGTGGTGCGCTGCAACACATATGTATGCTGCAACAACACTGTAAATAAAACAGTAAAGGGAATGTGAAGCTACCATTCCTTATGTGAAGCTATTTTCTATGCTTCTGAGAGAGAGAGAGAGAGAGAGCGGGGGGGGGGGAGGGAGGGAGGGAGAGAGAGAGAAGCTTATAAATTGACAATAGTTTGTTCTATGTTCCACATAAAAAGAATAAGTTGTGGACTTGGTGATGGAAAGAAAGGATCCAAGAAAACATAAAAATGAGGATTGTGGGATCAATTGGGAAATTGAGCTAGATAGAAAAGCATCCTTATGCTCTACCTTGAGTAAGCTACTTATCCAAATGATTTAACCCCACCTATCCTAAGCCCAGTTACAGCCCTAAAGACCTCTTGCTGTGTGTAATTCTATGATTGTTTTAATTGTGATAGATTCTCATCAAATCTATATCAGAGATGCATGTTTGTGATAAATAGTGAAAAGTCTAATTTGAGGGTGAGATGCAGAACCAACTGTTCTGAGAGGTTAATGCTGTAACATGTGTTAATCTGTTTGAACCAGTGTGTAGCAGTTGTTGTTGTGAGCAGGATAGAAAGAGTATTTTGGTTAGGAAAGCAAGTGTGGATTTCTGGATGTGAGTTGAAGGATGTAAAAATTTGGGTGGTGCTTGCATACAATTCATTAATTAGGATTTTTGTGTTTCTTTTGCATTACTTGAGGACAAGCAATGGTTTAAGTTTGGGGGTGTGATAACTCTTTGAATGAAGAGTTATTTAGATCCTTTTTACTATGACTTTTTTCTACCTTTTAGGTTTTGTGTCTTGCTTTTGTTAGAAATTTTTAGTTTATGAATATTTGTGTTAAGTTTCGTAAATAGCAGCTTTTTGCTCTAGAATGCTCTATCATGATCTCAATTTTGTGTCTGTATATGCAGTTCTCTTGCTGGAGCGTGGCTGAAGCATGGGTGAATAAGCCATTGGATGTTGCAGTAGGGATCATTTTCCAGTGACTATGCACTAAATGACAAAAACTGACAAGGACACCTCTCCTCTCTCCTCAAGGGCACTGGCGCTGTCACCTTTAAGGAAGCACACGCGCCTAGGATCAGCTGCCCCACATCTTTAGGAATTTGGGCTAGGGTTATTTTATTAATACTTTTGGTTGTTGGCCCAAAATGGAATGAAAGAGAATAGGGTTTTGTGTACTATAAAAGCATTTAGCAAACCCTAGTGAGGACACACTTGAATTTTTATTACACATTGTCTTGTCCTTTCTTGAGAACTGAGCTGGTTTCCTTCTTCTCGTAACTGCTGCTGCGTTTTTCATTTCTCCATCCATTGTAATGGTTTCTTTTTCATTTCTTATTTTTGTTCCTTGTAAGCTCAATATGAGCTAAACACTTTAAGCTTTGGGTATGCTAATATAATGAATTTTTAGTTAAGTTATGTGATGACTATGTTTTGCATCTTCTTTTATCACACATTTAATGTTGTTTAATTAAGAGTGATCAACTTGATTGAATATTTAGCTTGCTTGATTTGGAAAAATTGAGTAAAGTGTAACTTGATAAAAGATAGGGGTAAAGTCATTAATTAGAAGATTAATTGATGTTGGATAGGCTATGAATAGCTATTCAAGTCCCGAAGCTAGCTGGAACGTGCTTGATTTAGAGGGTGGTGTAATTAATCTGAATCTAGGAATAGAACAAAGTTAATGAACCTAACCCTGTATTGTTGGAAAACAAACTTTAATTTCCTAGTGCTAGATGCTAGAGCATAGTCAGAGCATGGCATAGGCTAAACAGGATTTATGCTACATCATACCTAGAGCTATTTCTATAATATGATTCATCAAATCTTTTCTCTGTTAACTTGTTTATTCTCAGTTTTAAAATCTCAGCTTGTTTACTTTCACTTGCACATACATTGCAATTTTGGTTACTAATCCTAACTTTTAGAACATATAATCTGAATCGGAGTTTATTGCATCATTATAATCCTTGTGGGAACTATATCTGAACTAAAGTTCTATATTACTGGAGGCATTTGTATATACTTTCACAAGCTTGAGAACAACTGATTTTAAGGCAACAACACCAAAACATACTTACTTTTATATATATAAATATAAGATAAAGATTGCTTCCTCCATTATTGAATATGCATATTGATATGTATAAATCCATTTATCTAAACATGAATAAGCAAATTTATTCATACTTTACAATATTTTAAATTAGTCAATGTGCAAAATTTGTTTCATGAATATTAATGCTATAAATTTTAAATTTGTGATATATATTGTCATTCATGATATTTGCTATATGTTTTTTTGTTAAAATTAAATGTCAAATTTTAATATCCATTAAGTTAACGATATTCATTCTTTAAAAAAAAGTTAATGCTATTCATTGCTTTTTTTATAAGCAAAGAATGTATTGAATGGAGTGGAAGATACTCAAACCCAACTTACAAGAAATGTCTTAAAAAGGAAGAATCACAGGTATTTCACAACCAAAAGCGCCAAAAAAAATATTGCTATAAGGTTGTATGATATCTAAAGTTCAAACCCACTACAAAAGCACCTTGGCTCCCCTACAAAAATTCCTTTGCATCCGAAAGACCCCCATGTAAAATAAACCATATTGACACAGCGAGTACAGGGCTTCATCACTAATCAACCAAATAGCATAAGGACAGTATCTGTCTACCTGCATGTACTGCACTCCAGCCCCCTGCATTGACGCAACACTTTGATACAAATAGAATAGCAGCTCCTAGATGCCCAAGCTATCAAACGCCACCACTATTGTACCACTCGTGCATGGCCGCAGATCAGTTTCCCCTGCCTCTTACTGGTGCTGTATTTAAGACAGCATATTGGATTGGAACAATAATCCGAAAAGGAGAACAAGTTTGAATACCAATTCCATGCTTTCAACCTAATAAGATCAAACAATTTGTCGAATTCCAAACTACCATTGTTAAAAATAATCTCGTTTCCTTGCAGCCATAGGGACCAGGCTGTTGCGAACCATACAAGCTGCCAGCAAGACTCAGTTGCCTAGAAAAATTGTGCACCCGAATGCTGAAGAAAATGTGATTTTAAGTCTGATGGCAGCACCACATCAACCCCAATCCAGTTATAGATGTGCATCCACATGTAGGAGTAGTTGTTCGAAAGCAGGACATGCGAAGTTACCTCAAAATAAGATTTACAGAAGTTACACACTAGGCCTTGTGTTCCCGTCTGAATTCCTCTCTTTTGTAAATTCACCGCAGTGGGAATTCTACCCAATGAAGCACTCTAACAGAACGCAGCAACTCTTAGCGGAACATTGTTGTTCCATACCTTCTTGTTCAAGTTAACATCAACCGAAGGAGCACTATAAGTGATCATACTGTAAGCTGGCTTGATACTGTACACGCCTGATGAATCACCAGCCCAGAGCCAAGAATCATTAAAGTTTTGTTTGACAGAACAAGATGATAAAACCTGCACAAGATTTGCTAGCATATCCTCCTCCCAAGCGAACAGCCTCCTACGCCATTGTAAATTCCAGCACCATCTTCCCTCCCTCCAAATGCCCAGATTATGCTATTCGTTGTTGTAATCAATGACGTTAATAAAATAAGTTGTTTTTCTAACTGCATAAATTTGGTCGCCTCTTGATGGAATATATTTCGATTAGTACTATTCAAGTTTAAAATCAAAAAATATGGAATCAACATATACTAAACTCAATCATATGATTAGTCATAATTAATATCGAATATTGACACCATTAAGTGATAAATCAATTTTATCAAATAAAAAATTTCTCCCATGTTTAATGACTGCATTATAGGCTTGCTTTTAATTATATGAAATTAATTCAATATGATATGGTAATAATTCAGGAAAATATTTCAAATGGTAATATTCCGGTTTAAATTCAAAAGATATGGAATTAACATATATTGAACTCAATTATATGGAATCAGTCACAGTTAATATCAAATATTGAAATCATTAAGTGATAAACCAAATATATCAATTCAGAAATTTTTTCCCGCATTAAATGACTATATTAAAGGCCTGCATTTAATGACATGGGATTGATTTAAATTGATATGGAAATAATTCAGAAACAAATTTGAATGGTGCTATTCAGGTTTAACTTTAAAAGATATGGTATCAACATATATTTAACTAAATCATACGGAATAATCACAATTATTATCGAATATTGACACCATTAAGTGATAAGCCAATCATATTGAATCAAAATTAATTTAAAATGATATGAAATTAATTCAGGTAGGACTTCGAATGGTACCCATACATAGTTTAAATTCAAATTTAGTCCTCCTGTTAAAAATTAAGGAAAAAAAAACAAAGAAACCTTAAAAAGTACAAAGAAGAAAACCAATTCTGAAAACATATGGCCCCAATTCTGAAAACATGAATCATGTTATGTCTTCACTTGCAAAAAAGCAAAACTTAAAATAATAATAATGATAATAAATAAAAATGGAAGAGAAGAAAACCAAAAACAATAGATGGTTAGCATTTAACAACATGGAAATGAAAAAATAGAGGAGAGCAATATCACCAACACAGTATATATAGAGGTTGAATAGAAAAGAGAAAATAAGAGAAAGAGAGTTTACATGAGAGGGAGAAAACCAAAATAAAACTAAGAGGGGGAAATGGAAAAGAAAATGGAATAGGAAAAAGAGGGAAGAAGAGTGTTTACTTTACAGTAGCTCGCAGGAGTGACGAGAGTGGTGTTGCACGGCAGAAGAACTGAGATAGAGAATATGGCATGGAAAATGTTTGAATAAAAGGTTAATTCTATTTGTTCAGAAAATGTTTGAAAATTTATAGTTCAAGTCAAAATTAAATTTGAATAAATTAATTATTCATCCTTGAATCTCTCCCGTAGTGACGCATAAGGCATTTGCTAATGTGTCATTGTTTAGAGGATGACACCTAAGAAATTTTGCTTTGAGGTACATTTAAATATACATATATATACATATATATATATATATATATATATATATATATAATATAATAATAGACAGATAAGAGATAATAGATTATAATCATAAGAAATTTGCAATCACACTACAATGAAAAGGGATATTATCGACGGAGGATTTCCGACGGACATCATGTCCGTCGGTAACTAGGCTGTTTCAGAGGGTTTTTGACGTCGGTAAGTGAGAATATGAAACATCATAGTTATTACCGACGGAACGACCATCGGTAATGTTACCTACGGAAGATCCATCGGTAACTCCGTCGTAAAAAGTGGCCTGAAAGGGGAAAATTTGGCACGTGGATGTACCGTCGGACTAGACCGTCGGTAATTACCGATGTCTCTGTCCATCGGAATTCAAAAATTGCATTACCGACGGACTTGGACGTCGGAATTCAAAAATTGCTTTACCGGCAGACTTGGACATCGAAAACACGGTCTTTTAGTGGCAGAAACTCTTCTCCCTCCATCACGTTTCCTTTCTTCCTCTCTTTTCCCTCTATTCTCACTCTTTAACTAGGCTGTTTCAGAGGGTCTTTGACGTCGGTAAGTGAGAATATGAAACATCATAGTTATTACCGACGGAACGACCATCGGTAACGTTACATACGGAAGATCCGTCGGTAATTCCGTCGTAAAAAGTGGCTTGAAAGGGGAAAATTTGGCACGTGGATGTACCGTCGGACTAGACCGTCGGTAATTACCGATGTCTCTGTCCATCGTAATTCAAAAATTGCATTACCGACGGACTTGGCCATCGGAATTCAAAAATTGCTTTACCGGCACACTTGGACATCGGAAACACGGTCTTTTAGTGGCAGAAACTTTTCTCCCTCCCTCACGTTTCCTTTCTTCCTCTCTTTTCCCTCTATTCTCACTCTTTCTGCTTCTTCTTCTTCTTCTTCTTCTTCTTCTCTCACTGCAACCGGTCACCCCCCACCGCTCTCTGCCACCGCACGCGCCACCACCACACTTCCACCCCTCTTCTTCTCTTCTCTCCTTCTCTGTTCTCTCCCTCTGCACCGCGCGCACGCCAGCCTTACACCCCTGCTCGCCACCCGTGCGCCACCACATTGTCCCACCACCACTGTCTCCTACCTCCCCCACTGCCAGTGAAATAACCAAAGCTAACACAAGAAGGGGGTTGAATTGTGTTTACCAACTTTTTAGAAAACTTTAAAAAATATTTTTGTAGGCACAACAAGCTAAAATGAGACAACGGAAATTTAGACGAGTGACACATCTAAATTTAAGACAGAACACACGTGCAAACAGAGAAGGGTGAAAACAGAGATAAGGGAAGAGGAATATCACTCAAGAGTTTTATACTGGTTCACCCCAAAATCCACAGGGCTACGTCCAGTTCCTTGGCAGCACCAAGTTTCCACTATAACTGATCTGATTACAGTACAAGTATTCTTTGCACACCTAGCCTCACCAAGCTCAACACTCAAACAAGTATTATTTTCTCCCCTAGCCTCTTCTGGTTCAACTTAGAAAAGAGTAAAGGTTTTGTCTAATTAATACAACTTGCATATCTTTCAGATCACACTTAGAGAGTGGAATAAATATGAAGTATGAAAGACTACGAATTAAATTCAAATGATTGAATGAATATTGAATGAAAGAATGAAGAGGTTAATGAAGTGAGTAAATGCTTCTTGCGCAGTGTTCTTAATGATATTCAAAATTTTTTCTTCATCTTCATGGTTTGGTCAATATAAAGACTTCAATAAATTTGATCCGTTAGACACAGCTTCAGAAAGTGTGTTCTTTTGATTTGAGCTTCTGGGACACCATTAATGCCAAAGAGTCATTCTGTGTAAACATTGAATGCTTAGGAACTTTGAGCTTTGATAAGATTGTCCAAGAGTACACTTTGTTCTGAGCAGCTGTTGTTTCAGAGTTTGCAGCAGCATGCTTCTTGTACATGCAGCAGAGAGCTTTCCTCTTTCTGTGCAACACTCAGTTCACTTTCCAGAAAGCACATTTACTTTGTACTAAAACAGCTAACAAGTTACTATTGTGGTACAGAGATTGCGTGTTTGTTCCTTAAATCCTTGAAACAAACGTTCTTTATTCTTTATCCTTGGTGCTATTGTCTAGAGGTCTTCGAGATCCTTAAGGAAGGCATCTAATTTGAATAAGGTTGACTTGGACTTCATTTCTGACATTCTGACAATTTATCAAATGTAGCAGAATTGGAAATTTAGACGGGTGTAAAGCAGTCCAAAACTAGACGGGTGAAAATGAACCTAAAACTCAGACGAGTGAGGAAGTCATTTTCTAGATGAGTGATCCACTGAGTCTTCTTTAGACAGATGCTTCTTGCCATGTCATCAAGTATATTAAAATCTTGACTGAACGTTGACTTGGTCTTTGACTGTGTTGACTGAATAATTAGACAAGTGGTTTTTAGACGAGTCTAAAAACTGCGCTCTACCAAAAGTAGACGGGTCATAAAATAGACGAGTGACCTTAAGTCTATTTTCGTGCACACTTATCAGACATGTCAGTAATTTCATATGGTTCAATATTATAATACTTAATCTATTTGGAATCATCAAAACTTAGAGAATCTACACATGGAATGTGTCTTAGACTTATGAGGTCTCAACATTCTTCCCCTTTTTGATAATGACAAATAACGTTTCTGATTTTAATGAACATTAAAGGTAATTATAAACAAATATAATTAATCAAAGTATACGATGCTCCTCCTTAGTTTATGCATCAGATAAAAACAAGTATCAGAGCAAAAACAAGGTATCAGAGTTGATATTGGATTCAAATAGATTATATCAGAGCAGAAATAAAAAATTTTGCAGACAAATAGTCATTCATTAATAATTTTATGAATAAGGTATAATTTCTGTTATTCTTATTTCCTCATATCTGTTGTACTTCTATATTTATATTTCCTCCCCCTTTTGGCATCAATCAAAAAGGAATACCAAAAACATCAACTCATTTCATATATTCAGAGTTATAAAGATTACAAGTGATAGACATCACTGACTAGTACATTGCATAACTCAAGAAACAATGAAAAAGACTAAGTCCTAAAACCTAAGAGCTAGGACCCCCTTGGCTTTTGAAGAAACCTTCCATCATCTTTTGCATTGCCTCTTGCTGTGCTAACATCTGGCCTGAAAAGCAGCTTGTTGAGCAAGTGCAACATCCTGTCTCTGAATGACAATCTGCAGATTCGAAGCAATTTCATGTAGTCTTTGATGTGCAGCAGGATCATAAGCAACTACTGGAGCAGTAGAATCTGTTGTAGCCAGTGCAGTTGCAGATGCTGATGGAGGAGGTGGACTAGGAGGACGGGTATGAGGTAACTCTTCAACAAGAATGTGATCCTCAGGATGAGGGTCTATAAAAACACAAGTTGAGAATGTGGTTACAAAATCATTATTAGGATAGAATTCCTCTAAGAAAGCATGAATTAAGTCATGAAGAGGAGAATCAACTATAGAGAGGAAAAATTCATAAGATCTCCTAATGAGATTTATGGGAGTGACTGGGGTAGTTGGAGGAAAATTTAAGATAAAGAAGGGAAAACCCATAAAGAAGGGAGGTATCATATAGATTGAGGGTGAGAAAGGGTAAAGAGCAAAAGCTTGACTACCTCTCACAGGAATATTTTTTTTTCTCTTATTCTTTCAAACCAGAACTGGAACCACATCTCCAGTATACAACTCTGACCTTTAATAGCTCATGATAGGTTTCAGTGGTGAACAACCTCTTTCTGTACTTCCACTTGTGATCATTTTGCTTGATGAGAGAGAATTTCTAATCTAGTGTCAAGTTGATCACCTTCTATTTTCCTTGCAGAACCATAGAGTCTGGCATCACCCTGATCTCTGTTGAAGGCTTCATGAAGACATGTGGATTGAAAAGCCATTTTCCTACATGCTTATGTTTTCTGGCCAGCTTTACAAGCTGCCTTTCAGCTTCAAGAGAGGCAATGACATCCAAGTCTTTGCCATTTAGGAAGTCGGAGCATGATTCATCTGTGACAGAAAATGGAGTAGTTCTGGAAGAGGGGTGATAAGGAGATAAAGTGGTTAAAGGGAGAGGGTTATGTCTGGTTTCATAGAATAAGTCTGGAAAGACTACCCTCAGAGGGACTTGGTTCAGGTTTCTGATATGGTCAGGGGTTTGTGTTTTAGGTGAGGGTGGAGGAGGAGTGGGATTGTCAAAATAGGCAAAGTCATTAACATCCTCAGTGTGAAGAGTGTCAGTATGGTGAGATGTTTGTGGTGTGGAAGGCTTGCATAGATGAGGTTCTGTTTCAAATAGATGACCTTCTGAAGTAGTAGGGTTAAGTTCATAAGTGTGATGGATAGGTTCAGAAACAAAAGTTTATGGGATAGGTGCTGTGTTTGGTGGAGTTGGATTTGTTTGTAAAGCGGGTGGAGGAGTAGGGGTTTTCTGTTGTGGTTGTGGTGATGGTATTTTCTGTGGTGGTGGTGTTGGTGCTCTTTGTGGTGACAGAGCAGGTAATGGTGATGAAGGTTGTGGAGTGTAAGTTGTTATGGGTGTTGGTTGTCTTTGTGGTGAGGGTGATGGTGATTGAGTAGGAAGTAAAACAAGCTTCCTCTTTGTGACAGTAGTCCTTTTCTTTTTAGGGATTATAGTCTCCTCATGTTGAGACTCCCTCTCAGTTTCCACAGCTCTCTTCCTCTTGAACACCTTGGTAACACTTGGTGCAATGGGGACAGAGGCACATGCATCAGGTTGATCAGCAACAGTTCCAACAGCAAGTTCAACAACCTGAGTAATGTTTTCAGCAGCATTCTGAAAAACAGAAGCTTCAGCAGAAGCTTGAGCAGATGAATCGGCCATTTTCCTTTTTTTTCTCTGCAGTTGAGGCCTTTACTCTTTAATAGACTCCACAAAGGGTTCAGCCTTAATAACAGGAATAGTGAGAGGTTCTTCCACTTGAGCAGGTGCAGCAAGTGTTGATGATGATGCTTCAGTAGTTGGCTCAGTAGTGGGGGTTAGAGTAATCTTCATCAAAGACAGAGTCTTGGTAGTGATCTCAGTGCAAAGATCAGCATTACAAGCATTTCTCAAATCCAACTTGTTTGCCCTAAAAATCCTAGTCATGATCATACCATAGGGATAATCCTTATCCTTTCCCTTGACATCCTTCTCCATGTGTATGAAAATCAAGTCAGTAATAGCTATCCTAATTTTCTGGACTAGATGAAAGAGAGCAAACTTCTTTATTTTATTGACATGATTCCTAGACCCAGACCTAGGCATAACACAGTTTATGATAAGAATATTAAGAAATCTTGCCTTTGCTGTCAGATACTTGGAGTCTTTATTTATAGGTCTTGCAACTCCATAAAGAACTTGATTCACATTTGCCTTCTCCTTGATCCTTCAGCCATTCTTTGTAATACCCAACACCTTCTCTTGGGCATTTTGTCACTTCAGCACGTGACTCATGAGTGATGAAAACATGGTCCTCACCCACATCTCCAGAAATCATGGAGGTTGTGTTGTCATTGGTGATCTTCGCAGTTATCCATAAATCCCTAACAAGAGCAGGGAAGACAAGCTCTTGCAGATGAAAGAAAGGTAACCAACCGGCATGGACGAGTTCAGGTAGAACATCCAAACCATTGGTTCTGAGTTCATCAAAATTAGGGACCCTTCCAGGGTGCACCTTTTCAGTTCAGTTACTGATACCTTGGTTTTCTCAGCAAAAGTTTCAAGAAGGCTCTTAGGTGCCATTGATTCAGAGAAGTGAAGTTTAGGGTTTTGGAGAAGAAGAGTTTTGAGAGGTTGAAGACGAAGAGAATTCAGAGAGAGGTTGTGAGCAAGAGATTGTGAGTGGGTAGTTCTCAAACAACACGGGTTGCTTTTATTAAAACGCTTGAGTGCTTTTTGCGTTGGGAACTAGGAGATAGATTATTTCCATAATCAGTAATAACTTTTGAAAAGGCAGTTGTAAAAACAATGAAACGTTTTAAGAAAAATGAGGGAAATTTTGCAATGTTGACGTGTCTCGGTCAAGGTTAGAATTGAGTGCTTTTAGCCACATCATCAGACGCTTGGCTAAAGTAGACCAGTGAAGCATAAGGAAAATAGACGAGTCAAGCATATACAAAATTTAGACAAGAAAATTTTCATACATATCAGCATACACTCAGTTAGACACGTTATGTATATTAAGATTCCTTCTAATAAAAACAAATCTATCTTCACTTAGAGGTTTAGTAAAGATGTCTCCCCACTGATACTCAGTGTTCACAGACTTAATTTCAAAAACACATTTTTGCATATAATCTCTAAAAAAATGATGCTTTATTTCTATATGCTTTGCTCTAGAATGCTATATGGGATTCTTAGACAAGTTGATAGCACTACTATTATCACACCAAACAGGTATATTATGTTCAAACATTGAATAATCCTCAAGTTGATATTTTACCTAAAGCATTTGTGAACAACAACTTGCTGTAGATATGTACTCAGCTTCAGTAGTTGATAGAGCAATGGTGCTTTGCCTTTTGCTTGACCAGGAGATCATATTTGCTTCAATGAAGTGGCATCCTCCAATGTTACGTTTTCTATCAATTCTATCTCCAGCAAAATCAGCATCACAGAATCCAACTAACCTGAAATCTTCAGATTTCTTATATAATAAACCAAGGTTAGTGGTTCTAATTAAATATCTGAAAATTCTTTTAACAGCCTTATGATGAGATTGTTTAGGATTTGATTGAAATCTAGCACATAGACAAACAATGAATTGAATATCAGGTCAGCTAGCAGTTAAGTATAGAAGATATCCAATCATACCTCGGTAGACAGTTTGATCTACCTTTTTACCTTCCTCATCCTTGTTTAGAATAACCGATGGATGCATAGGAGTACTCATAGGCTTTGAATTTTCCATTTTATACTTTTTCAGAAGCTCCTTGGTGTACTTTTGTTGATGAATATAGATTCCATCATTTGTTTGTTTTATTTGAAGACCAAGGAAGAACTTCAATTCTCCCATCATGCTCATCTCAAATTAATTCTGCATTAACTCAAAGAACTCTTTGCAGAGATTTTCATTTGTAGCACCAAATATAATATCATCAAAATAAATTTGTACTAAAATGAAATCTTTCTTTGAGCATTTCTTAAAAAGTGTAGTTTCTACTTTTCTCTAATGAAATTATTTTCCATTAGATATGTGCTTAACCTATCATACCAAGCTCTAGGAGCTTGTTTGATTCCATATAAAGCTTTCTTAAGCTTATAGACGTGGTGAGGATTTTCAGAATCCTCAAACCCAGGACGTTGCTTGACATAGACTTCCTCCTCAATTATCCCATTTAGAAATGCACTTTTAACATCCATTTGATAAAGAGTTATATCATGTTTTGCAGTATAAGACATGAGAATTCTAATTGCTTCGAGTCTAGCTACAGGTGCAAAGGTTTTAGTGAAATCAATACCTTCATGTTGATTATATCCTTGAGCAACTAGTCTTGCTTTGTTTCTTACCACTTTTCCATCTTCATCCAGTTTGTTTCTAAACACCCATCCGGTTCCAATAATAGATTTATATTTGGGTTTAGAAACTAGAGTCCAAACATCATTTCTCTTGAACTGATTTAGTTCTTCTTGCATGGCTAGAATCCAGCTTTCATCATGTAAGGCTTCTTCAATCTTTTTGGGTTCCAAATCTGATATGAAGACCATGTTGTTGTTTTCATTGAAAGCAGTTATGGTTCTAACTCCTTCAAATTGACTTCCAATGATAAGATCTTCTAGATGATAGGTCTTGAATTTCCATTCTTTTTTCTCATTCCGATTTTCAGACGTATCAACACTTGTCTGTTTTTCAGACACGTCTACTTTTGACTTGTCTGAAGATTCCTCCACTATAGGATTGAGTTCTACTTGCAATATCATCTTCTAGATCTAATAGTTCCCTATCACTCCACAAACCATCATTAAACTTTCAATGAATTGATTCTTCAACTACGGAAGTTCTAGAGTTAAAGATTCTAAAAGCTTTAGACAGTTTAGAATATCCAATGAATATGCCTTTATCTACTTTAGAGTCAAATTTACCAAGATAATCTTTTGTGTTAAGAATATCACATTCACATCCCAATGCATGACATTTTGATATATTGGGTTTTCTACCTTTCCACAATTCATAAGGAGTCTTATTTAGGATAGGTCTAACCAGAATTCTGTTTTGCACATAACAAGTAGTGTTAATGGCTTCTGCCCAGAAGTAGATTATTTTCATTAAGCATTGTTCTACCCATCTTTTGAAGAGATATTTTCTTTCTCTCAACCACTCTATTTTGTTGTGGAGTTCTAGGTGCAGAGAAATTGTGAAAGATACCATTTTCCTCACAGAATAGTTTGAACTACACATTTTCAAATTCTCCCCCATGGTCATTTCTGATAGCAGAGATACAAAAACCTTGCTCATTTTGTACTCTTTTACTGAATACTGTAAAGACCTTATAAGACTCATCCTTGTGGGTTAACAAGAGTACCCATGTAAATCTAGAATAGTCATCAACTTTGACAAAACCATATTTCTTTCCACCTAGGCTAGCTACACTGACTGGTCCAAACAGATCCATGTGTAACAGTTGCAAAGGTCTAGAGGAGGTGACTTCTTTTTTAGATTTGAAACTTGATTTTACTTGTTTACCTCTCTGACATGCATCACACAAAACATCTTTCTTAAAGCAAATATCAGGCAATCTGAAAGTTACACTTTGATCTGAAAGTTGAGACAGTTCAATCTTATACAGATTGTTTTGCCTTTTAGCAGAAAAGAGGGTCTTTCCACTATTGTCATTGACTATGCATGCATCCTTAGAAAAAGATACAGAGAATCCACTATCACACGATTGACTTATGCTACCCAGATTATGTTTTAACCCTTTTACATATAAAACATCACAGATAATAGGCAAAGGAGGTTTACCACCAATTATACCTACACCAGCAACTTTTCCTTTCTGGTTGCCACCAAAGGTTACATGTCCACCTTTCTTAGGTTGGAGGTCTAGGAACATAGACCTTTCTCCTATCATATGTCGCGAGCATCCACTGTCCAGGTACCATGATAAGTGTTTGCTTTGTCCTGTTAAGCATGTCTGCAACAGGAATGATCATGGACTTAAAGTACCCATATTTTCATGGGTCCTTTTCTATTAGTATGAGGAGTCTATGAAGACTTCCTTCTCTTTTGTGGATACACTTAGACGTGATATATCTAGCTTTTCTACAGTAGGTACATATTGGTTTATTTAAACTAACTAACACATATTTGACAGTTATTTTTGAGAACTTTCTTGATCCTTTATGATGTTCTTGACTGGAATGACCTATACCTTTTTTTGTAAAGGGAGTGCCTCTGACTTCCCAAAAGTTTAGTCAGATTATCTCTACCATTAACAAACTTGGTAAGATCTGAGGTGAGCTCTTATACTTTTTGTTGAAGTTTAATTATTTCTTTAGAAGATAGAGTTTCAACTGAGGTCTTACTTTAGACTTTTCAGTCCTAATCCTACTATTCTCTTCAGCTAGCTTCTCACACTCTTGAGATTTATGTGTATACTCATTTGAGAGTTTAACATACTGTCTATTGAGGGATTTAAACACTTTAGATATATAGTTGGATTCTTCCAACAGTTCATCATAGGCATCATTCAATTTCTCAAGTTCAGAATGTACCTTAGTTTCTGACTCAGAATCAGTATCTACCATAAGACAGAGATTTGCTTCAAGCTCCTCTCCTTCACTTTCAGTAGAACTTTCATCAAGATCTTCCCAAGTGGCCATCATTCCCTTCTTATTTTTGTTGAAGAACTTCTTGGGAGGTTGCTTCTTGATTTGAGGACATTCTATCTTGATGTGACCAGGCTTCTTGCATTCATAGCACACAATGACATTTCTGTCATTAGATCCACCATCTTTGTTGTGTTTTTCTTTGTTGAAGTGTCTGAAAGGTTTGTCCTTTATGAAGTTTCTTTTCTTCCATAGCTTTTTCATTTTTCTGGTAAAAAGATAAATTTCATCATCTTCATCATCAGAGTCATCCTTATCTAATTCCTCAGATTCTTCTAAAGATTCATCTACTTTGAAAGCTTTTGAGACTGCTCCTTTAGATGACTTCTTGTCAGCCTTGAGGGCAATGGATTTGTTTTTCTTTCCATTTTTTTACTCAATTAGCTATTGTTCATGGATCTGAAGAGTACCAAAAAGCTCATCTAGCTTCCTTGTTGTCAAGTCCTTGGCCTGGGACACAGCAGTTACAAGGGGTCTCCATTTCTTTGGAAGGCTTTTGAGAATCTTTTGAATGTGTTCCTCAGTCTTGTAAATTTTTCCCAGGGATTTCAATCCATTGGTTATGCTTTGAAATCTTCCATACATTTGGCCAATAGTCTCTCCTTTTTCCGTTTTGAACAACTCATACTTTCTGACCAACATGCTGACTTTGGTCTCCTTGACCTTGCTAGTTCCTTCATGAGCAACAGCTAGTGAATCCCACATTTCTTTGCAGATTCACAAGCACACACTTTCTTAAATTATTCTCTAATCAAAGCACACATGATTGCATATCTAGCTTTGGCATTTAACTTCCATTTTGTTCTTTGATCAGAGGTCATGCTAGCTTTAGGAACTTCAATTCCTTTGTCATCTTTAGGAACATAGCGACCTTCTTCAATGATATCCCAAAGATTAGAGTTAGTGGATTGTAAAAACCACTTCATCTTTTCTTTCCAATAGATGTAGTCCTCTCCATTGAAGTTTGGAGGTATCAACATTGAGGATCCTTCTCCAGTATGGTTCTTGCTTGTACTGGTTTCTCCTGCTATTTCCAAGATCTTTTCCTCTACACTGTTAAGTGCTCAACCCAGAGGCTAAGCTCTGATACCAACTGAAATAACCAATGTTAACACAAGAAGGGGGGTTGAATTGTGTTTACCAACTCTTCTTTAGACATATGCTTCTTGCCATGTCATCAAGTATATCAGAATCTTGACTGAACGTTGACTTGCTCTTTGACTGTGTTGACTGACTAATTAGACAGGTATTCTTTGCACACCTAGCCTCTCTAGGCTCAACACTCAAAGAAGTATTATTTGCTCACCTAGCCTCTTCAGGCTCAACTCAGAAAAGAGTAAAGGTTTTGTATAATTAATACAACTTGCATATCTTTCAGATCACGCACAGAGAGTGGAATAAATATGAAGTATGAAAGATTGTGAATTAAATTCAAATGCTTGAATGAATATTCAATGAAAGAAAGAAGAAGTTAATGAAGTGAGTAAATGCTTCTTGCGCAGTGTTCTTAATGATATTCAAATTTTTTTCTTCATCTTCATGATTTGATATATATAAAGACTTCAATCAATTTGATCCGTTAGACACAACTTCAGAAAGTGTGTTCTTTTGATTTGAGCTTCTGGGACACCATTAATGCCAAAGAGTCGTTCTGTGTAAACATTAAGTGCTTAGGAACGTTGAGCTTTGGTAAGGTTGTTTAAGAGTACACTTTGTTCCGAGCAGCTGTTGTTTCAGAGTTTGCAGTAACAGGCTTCTTGTACTTACAGTAGAGAGCTTTCCTCTTTCAGTGCAACAGTCAGTTCACTTTCCAGAAAGCACTTTTACTTTGTACTAAAACAGCTAAAAATTTACTGCTGTGGTACAGAGATTGCGTGTTTATTCCTTAAATCCTTGAAACAAACTTTCTTTATTCTTTATCCTTGGTGCTATTGTCCAGAGGTCTTCGAGATCCTTAAGGAAGGCGTCTAATTTGAATAAGGTTGACTTGGACTTCATTTTTGACATTCTGACAATTTATCAAATGTAGCAGCATTGGAAATTTAGACGGGTGTAAAGCAGTCCAAAACTAGATGGGTTAAAATGATCCCAAAACTCAAACGAGTGAGGAAGTCATTTTCTAGACGAGTGATCTCCTAACTCTTCTTTAGACATATGCTTCTTGCCATGTCATCAAGTATATCAGAATCTTGACTGAACGTTGACTTGCTCTTTGACTGTGTTGACTGACTAATTAGACAAGTGGTTTTTAGAAGAGTCTAAAAACTGCACTATACTGAAAAGTAGACGGGTCATAAAATAGATGAGTGACCTTAAGTCTATTTTCCTACACACTTATCAGACATGTCAGTAATTTCATATAGTTAATCTATTTGGAATCATCAAAACTTAGAGAATCTACACATGAAATGTATCTCAGACTTATGAGGTCTCAACAGCCAGAACCGCCAGCCGCCACCATCACAACCTCATCCCCAATTGACAGCAGCAACCTAGCTAGGTATTTTAATTTTTTGTTTTTTTTTTTTGCAATTTTTTAAATTTTTAATTAATGTTAAATGTTTGTTAATTAAGTGTTTAATGTTGTTGATTAAGTGTTTAATGTTTTTTTGTTACGTAGTTGCTCTTACCATCATCACCACCACTGCCTGGGATCCAATACTGTCTGCACTTCTAGGTTTCTATTTTTTTAAAATTTATTTGAAATTGTGTATTTAGTCAAGTGTTTAATGATATGATACATATATAATTGTGAATGTGCATGCACATCACCGAGCTAGGAAATCTGTTTTGTATCCTAGGCATTTTATATGTTTCATTTTTTTAATTGTAATCCTGACCTTGGTGTTTAGTTAATGTTATAAGCATATTGTGTTTTTGGGACTGGTTGTACGATTATAAGTGTTGATTTGGAAATGTCGGATTTTGTGGGTTTTTCTGATTTTGATTTATAAATAATGTAGGATTTTAATTCTTCTTGTAGCTAATAATATTTAGCTAACACATAAATTGATACAATTAAATTTTAATTAATAAAATTAATTAAATGAAATAATTAATTAATTAAATAACTTAGGAATAATATAATAAATACATAATTGAGAAAAACTGTAGTTTCCCGTTCAAGGTTCAATATTATTGAGCATGTGTAGTCGTGGTCATGGTATCGCTCATTTTATTGAATCTTGAATTGTCCAATCAGGACAGTTTAGGAAGAAAATTTTTGTCCCCTAATATACTAATTACTCGTTGATTCTCATCTGTTAAATAGTTGATGAAATTTTGGGTCAAAGCATTTCCTCTTGTTCTCCAGGTCCATGCTTGATTGTGGTATCTTACCGCAGTCAAGTCGTGTACTTGGAGACTAATGGGAAATGCTGCCGAAATTTCGTCAGTTATAAGACATGAGAAGTAATGAGTAACTAGTATAATACAGTGGTGAAAATGTTTTTCCTCGAATGGGATAGGGCCACACCTTTTAAGGAAAGGGAGTGATTCGGGGTTATAGTATCATGTTTAAAAATACGTCAATTTATCTGAAAATGAAGAATGATGGAATATTATCCCCCGAGTCGTAGTTGGATGTATGATAGGAACGAGTCTAGGAGACAACTTCTGAAACAATCATTTGTAGATGGAGTTGAGGAGTTTATATCGAAATCCAAACAACATTGTGATTATGCCGAATGGGGGGATTAGATGTCCGTGCATAATGTGCAATTGTATGACGGTTTTGAGTGACGATGACGTGAAGTTACACCTATATCGACGTGGGTTCAAGCCTAATTATTGGATATGGACTGATCATGGTGAGGAGTTGCTGGATATTGATTTGAATGAAGTCGGTGGTGACGATCTTGACATAGGTGCATCAGGCAGTGGCTACCACGATGACTATGTCGAACAACTCCAGTCCATGCATATGATGGTCGATGATTGTCTTGGGCAACATGGGAAGTTTGAGGTGAATGAGTCTGATGACATGGAAGAGCCTCCTAATGAATCAGAGCAGTGATTCTACAATCTATTATTAGAGACAAATAAGACATTGCTTGAAGGGGCGTCAGATTCAAAATTATCAATTTGTGTTAGGCTTCTAGCTTGCAAGTCCAATTGGAATGTCCCCGAGCAGTGTTTGGAGTTCTTTTGTAAAATACTTCAAGATGTGACACCCTTCAAAGAGTTGTTGCCAAAACATTATTACGATGCGAAGTGGCTGGTGTCGAAACTAGGGTTGGGGGCTAAGAGGATTGATTGTTGTCCGAATGGGTGCATGCTATATTATAATAGTGCTTCGGGCACAAATGACAACGTGCTCGAAGAGTGTAAATTTTGTCAGACACCCATTTATCGCGTTCATAGTAGTGACCGTAGTAAGAACAACAATTCCTGCGAAGGCAGTGTTCTATCTGCCAATAATTCCAAGGTTACAGAGACTATTTGCATCAACGCAAACTGCTGGACAAATGAGGTGGCATTATGAAAATAGAAGAAATCCGAGAGATATACACCACCCTTCTGATGGTGAAGCTTGGAAACACATAGATAGGGTACACCTGATTTTGTAGTAGAGACTCGCAATGTACGACTTAGGCTGTGCTCAGATGGTTTTACCCCGTAAATTCAATCATCAGTCTCGTCATATTTATGTTGGCCAGTGATTGTTACACTATACAATCTTCCTCCCGAAATGTGCACGTCAAAACCATAAATGTTTCTGACTTGTCTCATACCGGAGGATCGACCATGGGTCACGCCTGTTTCTGGATCGTAAGTCATTTTTAATTTTATATTTATTTTTCATGCATTATATATTTTTGTATAATGTTATTAATATTCCTTCTTTGTCAACGGGTCCTTGTGCACTGGTTACCGGAGCATACCGCACAGATACATGCCATTTTTTACAACATCTAGGCTCGGCTATGTGCATACTGGGACACTCCAGAGTACAAGATGAAGTGTGAGCAGGCAAAGAGGAATCGGGCTTCCAAGAAGGGTGGGAGCATGCACACTGGTGGCTTGATTAGCCACATGCAGCATGCCATTAACCTGATATGCATATATAAATTTTATTTATAAACTATATCTTTTTATTAAAAATTTATATTATAATTAATTGATTTTATTCCTGTGTCGGTTGCAGGCAGGAGAGCTTTCCCGGTCCTTAGATGTCCCTACGGTCTTTGATCAGACGTATATTTTCTCGAACACCGGCAACTTTGTTGATGAGATGTCGAGGCAGACAGTGGTGAGCTAAAGTCCTTTTTACATTTAAAGTATAGGTTATTATTATAGTTTAATAATTTAATTTTTGTAATGCATTGATCATAGGCGGATTACAATGCCAGGTTTAGTCAGGTAGCGTTTGAGGTGGCCTCCTGCTCTGGTGTCTCGGATCCTTCCCAGTTGGACCCCGCCGAGGTTGAGCGACTACAAACCCAGGTCTGGATGGATGTGGCGGGCGGGAAGAAGAAGGGGTGGATTTACGGTACCGCGACTCTGGCTCATACCATCACTCAGGGGACGACGCCGAGCTTTACCATTCGGGAGCCTACATCCTCCAGCTCACATGACACAGAGGAGGTGCGGCAGCTGAGGCAGGAGGTGCAGGAGCAGACACAGGCTGTAGAGCGCATGCAGCAGCAGATGGAGACATGGTCTACGATGATGACCTCTCTGCGCAATTTGCTTCCACCTAAGAGGTGCAGCACTCTGCAGGGGGTCCTCCATTCCAACCAGCCCTCCACTACTTCTGTCGTGCCACCACCACAGTCGCATGATGCCGGTGTGTCTTCTGGGTCGCAACCTGATGGTCAGCTGACGCCGGTGAACTCCCTCAACATGACGACAATGACGGTTATTATGGTGATTATTAGGATAGTTATAGATATAGTTGTGTTCTGTAGATAGACGGATATTTTGTGTATGGATTTTTTATGTTTTTATGTTAATTTAATTTAATTCCCTTTTTAATTTTATTTGTAATTTCAATTTTGGTTCTAAATTAATAATTTAATAAAATAAGTATAATAAAATCAAATAAAAATTAATATTTAAAATAAAAATTAAATAATAAATAATATTTAAAATTTTAAAAATAAATTTTATAAAAAAATAATAAATAATAATTAAAAACAAAAAATAAAATAAAATAAAATAAATTAATACCAAAAAAAAGATATTCATTACTGACGGACAAAGCCGTCGGTAAAAGTATAACAGAGGTTCTGACCAATTTGCCCGTCGGTAAGTACATAACGGATTTCCGACGAATAAGTCCGTAGGAAACTCCCGCTGGCCATTCGCGACGGATTTTCCATCGGCAAAGAGGGGCTCTGTGTGAGGTGTTTCCGATGGTTTTTTCGGTCAAAAAATTCCGATGGTCGGGCGAGTTCCGTCGGAAACCCTTTCCTACGCGTCTAGTACCGATGGAAGGGTGATCGTCAGAAAGTTCGTCGGAAATGTTGATTTCCGACGGGTTTTGGCCTTTTCCGACGGGTTTTGGCCGTCAGTAATAACCCTTTTTTGTAGTGTCAACGCAATTAGGTAAATTATTATTATTTCATATTTAAATTTAAATAATAATGAATGGCTATGGAATCGAAGGTTATGAATTGGGAAATGGATTTCCTGTTGTAAGTGCATGATGCAGTCACAATTTATAAGCAAATATTTTTTTAAGTTGGTTTAGTAAAGGTGTAATGTGAGCTATCCGATCTTAAATCAATGGTTGAGATTGCTTACTATGTATAAATGTGTGCTTTCATTACAGCAGAGAATCCAAATCCTATGAATTGATTAATCTTTATATGAATTAATTTTTTTAAAACAAGTCATTTAAAAAAATATCATATCACAAGTTCCCAAGTTTTTTTTTTGTTGATAGACACAAGTTCCTAGCTTTTTTTTTGTTTGATATAAACGGTTATTACAAGTTCCTAGTTTTAAAATAGTAAGATTTATAAGAGTGTATTATATTGGTGAATATTTATTTACAGAGTTTAATTTGTATGCACTGTTAATGTAAAGACTTTTACACTGACAACCAATCAGAAATGTACATCAGATTCAGATTTGTTGATGCTGATTATCGTGGGTTACTGTTGGATAAACTGCATACATTTGCGATGGTTAAAAACAATATGGCATGCTTCATGATATTTCCCACCGACGAGACCTCTATTCTTGGCAACTCACAACTTACTTTGTGTCGGGTAGAGTTTGATCTTCAAGCGAAAGAGGTTTCGTTTCTAAGTAGGGATTGTTGATATGAATATGACTTATGATATGTTCAACATAACAGTATATGTGTCTGGGACTGGAGATATATGCTTTTGCGATTATGGTGAAATTGAAAGATTAAAATTATGAAATCGTTTTAGGTTTAAATAAGTTTTTGGTCCCTGAAAAGTTCTCATTTTTTGGTTTTAGTCCTCTTACTTTTTTTTCATAGGTTTTCATCCCCACTTTTTCCAAAGTTTAGGAATTAGTCCTCGCCATCAACTCCCCTCCGTTATCTGCTGACGTGACTAACGGAGGCACGTCAGCAATGTCACGTCATCCACGTGGCGTTAAGTTTGTCACGTCAGCATGGACTATTTCCAAAAAAATTGAAAATATAGGGACTAAAACCAAAGTTTGTGAACTTTGGAGGGACTAAAAAATTATTTTAACAAAAAAACTATTTTCCAGTCAATTTTCACACCAAGTCATACATGGACAAGAAACTACCTCGATATCCTCGAATATTCTCTTAAAGCTATTTTAACAAACTTCTACTCAGTTTCCTCGTCTAACTATACTTAGGACAATTCTGCAAGCTAGAATATACGAGTTAGTCCTTTAACACAACTTTGCCATACAAATTTAATCTTTTTGTTAACATCAAAACTTAAGAGATTATTTAACCAAAATCACTTTGGTTCCAACAAATTTGAAACCTATGGCTCTAATATATGATTTGTTTCTATTTTCTAGCCAAGTTTTGTCATGGTTTAAACTGTCAAATTCCTTCATCTGGTATGATTTTATACCGAGCTAATTTCCTTTTCCTACACGACTTGCTATGAAATTTGGCAAGAAAATAGAAATAAATTCATACATTATGGACCATATGATTAAAATTGCTAAATTCCTTCATTTTGTATGATATGTCTAGTACGGAAGGGTACCGAGGTAATTTCTAATTTTTGTCTGACTTTCTCCAAAATTTGGCTAGAAAATAGAAAGAAATCATACATTACGGCCACAAGTTTCAAATTGACAAATCCCTTCATTTGGTATGATTTCTAATACTCAAGGGTATCAAGGTAATTTCTTATTCCAATTTGATTGCTCTGAGAATATTTTTTTGTTAAAATAAGTTTTTAGTCCCTCCAAAGTTCACAAATTTTGGTTTTAGTCCCTGTATTTTCAATTTTTTTTGGAAATAGTCTCTGCTGACGTGGCAAACTTAACGCCACGTGGATGACGTGGCATTGCTGACGTGGTCTCCATTAGCCACGTCAGCAGATAACGGAGGGGAGTTGACGGCGAAGACTAATTCCTAAACTTTGGAAAAAGTGGCGATGAAAACCCATCGAAAAAAAGTAAGAGGACTAAAACCAAAAAAGGGAACTTTTCATAGACCAAAAACTTATTTAAGCCAATCGTTTTATTTATGTATGATATTCTTGACTTGATATATTACGTATGCCATTCTTTATGTCAATTTATAATTATTCATATAATTATTCATATAATTCATATTACGTATGTCATTCCTGAATTTTGGGTGATATTCAGCTTCAGTCTCTCGTTTCAAAAATTTATTTTTTTTAGTTCTTCAAATTTTAAAATGTGTCAATACTGGTACCCGGATGATACTAAAATGAACATTTGGGTAATTCTAAAACATATGTTTGAGGATCAAGATGGACACATTTTAGAATTTAAGGGACTAAAAAAGTACTTTTCTAAATAGAAGACTAAAATCGAATATCAACAAATTTGAGCGACTAAAAACATATGTAACTCTTTTTAAATATATACTTTTTTATTTATTTTTTAAAACTAAGAAAGTGTATGAAGTGTAATCAATTTTTTTTGGTATGCAAATATCATTTCTAATACACCATCTCCACTTCCATTTCACTTTCTTGATTTTAAAATTATGTAATATTACTTAATGCTTACAATCACTACAAAAAATCAACTGTTTAGCGACCATCATATTCGGTCACTAAACTTTCTAATTCGGTCGCTATTTAATTTAACGACCAAATTAGCGACTGATTAATGGTGGTGGATGATAATCTGGTCACTAAGATTTTAGAGACCGAAATATTAATTCGGTCACTAAATGGCGACCGTAATTTCAGTCGCTAAATAATAAAAAATGATCGCTACACGGTTGGTCGCATTGTTTGGGTAACCATTTTTAGCGATCGATAATCGGTTTCTAGTTCGGTCGCTAATGTTGGTTACTGTTAACCTATATTAGCTACCGATTTTCGGTCGCTAGACCACAATCTTTTAATATTAACTAAAGTTTAGCGACCGAATTATTGGTTTCTAATTCGGTCGCTAAAATAGATTTTTTAAATTTTTAAAAATTTAATTTTTAAAATAATAAAAAAATTCTTTAAAGTTTAGCAAAATTACTAATTAAACAAACCAAATTACTAATGAAATATACAATCATAAGAAATAATGAATATATATATAAAAAAATAATCCAAAGTGTCGTACAAGAATCGTTTAAAGTCAAAAAATGGAAAAAAACAATCTGTCATGATGAGGGGAAGGTGGAGGAACCTAATCATCCTCAGCGTCCGTACCGCCGACGTCTGCTATCTGATCGTCCTCTACAGTAGCAACATCAGTAGCTGGCGGCGAAACTGGAGGAGCGGCAGCAGGCGGCACAACCGTCAGAGCATCACCCTGAGCAACTGGAGTCTAGATCCTCATCTGCTACAACACCAGCCGTAGTGTCTGGCCCTACTCGATGCTCGTCTGCATCAGCTGCTGGTGTGCCTGAGTCAACTGTGTAATCTGGTTCACCATCTGCTGCTCTCTCTCGCTCTTCTCCCAAAGCTCCGCGTTCAGCTGCGTGATGGTGTCCTGCATTTGGTTGAACTGCTCCTGAGGGACGGTATCGGCGTAGGAAGGATCAGGAGTGTCGGATGATGAAGCGATAAACTCGCCTCCCAGGTGTCTGAGGCCATACACATGCCCCTTCTTGTTCCTGCCCCCGACGACCTCCAAATAAATGGCATTATCGTCGACGGAGATAGGAGAGCTGGGTCCATCACCAGTCAAGGCCTCATCTTGTGACCGTGAGGCACGTGATATGGCATCGTCCTTCTTCTCGTTGAAGCCCACCTACAAAGTATAGATGAAGAGATTTGATTAAAGTTATAATCAATATTAACAAATCATTTATAATAAATTACAAGTAAACACTAAATTGTTTTTTTGCTTACAGCATAGTTACGGGCCTTGTCGTTGACCCATGTCCCCTACTTCAACTTCTTCGTCCTCTCCACTAACTCCATAGCAGTGGGGGCCCGTTGTTTCTGTTCTTTCTGCACAGAAAAATATATTCTTAAATTCATAAGAATATTTAAAAATGAAAACTCATTAAATAGTATACTAAGTCAAAAGTTTAATGTATTACCAGCTCGTCGTAGTGGGCGGCGACTAATTTAGATCCGCCGGTCCAAGCACATGCGCCACCATCAGAAGCTCGATTATGCAGAGCTGTGGCCTGTATCTCCTGGAACTTCTCAGTAGCCCAGTACTGGTCCAGGTGCCTCCTGATCTCAGGATCCACCCACTTCCCCTTATTCTTACCCTTCCTCAGCTTATTCGTCAGATTCTTCATGACCAGTGAGCCTTTATGCTCAAATATGTCCCTGACGAGACCCTCTAAAGCTACGTCCCACCTACACTCTTTCTGTAACTTACAGTTGTTAGGAAATTCGTGTGTATATATATATATATATATATATATATATATATATATAATGTAAATTTAATTTAAATAACTTAATAAATTGTTACCTTAAACTCTTTAAACAACTGATCCCTATGGCCCCCCGGGATGGCCTTCCATGTAGGCCATGGGCCATCAAACTTGTGTCCCAGGATCTTCGATATCGAATCAGAAGGGCCCTTCGTAAGCAGAAAGCTGCAGCAAAATTAGAGCATTAATAAATGTTATAAATAAATAAATAAATAAGTAAATAGAAATTAACGATACTTTATATATATTAAAAAAATAAATTAGCTTACTCGTTATCCCCCTGGGGATAAGAAGAATCCTCCTGTCGGATGGACCACGGCTCTCCTGTCCCGATGATGATGATGGTCCTGTCATAGGTGTGGATGATGGCGGTGCAGCCTGCGTCCCGACCACATGAGGCTGGGTAGGGGGTGCAACTCCATCACCCTGAGGTGTCCCGTCCACAGAGGTGCCGGTAGGGTGGTCTCGATCTGAAGGTTGTGGGTCGGTCGGCGGAGGGACTCTTGCAGCACGACCTCTGCCACGACCTCCACGACGACCCTACCTCTAGAGGAATCTGCCATCTGTGTAAAAAATGAAAAGATGATTACACAACAGTGTAAATATTACAAAAATAAATTACCTAAGTAGAATGACATTTACACAATGAATTATGACATAAATAAATTACCTAAGTAGAATCGCCGTCACTAAATTCACCCTCACTCTCATCAGTCTCACTTGATCGGAATGTGCCTTCGCTAGATGCGTCCAACTCGGATCGATTCATTAACTCTCTTTCAACTTCTTCCCCATTTCTGGAAATGTCCGCCAGAGAATTAACAATAATGTCCGGCATAATTTACAACGGTACGTGGGGTCTTGAAAACTCATCATCTTGGTATGGAGTGTAACATCCGTGATTTTATGTGAGGTTTACGTATGAGGCTTAGGGTTGGGACTTGAAATACATAGCTGAGATGTTTTTGAGGTTTAGAAATCCTTGCATGTTAAGTACGCGGCTTTTTCGGGTAAGTTTGAGGCATAGAGACTAATTAGGGTTTTCCTAGTGAGCGTCCTTGAGACGTCTGAGTGTGAAATAAGAATTTTGGAGTTAGAGTTGAGATTAGGCCTTTTTATGGTTTTAGGTTGTTTATTAGGTCCTAATGAGCCTATATCTCAAATTTGAATGCAATCGGACGTCGAACGGACCCTGAACGCAAAAGGTTGACTTTTGGTCAGAAGTCAATGCTCAAGCGTGGGTGTATCCATGCTCAAGCACCCAAGTCAACCAGAAAAGGGCCATGCTTTGAATTTCCACGTGTCATCGGGGCTTACGTGGCAGCCTATGAGTGGATGCATAGCGCGGTGGATTTCCACGCTCAAGCGTGGCAATTCCCACGCTCAAGCGTGGGCACGCTCAAGTGTGGCTGTTTTCACGCTCGAGCGTGGCAGCATGAACTTGTAAAAATAAAAGGTGGCTTAAGTGACATAAGTCACTTAGCCACCAAACGAAAAAGAAACAGAAGCAGAGAGAAGAGAGCAAATGAGAAGCTGATAGGAGGGAGAGAGGAATCTTAGAGAGAGAAGGGCTTCTAGTGAGAGTTGTGAGAGTTTCGATCGTCCCATTGCGAATCGGAGTACATCGTTGTGTTTGTATCAACGGTATCTATCTTCTTCGTTTCTTCAAAACCCAAAGGTAAATCATCCTCTTTTATGTCGAAACTCCGTTCGTTAGGTTTCTAGTAATATCTTCCGTTTCGTTTGTCGGAATTCAATTTTGTCTTCAAGTATGAACTCGTAGTAACATGTGCTTCACAATGTGATGCTTAGGTGAATTTTTGGAAGCTCCGAGGCCCGCGAATCGCGTAGGGCGAAATTGAGAAAGTGGGAGGAAGTCTCGTTTTGCTTCGTTTCGGGCATCGTACGACTCTCCAGGTGGGGGAAAGAAACTATTTAACGTCGGAAACAACGCATTACATTTAATTAGATAAGGGCGTAGGGCGACCCAAACCCTACACGAGAGCGAGTAACGGACAATGTCTATACCACATTGGGAACTACTCAGTGGTACCGATGATGATATAGAAATTGTGCGTTTATCGTCGTCATGCTATATATATATATATATCTGTGTGTGATTATTTTATTACGTGATGATTGCCTGTTTGACTGGTTGACTTGAACTTGGTACTTGATGAATGATAACATGAATGTTATAATTATTCTTTTGATTATATTTATTATTATTATTATTATTATTATTATTATTATTATTATTATTATTATTATTATTATTATTATTATTATTATTATATTTTGGTATTTAGTATTTGAAAATGATATATGATGATGATTTTGAATAACATGATGATGATTGTGATGATATGATGAGTGTTATGATTGCGCTTAGAGGTTGAGTAAGTTACAAGTCATGTTGAGACATGAGGATGTATTGGGGATTGCATATGATATGTGATAGCCGTGCCTAACCGAGATGATTATTGTGATATGAGGCTGAGATTGATGAGATGAGATTATTTCGAGGTTATCTATGAGATTATGATGAGCGGTTATGGCACTAGGGGGTGACCTGAAACATGGTCTGTTGAATGAGGGACCTGAAACACGGTCGAGTGGGGTCTATGCCTCGGAGGGCGAATTCCCGGGGATAGGCTAACGGCGGACCGCCCAGAGATGATTTCATTTTAGTTGCAGCTATAGTTCATGCGTTGCATGAGCACCCTGGCCGGGGTTCAGAGGTGTGCACCGGATTGTGCAGCTATAGTGCCATTGCTTTGCATGGGCATCCTCCATCCGCGGACGAGGGGGTGCGTCGGGGACTTTGGGACGTGTCGATTATATTGTTGTGATATCCGGATATGGCCGATACTTGATGAGATTATTCATACAGCATCTGCATTACATCATGATGGAGGGTAGAAGAAAGATCCTAGATGTGGATTAAGGATGATTGTGTTACGTATATTTATACTTGGGAGACGGATGTTTAGTGTGTCGTTATTTAATTAAATGTAGCTAAACCCCTTCCACGTTTGATGTTATATGGCTTCTTATCCCCTTTTTCTTTTGTTGTGTGTTGTGTATATATATGTTTTGTACTTTAGACTCCGACAGAGCAGATGGAGCACTGGGACCACCCATGGATGACCCAGGATCCAGGGTTCCCCCTCTCGGGGACCTGTGAGGTGGAGTGCTTAGACTCGCACGGGTGGCTTGTGGACCCGGTCACTCGTTTCGCGGTATATACGGGTCCTGCGTCCATCACTACGGGGCTTGGGCGGGGTGCGCCCATCAGAATCGCTGTCACGTTTCGTTTCGGCACGACCTTCCCGTTTCCGATAGGGCAGCCTAATGGACACGTACCACCGATGCCGCCTATGCTCGGGATGGCCCCTGTACCCTTCATGGTACCTCTTGATGCCTTGGTCCCCGGGTTTGCACCCGCACCTGCACCTGCACCAGCGCCGGAGCCTGAGTTGGCACCTATTCCGGAGGAGGACCCAGTTGCCCCCGCTCAGGTTCTAGCACCCCTTCCTGAGGTACCCGCACCTCCAGAGGTCCGTGCTATGGTCTCTGAGTCTTCACGGGTATCTTCTAGTCGACTACATCCTCGGGATAGCAGACTCTATAGGCAGAGGTTTCAGGGGCAGCCGGCCAGGAGTTCTTCCAGTGATAGCGGAGGAGTGTCCGGGCCTGTCGGACCCCGGGATGCAGACGAGGGCGGTAGTGTATGATGGCTCGGGTCAGTGCCATCAGTATAGGTGTGAGTGAGGTTTTACTGTATTTTGAGAGGGGACGGGGTGTGGAGTGCATCGGTGAGGCTTTTCTTTTGGCTTTTGATGTATTTTGTTGATGTCACCAGCTTGGGTATATATCGGGATCCTACAGAGGGGAATCCCTTGATAGCAGCACTAGCATGTATGTATATATTTATAGTTATGTGTTGTATGTATGTGTTTATAATTTGAAGTTTTTTTTCTTTATTTAAATTTTTTCGTTGTTTCAATATACTCGCTTAACGATAATAACGAAATTAGTTCTTGATATTTTGGGTTTTTTTAATGGGACGCCGGGGAGTGTCATTTGGTGGTATTAGAGCAGTTCGGTTCTGAAATGGACTGTGAGCACTGTGATTTGGGTGAACTGGCCATTTTGTTGAATCCACACCGGATAACAACTATGTTTAGAAGTTGGGTAGTGAGTCCGACGCGACATCTCTATGGCATGTAGTATTTATATTCCAGTTTTATGTAGTATTATATCTCATATTGATGTGGGCTAATGATTTCTTTTAACAGGATCATGGCTCGAGGCCGAGGTCGAGGACGTGGCAGACGTGGTGGTGGTAGAGCGATAGAGGGTGTAGAGGATGAGCCTCATCAGCCATAGGCAGGGATTGGAGGTGGGGGAGAGTCCGTCGAGACTCTTCGGACTATCCGTGAGTTAGCATCCGTTCTGTTGCAGCAGGGGCAACAGAATGCTTAAAGGGTACAGAGAGAGGCAGAGTTATAGGAACGACAGGATAGGAGGAGAGCCGCCGATGTTGAGGATGCAGGATTGGCTACCTTTCTCATGGGTAAGTCACCACAGTTCAGTGGAGAGTATGATCCAGAGCGAGCAGAGTGGTGGGTTCAGGAGCTCGAGAAGATCTTTGATACTATGAGATGCAGGGATGATAGGAAGGTGACCTATGCCGCCTTCATGATGACCAGAGGGGCTGAGTCATGGTGGAGAGGCAAGAGGAGATTACTAGAGGCTGAGGGCGGACTCATCAGTTGGGAGCTGTTTAGAGAGTGTTTCTTTGAGAAGTACTTCCCGCGGTTAGTCAGACGCGAGAAGGAGAGAGAGTTCATGAGTCTCCAGCAGGGAGACAGGTCTGTTGGTGATTACGCGACCAGATTCGAGGCCCTGATACAGTTTTTTGAGTACTACCAGAGGTTTCTAGATGAGGACTGGATGTGCCGAAGATTTGAGGAGGGTTTACGGTATGAGTTGAGGAGGGCTATAGTGCCATTGGATATCCTGAGTTTCCCAGAGCTGGTAGAGAGGTGCAGTGCCATAGAGACCATGGACAGGAGGCAGGCTACAGAGCAGAGACAGTAGCGTAGTGGGGGTCCTATCAGAGCAGGTCATCGGAGGAGAGGTGATGGAGGTTCTCGGTGGAGGAGAGGACCATACGTTAGACCAGGACAGAGCGCTCAAACATCTGCATCACCAGCACCAGTTACTAGAGAAGGCCAGCAGCAGAGGGGCCCAATATGTTTCAGATGTGGAGGTCCGTATTATCTCAGAGACTGTACAGATAGATTTGGTTGCTACATCTGTGGCAAACCAGGTCATTTTTCTAGAGATTACCGACAGAGAGCAGGACAGCAGCAGCCAATTGCCGGCAGAGGAGCCAGTGGTTCCAGAGGAGGAGCCGGGAGAGGAATTCTAGCAGCGGGACGACAGACGGCCAGACCTCAGGCTATGGGGAGGGTGTTTATGGTGAGAGGATCTGAGTCCTCTCAATCTGCAGATCTTATTCAAGGTATGTGTTTAATATCTGGTAGACTCTCGTCTGTGTTGTTTGATTCAGGTGCTACACATTCTTTTGTGTCCCATGAGTGTGCGGATCATTTACACTTGCCCGTTTCCCAGCTACCATATACTTTGACGGTATCTACCCCTACCAGTGATCCTTTGATCACTATGTCAGTTTGCTTGCAATGTCCTATAGTTGTTGAAAATAGGACATTTCTGGTAGATCTAATCTGTTTGCCTATGCAACAGATAGATGTTATCCTTGGCATGGATTGGCTTTCGGCTAACCATGTAGTGTTAGACTGTGCCCGAAAGACCTTATCTTTTCTTGAGCCTTCTAGCATAGTATCTGCCAATGAAGGAACAGCTATGAGGAGTGATGAGTCTCAGCAGTATGTGATGCTTTTCTCTTTGGAAGCTAAGGAGACTCCGAGTATGGATTCCTTTCCTATCGTGAGGGAGTTTCCTGAGGTTTTCCCTCCTGATGTTCCAGGTTTCCCAGCAGAGAGGGAGGTGGAGTTCGCCATAGATCTCATACCAGGGACCGGACCTATATCAGTAGCTCCTTATCGGATGTCACCACTGGAGTTGGCGGAGTTGAAGAAACAGCTGGATGACATGATGAAGAAGGAATTCATCCGACCGAGTGTTTCGCCTTGGGGAGCACCGTTATTGTTTGTCAAGAAAAAGGACGGAAGTTCTAGGTTGTGCACGGATTATAAGCAGTTGAATAAAGTTACAATGAAGAACAAATATATGTTGCCTAGGATAGATGATCTGATGGATCAATTGAAGGGAGCTTCGGTGTTTTCCAAGATAGATTTAAGATCAGGATACCATCAGATTAGGGTGAAGAAGGAGGATATACCTAAGACCGCTTTTAGGGCAAGGTATGGACACTACGACTACCTAGTTATGCCTTTTGGTGTAACTAATGCTCCAGCGTTGTTCATGGATTACATGAACAGGATCTTTAGACCGTTCCTTGACAATTTTGTTGTAGTGTTTATAGATGATATTATTATCTACTCCCGTAGTCGGGAAGAACTCGGGGAACATCTGAGAGTGGTGTTACAGGTGTTAAGAGATAGGCAGTTGTATGCTAAGCTATCCAAGTGTGAATTTTGGTTAGAGGAAGTACATTTTCTAGGGCATGTAATCAACAAGAAAGGGATAGTTGTTGATCCAGTTAAGGTAGAGGCCGTGATTAAGTGGGAGCGGCCTAAGTCAGTGAGTGAGGTGAGGAGCTTCCTAGGATTAGCCGGGTATTATAGGAGGTTCATCGAGAGTTTTTCGAAGATTGCGTTGCCTATGACGCAGTTAACGAGAAAAGGTACGGCGTTTGTTTGGACAGAGAAGTGTGAAGAGAGCTTTCAGAAGCTAAAGGAGAAGTTGGCTACATCTCATGTGCTGACGTTACCAGATCCATTAGGACGGTTTGATGTATACTGTGACGCGTCATATCAAGGATTGGGTTGTGTATTGATGCAAGAGGGAAGAGTTGTGGCTTATGCTTCCCGACAATTGAGGGTTCATGAAAGTAATTACCCAACCCATGATCTGGAGTTAGCAGCCATAGTGTTCGCATTGAAGATATGGCGACACTATGTCTATGGAGTTAAGTTTAATGTGTTCAGTAATCACAAGAGTTTAAAGTATTTGTTTGATCAGAATGAGCTGAACATGAGGCAACGTAGATGGATGGAATTCATTAAGGACTATGAGTTTGATCTTCAATACCATCCAGGGAAGGCTAATGTTGTGGCAGATGCATTAAGTCGGAAATCCTTGCACGTATCCGCAATGATGGTGAAAGAGATGGAGTTGCTTGAACAGTTTAGAGATTTGAACCTAGGTATGGATTTGATTGAGGATAGAATATGCTTAGGTATGATCACCATCAGTAGTGAGTTTTTGAGAGAACTTAAGATTAAGCAGGGTCAGGATGAATATTTAGTGGATGTGAATCGAGGTATAAATGAGGGCAAAGTTTCAAAGTTTAGGAGAGGACCAGATGGAGTGTTAAAGTTTAAGGATCGGATATGTGTGCCAGAGAACTTAGAAATTAGGACGATGATCTTAGAGGAGGCACATAAAAGTAAGCTGAGTTTCCACCTAGGAGCCACCAAGATGTACCAAGACTTGAAGAAGATGTTTTGGTGGCCAAGGATGAAGAAAGAAGTGGCGGAGTATGTTCTATCATGTTTGGTATGTCAGAAAGCTAAGATAGAGCATCAAAAGCCCGCCAGGTTGTTACAGTCCCTGGATATCCCAGAATGGAAATGGGATAGCATAGCGATGGACTTTGTGGTTGGATTACAACGAACTCCGAAAAGGTTTGATGCGATTTGGGTTATCATTGATAGGTTGACGAAGTGTGCTCACTTCTTACCTATTGGTGAGAGTTATAGTCTTGAAAGGTTGACCCAGATCTATATCAAGGAAGTAGTGAGGTTGCACGGTGTGCCATCGAGTATTGTCTCCGACCGAGATCCTAGATTTACCTCTAGATTTTGGAGACAGTTACACAATGCTTTGGGAACAAAGTTGAGGATGAGTTATTCTTACCATCCTCAAACTGATGGACAGTCTGAGAGAACAATTCAATCGTTGGAAGATATTTTAAGAGCCTGTGTGTTGGAACATATTGGTAGTTGGGATGAATTCTTACCATTGATTGAGTTCACATACAATAACAGTTTCCACAGCAGTATTGGGATGGCACCGTATGAGGCTCTGTATGGGAGAAAGTGCAGGACTCTGTTATGTTGGTATGAGACTGGCGAGAGCCAAGTGTTGGGTCCTGATGTGGTACAGCAAACTACGGAGCAAGTCAGGAAAATCAAAGAGAGAATGAAGGAAACGCAGGATAGGCAGAGAAGCTACAGTAACAAGAGGAGGAGGCCCTTGGAGTTCCAAGAAGGTGATCACGTGTTCTTGAGAGTCACTCCGAAGACCGGAATTGGCAGAGCTATAAAGTCTAGAAAGCTCACCCCCCGGTTCATTGGACCATTTCAGATTCTTCGACGAATTGGTCCAGCAGCTTACCAGATAGCCTTACCGCCTAACATTTCCAACCTTCACGATGTCTTCCATGTATCCCAGTTGAGAAAATATTACCCTAGTCCTTCTCATGTCATCGAGCCTGATTCAATACAACTCCGAGAGAATCTGGAATATGAGGCTTTACCATCTAAGATTGCAGATAGAAGGATTAAAGAACTCCGTGGCAAACAAATTCCCCTGGTCAAGGTCATATGGGATAGTGTTACCAGAGATGCTACTTGGGAGCGTGAGGCGGACATTCAACTGCAATACCCCCATCGGTTTTCAGGTATGTAAATTCCAAGGACGGAATTTCTTTTAAGGGGGGTAGAAATGTAACATCCGTGATTTTATGTGAGGTTTACATATGAGGCTTAGGGTTGGGACTTGAAATACATAGCTGAGATGTTGTTTGAGGTTCAGAAACCCTTGCATGTTAAGTACGCGGCTTTTTCGGGTAAAAACCCTAATAGAGACTAATTAGGGTTTTCCCGGTGAGCGTCCTTGAGACGTTTGAGTGTGAAATAAGAATTTTGGAGTTAGAGTTGAGATTAGGCCTTTTGATGGTTTTAGGTTGTTTATTAGGTCCTAATGAGCCTATATCTCAAATTTGAGTGCAGTCGGACGTCGAACGAACCCTGAACGCAAAAGGTTGACTTTTGGTCAAAAGTCAACGCTCAAGCGCCCAAGTCAACCATACAAGGGCCATGCTTTGACTTTCCACGTGTCATCAGGGCTTACGTGGCAACATGTGAGTGGATGCATGGTGCGGTGGCTTTCCACGCTCAAGCGTGGCAATTCCCACACTCAAGCGTGGGCACGCTAGAGCGTGGCTGTTTTCATGCTCGAGCGTGGCAGCGTGAACTTGTAAAAATAAAGGGTGGCTTAAGTGATATAAGTCACTTAGCCATCAAACGAAAAAGAAACAGAAGCAGAGAGCAGAGAGCAAATGAGAAACTGAGAGGAGAGGTTCTAGAGAGAGGGAGAGAGGAATCTTAGAGAGAGAAGGGCTTCTAGTGAGAGTTTTGATCGTCCCATTGCGAATCGGAGTACATCGTTGTGTTCGTATCAATGATATCTATCTTCTTCTCTTCTTCGTTTCTTCAAAAACCAAAGGTAAATCGTCCTCTTTTATGTCGAAACTCCGTTCGTTAGGTTTCTCGTAATATCTTCCGTTTCGTTTGTCGGAATTCAATTTTGTCTTCAAGTATGAACTCGTAGTTACATGTGCTTCGCAATGTGATGCTTAGGTGAATTTTTGGAAGCTCCGAGGCCCGAGAATCGCGTAGGGCAGAATTGAGAAAGTGGGAGGAAGTCTCGTTTTGCTTCGTTTCGGGCATCGTACGACTCTCCAGGTGGGGGAAAGAAACTATTTAACGTCGAAAACGGCGCATTACATTTAATTAGATAAAGGCGTAGGGCGTCCCAAACCCTACACGAGAGCGAGTAATGGACAATGTCTATACCACATTGGGAACTACTCAGTGGTACCGATGATGATATAGAAATTGTGCGTTTATCGTCGTCACGCTATATATAAATATATATATATATATATATATATGATTATTTTATTACGTGATGATTGCCTGTTTGATTGGTTGACTTGAACTTGGGACTTGATGAATGATAACATGAATGTTATAATTATTCTTTTGATTATTATTATTATTATTATTATTATTATTATTATTATTATTATTATTATTATTATTATTATATTTTGGTATTTAGTATTTGAAAATGATATATGATGATGATTTTGAATAACATGATGATGATTGTGATGATATGATGAATGTTATGATTGCGCTTAGAGGTTGAGTAAGTTACAAGTCATGTTGAGACATGAGGATGTATTGGGGATTGCATATGATATGTGATAGTCGTGCCTAACCGAGATGATTATTGTGATATGAGGCTGAGATTGATGAGATGAGATTATTTCGAGGTTATCTATGAGATTATGATGAGCGGTTATGGCACTAGGGGGTGACCTGAAACATGGTCTGTTGAATGAGGGACCTGAAACATGGTCGAGTGGGGTCTATGCCTCGGAGGGAGAATTCCCGAGGATAGGCTAACGGTGGACCTCCTAGAGATTATTTCATTTTAGTTGCAGCTATAGTTCATGCGTTGCATGATCACCCTTGCCAGGGTTCAGAGGTGTGCACCGGATTGTGCAACTATAGTGCCATTGCTTTGCATGGGCATCCTCCATCCACGGACGAGGGTGTGCGCCGAGGACTCTGGGACGTGTCGATTATATTGTTGTGACATCCGGATATGGCCGATACTTGATGAGATTATTCATACAGCATTTGCATTGCATCATGATAGAGGGTAGATGAAAGATCCTAGATGTGGATTAAGGATGATTGTGTTACGTATATTTATACTTGGGAGACGGATGTTTAGTGTGTCGTTATTTAATTAAATGTAGCTAAACCCCTTCCACGTTTGATGTTATATGGCTTCTTATCCCCTTTTTCTTTTGCTGTGTGTTGTGAGTATATATGTTTTGTACTTCAGACTCCGACAGAGAAGATGGCGCACTGGGACCACCCATGGATGACCCAGGATCCAGGGTTCCCCCTCTCGGGGACCTGTGAGGTGGAGTGCTTAGACCCACACGGGTGGCTTGTGGACCCGGTCACTCGTTTCGCGGTATATACGGGTCCTGCGTCCATCACTACGGGGCTTGGGCAGGGAGCACCCATCGGAATCGCTGTCACGTTTCGTTTTGCACGACCTTCCCGTTTTCGATAGGGCAGCCTGATGGACACGTACCACCGATGCCGCCTATGTTCAGGATGGCCCCTATACCCTTCATGGTACCTCTTGATGCCTTGGTCCCCGGGTTTTCACCCGCACCTGCACCCGCACCAGCGCCAGAGCCCGAGTTGGCACCTATTTCGAAGGAGGACCCAATTGCCCCCGCTCAGGTTCTAGCACCCCTTCCTGAGGTACTCGTACCTCCAGAGGTCCGTGCTATGGTCTGAGTCTTCACGGGTATCTTCTAGACGACTACATCCTCGGGATAGCAGACTCTACAGGAAGAGGTTTCAGGGGCAGCCGGCCAGGAGTTCTTCCAGTGATAACGGTGGAGTGTCCGGGCCTGCCGGACCCCAGGATGCAGACGAGGGCGGTAGTGTATGATGGCTCGGGTCAATGCCATCAGTATAGGTGTGAGTGAGGTTTTACTGTATTTTGAGAGGGGACGGGGTGTGGAGTGCATCGGTGAGGCTTTTATTTTGGCTTTTGATGTATTTTGTTGATGTCACCAGCTTGGGTATATATCGGGATCCTACAGAGGTGAATCCCTTGACAGCAGTACTGGCATGTATGTATATATTTATAGTTATGTGCTGTACGTATGTGTTTATAATTTTTTAAGTTTTTTTTCTCTTTCTTTCAATTTTTCCGCTGTTTCAATATACTCGCTTAACGATAATAACGAAATTAGGTCTTAATATTTTGGGTTTTCTTTAATGGGACGTAAGGCGTCTCACGGAGCGTCTTTTTCAGGCTGGTTGATTACATTATCAGCATTTATACTGCGAGCCTTTATCTTAATAACATCCAACCAGCCTTGATGTCCTTCGGGATATGGCGAGTAATAAACCTGATCTGCCTGTTGTGAAAAAATGAATGGGTCGTACCCCTTATTATTCCTACGAGACGGCCTAACTTGTACAATACCATATTTTTTATCGATTTTTATCCCTACGTCAAGAGTAGGATGAAACCAATCACACTTGAAGATAACTAACTTCATCATGGGGAAACCGGTATAATCGAGTTCAAGGATGTCATTTAGAACCCCATAGAAATTATCCTCTACATTGCCATCGGTGGCTCGTACACAAACAGCATAGTTACACTACTGCATTCCTTCATTCCTTAAGTACTGTACTCTCCGCCATACATTAGGACCAGACAAACGTGGTGGAGGTGGTGTTGTCTCCACACAACGCTTCTTGAATGCATTCTTCTTCCACCTATAAAGATGATCTTCTGGAAGGAATTGATGATGACGATCAAAATATGAGATCTTTCGACTGTTTTTAAGTGTGAATGCCTTCGATCACTCCATACATATTGGGCAACCAAGCTTCCCCACGGTCATCCAACCCGACATCATCCCATAGGTGGGAAAGTCGTTGATCTTACACATCAATGCTGCTTTCATCATGAAATTCTGTCTCAAAGATACGTTATATGTCAACACACCATCATTCCACAGCATCGTCAACTCATCTATCAGCGGCTGCAAGTACACATCAATCTTACCTTTTGGATTAGACGGACCCGGAATTATGACTGTTAGGAACATAAACTCCCGCTTCATGTACATCCCCGGGGGAAGATTGTATGGAGTCAGGATAACCGGCCCACAAGAGTATGTTTTTCTAAACTGCCCGAAAGGATTAAATCCATCAGTAGATAACCCCAATCGGACGTTCCATGGGTCCTGCGAAAATGCCATATGAACCCTATCAAAATGCTTCCAAGCATCTCCATCAGATGTGTTGGGAATTTGCATATAAAAAAATAACGCAGCGGAAAAATTCCCATCGAAGGATCCTTGCGAATGGTCATGATTCATGGTTAGAAGATTTACCTCTTGAAGCGATGACAGTTGATTAAAATCGTCTATCACGAACACCGCACGAACGATGTCTCTAAGGTATCCACACGAGCAGATTCCATGAACGTCCAACGTCACGAACCCGAAGCATCTCTGTCTCACAGTGCTAGCTTCGAAAATCGAGACTTGCTGCTCACTATCACTCTCTATGTGCAGCTAGGGTAAAACAGAAACCGTGTAGGCACAATAGCTTAAGTGGTCTACTTATAGCAGCACCTGCTTAAGTGAGTTAGTGAGCAGCGTTTGACCTAAGCCCCATGTACTATGCGCTAGGCCCAATAGAAAAGTCCAACTCTCCTTTTAATGCTTCTTTTAATCCGCTCTTATGTGTGTGACCCTATAGGTTCCCAAAACGTTAGTAGTAATATTAAATCCCATTTAATATTACAAACAGTGAGCGGTATCTAGCAATACATCACTGCTACCTAAGTAGTGAGAAAGTCAGTGATTTGACGAAACTTTCTGTGACAAATATTCATGTGCATTATTATCCCTTTGTCCATATATCTATATTGAACACAAGACATAGAATGTGTCACCCTTGTATGGTTCAATATCATGTTCCCTGATACCCGAGTAGACTTAACAACAAATGAGGTCAATATCTCATATTGACTCATTTCAGCACGGTCATGCATTTTACAGTCTCACTCTATCAGGGGGCCCACAGATATTACTCCTGTTATGTAGGAGGGACAAATTCCATCTAGGTCACTCACATCCCTCTGCATTGCTCGTGGTATGCCCAATGACCGTCTTTATAATCATCCTATTATAGATGACGTTTGACGATATTAAAGCACACGACTCCTCATGTAGGGATCGTAGCGATTTCAGGTCGAAGGATTGCATACACCATTGTCACTATGAGAACTACTTATGACACTCACACAACGCTCCATGTAGTGTTCTCATGGTGGGTCAATCCAGTACATCATTACTCTAATGTGTACCTATGTGGCTACTCGATATCTCATATCCATGACCCGTGAGATATGGTCATCAGTCTGCACACATAATAGTCTCAATGTATTATTATTGTCCTTATTAATAAAATACTTGACTACGGATATTTAAGAATAAGATTTCATTGTTCAATAGTGTCTCACGATCAAGTCATATACTTGATATTCTATTAAACTGAAATTTCTATTCTAAGGACTTTATTATGTTTAAACAAGTAACACAATAAACTGGAATGCCTCATATCATATATATATGTAATAGCAAGATACAAATGTAAGTCTAAAGAAATACACTGGCCTCTAGGGCTTACACCAACAATCTCCCACTAGCACTAGAGCCAATCAGGCATAAATCTAATGCCCATCGATCTAGTGTGACCTTCATTCTTCTGTTGAGCAAGAGGTTTCGTAAGTGGGTCAGCAACGTTATCAAGTGTTGGTACTCTGCATATTTTCACATCTCCTCTATCGATAATCTCTCGAATGAGATGGAAGCGCCTAAGTATATGTTTGGATCGCTGATGAGATCTAGGTTCCTTAGCTTGTGCAATGGCCCCATTGTTATCACAATAGAGATCAATGGGGTCCACAATACTAGGAACTGTACCAAGATCAGCAATGAACTTCTTGATCCAAACAGCCTCCTTTGCTGCATTGGAGGCGGCAATATACTCAGCCTCTGTAGTAGAATCGGCAATTGTCTCCTGCTTTGAACTCTTCCAGCTCACAGCCCCGCCATTCAGGCAGAACACATAACCAGATTGCAATTTGGAATCATCCTTATCGGTCTGGAAGCTAGCATCGGTGTAACCTATTACAGCAAGCTCTTCCTCGCCTCCATATACCAAGAACGAATCCTTAGTTCTTCTCAAGTACTTAAGGATGTTCTTGACAAAGGCTTGACTGACTTTCACGGGATCGATCGGTACCTCGCTCGTTATGCTTAAAGCATACGATACATCTGGTCGAGTACATAACATGGCATACATGATAGATCCAATTTCGGATGCATATGGAATCTTACTCATGTGATCCCTTTCTTCTTGAGTGGAAGGGGATTGTGCCTTTGATAGGCATATACCATGTGACATAGGCAAGAGTCCTTTCTTGGATTCATGCATGTTAAAGCATCTCAACACTTTGTCTATGTATGTACTCTGACTTAGGCCAAGCAATTTCAGCGATCTATCCCTATAGATCCTGATTCCCAATACATAGGTAGCTTCACCCAAATCTTTCATGGAGAAGCAATTCCCTAACCATGTCTTTACATTTTGTAGTGTAGGGATGTCATTTCCAATGAGTAATATGTCATTTACATATAACACCAGAAAAACAACAATGCTCCCACTAACCTTCTTGTAGACACAAGGTTCATCTTCATTTTTGATGAATCCGTACTGTCTCACAGCATCATCAAAACGAAGGTTCCAACTTCTGGAAGCTTGCTTCAATCCATAGATTGATCGCTGCAATTTACAAACCTTTCTGGCATCCTCTGAAATGTCAAAGCCTTCAGGTTGTGTCATGTACACATCCTCAAGAAGCTTTCCATTAAGGAAAGCAGTTTTGACATCCATCTGCCATATCTCATAATCATGGTATGCAGCGATAGCAAGTAAGACCCGGACGGATTTAAGCATCGCAACAGGTGAAAAGGTCTCATCATAGTCGACACCATGAATTTGCTTGAAACCCTTAGCCACCAATCGCGCCTTTAAGTTATGTACTTTACCATCCATGTCAATTTTCTTTTTGAAAACCCACTTGCACCCTATGGGTTTTACCCCTTCAGGTGGCTCTACCAAGGTCCATACCTGGTTGGTGTACATGGAATCCATCTCAGATTTCATGGCCTCAAGCCACTTCTCGGATTCTCGGGGCCGTTGATGGCCTCCTCGGTAAGTCACAGGCTCATCTTGATCCATAAGCAATACATCACCTTGTGGAGTCATGAGAAATCCATATCTCTCAGCCGGTGACGTATCCTGTTAGACCTACGCCTGGTCTTGTGCTCTCGGGAGCAGTTGTTCCTCCACAGTATTTTGTGAAGGTCGCTCCTGTTCTACCAATGGTAGGTCACTACTCTGTGATTCTTGAATTTCTTCAAGTTCTATCTTCCTCCCACTGGTTCCTATGGAGATAAACTCCTTTTCTAGGAATACACCAGTCCGTGCGACAAACACTTTGCCTTCGGAAGGATTATAGAAATAGTATCCCTTGGTTTCTTTGGGATACCCCACAAAGAAGCATTTATCAGATTTGGGATCAAGCTTATTAGAAACTTGACGTTTTACATATGGTTCACAACCCCAAATCTTCATAAAAGACATGCTAGGTCGTCTACCAGTCCATATCTCATATGGTGTCTTTTCTACCGTTTTGGATGGAACACGGTTAAGTGTAAAAGCTGCTGTTAATAGAGCATGTCCTAAGAAAGAGTTTGTAAGGTTTGCATGACTCATCATAGACCGAACCATGTACAACAAGGTTCGATTTCTCCTCTCAGAAACACCATTCCATTGTGGTGTTCCAGGTGGAGTGAGTTGAGATAAAATTCCACACTCTCTCAGATGATCATCAAACTCTAGGCTCAAATATTCACCACCTCGATCTGATCGAAGAGTTTTAATATTCTTACCAAGTTGGTTTTGTACCTCATTTTTGAATTCCTTGAACTTTTCAAAGGATTCCGATTTATGTTTCATAAGATACACAAATCCATATCTACTGAAATCATCAGTAAATGTGATGAAGATCGAAAACCACCTCTAGCTAATGTGTTTAGGGGTCCGCATACATCGCTATGTATAAGACCCAAAAGATCGTTAGCTCTTTCACCTTTTCCGGTGAATGGAGCTTTAGTCATCTTTCCCAATAAACAAGACTCACATATCGCATATGATTCATAATCAAATGAGTCCAAGAGTCCATCTTTGTGGAGCTTCGAAATGCGCTTCTCATTTATATGGCCTAAACGACAATGCCAAAGATAAGACGGGTTCAACTCATTTGGTTTGAACCTCTTAGTATTTATGTTATAGATGGGCATTTCGAGATCAAGGACATAAAGCCCATTACTCATGTGTGCACTAGCATAGAAAATATCATCCAAATAAATAGAACAACTTTTGTTCTTTATTATAAAAGAAAAACCAATATTGTCCAAACAAGAAACGGAAATGATATTCCTGCTAATTGCAGGCACAAAATAACAGTTCGCTAACTGAATAGTAAGCCCAGTGGGCAAAGTCAACACATAAGTCCCTACAGCTAAAGCAGCAACCTTTGCTCCATTTCCAACTCGTAGGTCGACTTCGCCCTTTGCCAATGGTCTACTCCTGTTTAGATCCTGCACATTTGTACAAATGTGAGAACCACATCCAGTATCTAATACCCATGATGCAGAAGTAGATAAATTGACTTCTATAACAAACACACCTGAAGTGGAAGTCTCACTTCCCTTCTTCTTCTTGATTTCTTCCAGGTATTTTGGGCAGTTCCTCTTCCAATATCCGGTCCGACCACAGTGGAAGCAATTGCCTTCCTTAGCCACACCACCCACAGGCTTCAAGCCAGAAGTACTGGGCTTGATCTTGTTGATGGCCTTGCCCTTGCCCTTTTGTTTGTACTTGGGCTTCTTGGGCTGCTTCTTGCTATTTCCAGCCTGGACCATCAAAATGGCCTTCCCCTTTCCTTTGTTAATATTTTGTTCAGCAGTTCTTAACATGCTCAACAATTCTGGCAAAGGTTTGTCAAGATCATTCATATTATAGTTCATGACAAACTGACTATAGCTCTCGTGCAACGATCACAGAACTAAGTCGGTGGCCAACTCTTGGCCTAAAGGAAATCCCAGCCTCTCGAGATTCTCAATGTACCCGATCATCCTGGAGTACATGAGGACTCACAGGCTTCCTTCGCCAATTTACACTGGAAAAGGGCTCTGAAACTTCGAACCGCTCATGCCTTGCTTGCTCTTGGTAGAGGAGCTTGAGGTGCACGATCATATCGTACGCCTCCATGGTCTCATGTTGCTTTTTGCAGCTCGGAGGTCATGGTAGCAAGCATAAGACAGCCGACGTCTAAGGCGTCATCCCGATGCTTCTTATAAGCATCCTCTCAGCCCTAGGAGCACTTGAAGCCGGTGGCTCCTCGAGAATAGGCTCCTCAAGAACATACAGCTTTTTCTCATGTTTGAGGACAATCCTCAAGTTTCGTACCATCAGTAAAATTTGTTCCGGATAGTTTGTCCTTCTCAAGGACGGATCGCAATGACAGGTTACTTGATGTGTTTGATGCCATGGTAATCTACAGAAATAAATATGCAAAATATAAGTATCATGCCATGAAGTTATTTAATAAGGTCTTTAATTAAATACGCCTCCCACTATTTTACTCAAAACAATGACCCTCATCATTGATTCAGAAAATCTCGTTGGAAGATTTTCTAGTGGGCCAAGATCCATATTTCACCTAGCTTTAAGTCAGCTTTGGCTGATCACTCGAAATTCGGTTATATAGTTAGGAAACACTTTCCGATTGCATCTCATGCAACTCTTGGACAGTTGGGTGAATAACTCTTATTCTAATCCATCACATGGACTAAAGCCCAACTTATAAGCCTCTAAGCCTTTCAATCCTATTGAAGTTGGCTTAGTTAAGTCAGACCCAATGGATAGCAGTGGAACATTACATTTGTCCCATCGCATCTTACTAGTATAGATAAAGGTACCCCGCTTTGGCGGACCCACACTTAATCGATCATAGTCTTGACGAGTGCCATGCATTGGAAGGCCTTTAAATGTGACTTAATATTTCCTTTTGAGGGATTTGATTAAAATTTGATCTCATCATTTGTTAAACTCTTTAACTTACTATTTACATACATGCATCTCATACATATATTAGTTAAACTCCTTTTAACATACTATATACATACATGCATCTCATACATATATAAGGCAAATAAATGTGATATGGTTATGGCCCCTAACGCATTGATTCTCCCAAGCCAATGAGAGAATCTAAACTGAAACCTAGGAGCATCCAAGCTTCTCCAAGCATGATCTCCCACAAGATAACGTCTTCTTATCTCCATCATTACATTACATAAACAGAAACCTCATTTTACATATGAGGGGAGTGAGATGAGAAAAGAATATACATATGGAATATAAGAGAAAGGCATGGCACGCAGGCCGTATTTCAAAATAAACCAAAAGACTAAGGCCATAACCATCCACCATGCATCACAACGCAAATAATAACAAACAATAATAATACCTCTTTTATTATTATTAATATTATCATTAAGTGATACAAAAGATTTCAAAAAAATGAATTTCGAAATAACACACTACGCAGAGGTAGGGCAGCGCCCCGAAGAAAAAATTTCTCTCCGAAGTGTGCCTCGCTTCCTTGGCGGCTAGGGCTTCAACCTCTCAACCCTAAAACCGCAAGGCCCGTGAACACTTCACGTTGCAAGGAACGGCGGCTACGGTCTCAACCCTTGGAACCTCAGCCGCAAGAACATGAACTCTTCATGTCTGAAACCCCTTAACGCCGCCAACAGAGAACTGAAACCGATCATGTTTAACATCAACACTTGACGCCATCGCAGAACACAATAAGGATTCCAGAACCAATGTACATATCGCATATATACATAAACATGCAATAGACGCATATATCATATACATACGAAAATTACAGAAACAAGGTTTCGCAAAACGGATGCAAACGATTTTCAGAAAACAATTTTCAGAAAAACGATTCACATTATAAACATGTTATCATACATAACAGGTAAACCACGTAACAGAATCATGGTTTCGCAAGCGGCTCTGATACCACTGTTGGGAATTTGCGTATAAAAAAAATAACGCAGCGGAAAAATTCCCATCGAAGGATCCTTGCGAATGGTCATGATTCATGGTTAGAAGATTTACCTCTTGAAGTGATGGCAGTTGATTAAAATCGTCTATCACGAATACCGCACGAACGATGTCTCTAAGGTATCCACACGAGCAGATTCCGTGAACGTCCAACGTCACGAACCCGAAGCATCTCTGTCTCACAGTGCTAGCTTCGAAAATCGAGACTTGCTGCTCACTATCACTCTCTATGTGCGGCTAGGGTAAAACAGAAACCGTGTAGGCACAATAGCTTAAGTGGTCTACTTATAGCAGCACCTGCTTAAGTGAGTTAGTGAGCAGCGTTTGACCTAAGCCCCATGTACTATGCGCTAGGCCCAATAGAAAAGTCCAACTCTCCTTTTAATGCTTCTTTTAATCCGCTCTTATGTGTGTGACCCTATAGGTTCCCAAAACGTTAGTAGTAATATTAAATCCCATTTAATATTACAAACAATGAGTGGTATCTAGCAATACATCATTGCTACCTAAGTAGTGAGAAAGTCGATGATTTGACGAAACCTTTTCGTGACAAATATTCATGTGCATTATTATCCCTTTGTCCATATATCTATATTGAACACAAGACATAGAATGTGTCACCCTTGTATGGTTCAATATCATGTTCCCTGATACCCGAGTAGACTTAACAACAAATGAGGTCAATATCTCATATTGACTCATTTCAAGACTGGCCATGCATTTTACAGTCTCACTCTATCGGGGGCCCACGATATTACTCCTGTTATGTAGGAGGGACAAATTCCATCTAGGTCACTCACATCCCTCTGCATTGCTCGTGGTATGCCCAATGACCGTCTTTATAATCATCCTATTATAGATGACGTTTGACGATATTAAAGCACACGACTCCTCATGTAGGGATCGTAGCGATTTCAGGTCGAAGGATTGCATACACCATTGTCACTATGAGAACTACTTATGACACTCACACAACGCTCCATGTAGTGTTCTCATGGTGGGTCAATCCAGTACATCATTACTCTAATGTGTACCTATGTGGTGACTCGATATCTCATATCCATGACCCGTGAGATATGGTCATCAGTCTGCACACATAATAGTCTCAATGTATTATTATTGTCCTTATTAACAAAATACTTGACTACGGATATTTAAGAATAAGATTTCATTGTTCAATAGTGTCTCACGATCAAGTCATATACTTGATATTCTATTAAACTGAAATTTCTATTCTAAGGACTTTGTTATGTTTAAACAAGTAACACAATAAACTAGAATGCCTCATATCATATATATATGTAATAGCAAGATACAAATTTAAGTCTAAAGAAATACACTGACCTCTAGGGCTTACACCAACAAGGTGGATGACACAAGACATCTTGCTCCCTCTCATGCTCACTATGCCACCTCATGTGAGCTGCAGTGGCCTTTGAAGAGTACAATCTTGTAAGTCTTGGCACGAGAGGAAAGTACCACATCTTTTTTAGCGACCTCTTCTTCTCAATGCCCATCCTAGTGGTTGTCTTATACCGATCCGCACCACAAAATCGACAACATGTTATGCTCTCCGCTGAATCATCCTTATAGTACAACATACATCCATTCGGGCAACAATCAATTTTAAAACACCCCAGACCCAAATTTTCCACAGACTTCTTAGCATAATAAAAACTAGTAGGCATCCGATTGTCTTCTGGCAACGCCTTGGACACTGACCTGGTGAGGCGATTAAAACGGACTTCTTGCATATTATAGTCAGATTTGATAGTCAACCATTCCATGCACATCGACAACTCTGTGTACTCCCGACATCCTTCCCACAATGGAGATCATGCAGCACTCAGCATATCATAGAATCTTTGAGCTTCGGGATTCGGATTCTCCTCTATGTATTGGGAACCCATTCCACCATCTTCTCCCCCATCTTCTTCTAGTACAACACCAACCGATGGTCCAGCATGATCCATTATCATCTGCTCGTATGGATTCAATTCTTCCCTCCGGTCACCACTTCCATAGTACGAACCTTCAAACACAACCGGGTTTAAATCAGGCAACGTCTCACCATGGTTACTCCACCAATAGTAATCAGGCATGAAGCCCTTCTCATAAAGATCGGCTACAACTCCATCCATGCTTTTGAAAGATTGACACTTGCATCTTTTGCAAGGACACCTCAAATGATCACCGCCCAGCCGTATAAATCTCTCCTAGCTAACAACAAATTCTATAAACTCACCCACTCCAACTCTATACTCTTCCCTAAGACGTTTATTCCGATCCAACCTACGATACATCCATTTCTGATTCTCCGGAATATCCATTGCTGGCAATTAAATAGCCTGACCAACCCTACAATAACACTTATATATTACGGTGCATTCCAATAACTCCATCAATCTCGTTCTTATGACAAGGTATGAACCTATCCCATTCGAGAAGAAACCTTTACCACACTCGGCTAATAATAGTTATTTCCTTATTCAAATACCTTATACTTAACAAAATTTCGACAGCATTTCCCATCGGTCTCCAAGTACACGACTCGAGCACGGTGAGAATCACCGCGATCAAGTATGCACCAGGAGAACAAAAGGAAATGCATCAGACCGAGATTTTAACAAGTATATAAGGTATTTGAACATGGAAATGACTATTGTACGAGTGTGAAAAGGTTTTTTCCCAAACTGTCCCACTTGGACAATTGAAGATTCAATACAATGAGCATGCGTACCCTGAGAAGGTATGCATGCTCATTAATATTGAATCTCAAATAGGAAACTAAGGCTTTTGTAACTTAATAATCAACTCTAGCATAAAATAAAACCATTGACTTATAAGGATTGTAGCATACTTCAACAAATATATATTGAAGCATAATTCAATACAAACTTAGATAAAATATAGTAGCAAACATCCTATTGAGCTCCGCTCTCCACTAACAAGTAACACATAATTGTCAAACACATGCATAACTTATAAATTAGCAACACATAACAAGCATCCCGCCTTTTTGACAGGATCACATCCTATTGAGCTCTGCTCTCCACTGACAAACAACACATAATTACAAATACATGCATAAATATTAAATTATCAGCACACAATCAGTATCTTACCTTTCTGGCAGGATACCTTCCTATTGAGCTCCGCTCTCCACTAACAAGTAACACATAATTGTCAAACACATGCATAACTTCTAAATTAGCAACACACAACTGATAACTCATTTTTGAGTTACCTTTTAGTGTGTATACTTGGCCTAATTAATTGTAATATGTGTTTAATATTGGTGATTTGGCTGAGTTTTACATTATTGGGCTTAATTGCTAAACATTGTTAATTTTCGGATTTTTCACTCATCCTGACCTTGTTGCCTTGCGCAGAGCATAACTAGAGCTACAGATATCGGATTTTGGTGATCTTGCTGTCCCTAGAAAGATAAGGAAGAAACCTACAATTTCATGCTTCATAAGAATTGTAAAATTAGGCCAAAATCAAGACTAAATTGGGTCCCGAGTTCTCTGGCACGGATCAGTGCGCAGTCCATGATGTTCCTTCACTTAAATGGGCCTAACTTACTCATCTTAAGCCCAATTAAGGCATATGACACCTTGTTGGAAAGGTTATTCAGAGGCCATTAATTTGGTCAAGGGTTAGGTCAGGATTAATAAGCATAAATAGTAGTTTACAGCCGCACAAAGAGAAACAAAAATTAGACACTTTTGCAATCCTTGTTTTTGCAAGTTTTGGAATTCTCTTCCCCTCTCTTCTCCCCTTTTTAGTTTTCTGTACTTTATTGTATGTTTTGTTGTTAAAGCTTCTCCAATGGTGATGACTATGGAAGGCTAAACCTTTTATCAATCCTAGACATTCAAGTAATTTGGTTTGAATTCCGAGCTCCTTACTTTTAATTGTTTTTCAATTGCTTCTTCTCCTTTTCTATTCTTTCAATTATGATTTTTGTGTTGTGAGTGTGATTAAGCTTGATCTATGTCTGATTAGATGTAGATTCAGTTTTCATTGAATTGGAATTAGGAATTAGGATTGATTAATCCAAAAATCTAATAGAGATTAGGGAACCGATTGGTAACCTAGGTTTATGGAATTTGTGCATAAATCAACATTATTAAGGATTGCGATTGTGACTCCAATTTTGTTGTTTAAACCCTACATGTTCGTGTAGTAGATTTCAAATTAACAGAGGAGGAGGGCAAACGAATTTATATCTTTTGGAACAATGACGAATTCTACCAAAGAACTTGACGTCTTGGATTGATGTTTTTAATTAATTGAATTTCTTTGTTTATTGCAAACTATTTTCTCCTTGAAAAATTTGAAAACCCCCCTTTCTCTAATATTCTTGATTGGCTAATAATTTTCAAGATCCTCGTGAGATGACCAAGGTTGTTTTGCCTTGTACTGCAGTTTTTTTAATTACTATATTATTTTGACCCGTGTACGACCGCGGATCAAATTTGGCACCGTTACCGAGGATCTTTGATCTCGATTAGCCAATTCAAGAACCCTTCTTACTTTAGTTTATAACTGACATTTTATCTTAGTGTTTTCTCTGTTTTTCAGATTGTGGCCTTGGAATCGTACAGTGATTGGTCTCCTGATTGAGGAGTGACAGTTTTGCCCTTCATATCAAAAATCGGTTTTCGGTCAACTTCATCAGATTGCTCCGAAATTTTTATAGAAAATCTGAAAAAAAAAATCAAGGAACAAGACCCACTTATTAGGGACTAATTACGTGGCTTTGGGTGTAAAAATCCAAAATTCCATCGTTTAGACCACTTTTTCAATTTTTTATTTTTTCGCATTTTTAAAAAAATCCAAAAAAATTGGTGTGCGCTTTATTTGATTTTTAGGGATTTTCGGTAGTGTTTTTGAATTTTTTTTATTTTATTTGGTACGGTTTCTCAATTTGTTTTTCATTTTAGCGATTAGGACATTGTTGGTATTTTCTAAATTGTTATGCTTCCTTATTCTGTTTGCATTATGCATGACTAGGTCTGATCCAGGTGAATTGTTTGCTTATAACCCTGAAATAGATAGAACATATCATAGATTGAATAGAGTCAATAGGAGGGTTACTAATCATAGTTTTGCACCAAATAATCAAGTAGATAGTGACTTAGGTGAATTAAGTGACTCTGCATCTGATTCTAGTTCAAATTTTGCATCTTATATTGGTAATTCTGTTTCTGAATTTAGTGCTGATAACATGGCTAATCCAAATAACAGAACACAAAAACAAATGGTTGCACCTGATGTCGCATATCAACCTTTGTGTATTCAATACCCTGATTTGGATGCACCATTTGAGCTTACATCTGATTTAATCCATTTGTTGCCCAAGTTTCATGGTCTTGCAGGTGAGGACCCTCACAAGCATATTAAGGAGTTCCATGTTGTGTGCTCTACTATGCGACCACAAGGAGTTCCTGAAGATCATGTCAAATTGAAAGCATTTCCATTCTTTTTAGATGCTGCAGCAAAGGATTGGTTGTACTTCCTTCATCCTGGTTCAATTACTAGCTGGGATGGCATGAAGAGATCTTTCTTGGAGAAGTTCTTTCCTGCATCCAGAACAGCATCAATCAGAAAAGAAATTTGTGGCATCGGGCAGTTTTCTGGATAGACATTATATGAGTATTGGGAGAGGTTTAAGAAGTTATGTGTAACCTATCCCCACCATCAGATTAGTGACCAATTTCTCATCCAGTATTTATATGAAGGACTAACGCCAATGGATAGAAGTATGGTTGATGCAGCTAGTGGTGGAGCATTGATGGACAAGACACCTGTGGAAGCCAGAAGTCTGATTGCAAATATGGCAGAGAACTCCCAATAGTTTGGTTCAAGAGCTCTAACGCCGGCTAAGGGAGTGCATGAGGTGAACGTTACTACAGATAATCAGAGACTGGAAAATAAAATCACAGAGCTTGCTTCTCTTGTTAGACAGCTAGCCATCGAACAACACCAGCAAGTTAATACAGAAAATCAATGCCTACCCAAAGGATGCGGCATATGCACCTCAACAGATCACCCTACAGACATGTGTCCTACACTTCAAGAAACTGATCAAGGTGTTCATGAATCAGCTGCAACGGCTGGAATGTTCACTGGAGGACAGTCATATAGATCTCAACAGCAGCAGAATTATGATTCATTTTCTGACAGGTACAATCCAGGATGGAAAGATCATCCTAATCTGAAATATGGTCCTGGGCATCAAAATGTGCAACAGCAGCAGAGATTTCAGGCAGCAGGTTCGAGCAACAAGTACCAACCACCTCCTTTTAGGTAACAACAGAATATGCAGCAACCTATGCAGAACGCTAGTGTTGGACCTTCATTGGAGGATTTGATGAAACAAATGGCAACTAGCAACATTCAGTTCCAGCAGAATATCAATACCACCATTCAAGACCTGCAAACACAGATTGGACAACTGGCTACTACTGTTAATAAATTGCAGTCAGAAGGCTCTGGTCAAATTCCCTCTCAACCAGTTATTAATCCAAAGGGAAATGTGAGTGCCATTACCTTGAGAAGTGGCAAGGAGCTGGAATTGCAGGAGAGTGAATCTAGCAGTAGAAGTAAAGAAGGAAAGAGAAATGCAGCAGGCAAAACAGTTGCAGGGAAACAAGTTGAAGAAAAACATGTTGCAGGAGAAAATTCAGAAAATTCAAGTGCTGTAGCAGATTCAGAAAGAAGGCCTTCATTACCTTTCCCAAATAGAATAGCTCAACCAAGGAAAGTACCACAAGCCGAAGTAGATACAGAGTTGCTGGAAACTTTTAGGAAGGTAGAGGTGAATATTCCCCTATTGGATGCCATCAAACAGATTCCCAAGTATGCAAAGTTTCTTAAGGAGTTATGCACCCATAAAAGGAAGCTGAAGGGTGATGAGAAAGTAAGCATGGGCAGAAATGTTTCTGCACTAATTCAGCCTAGTATGCCTAAAAAATGTAAGGATCCAGGCATTTTCACCATCCCTTGTACTATAGGCAACTCCACATTTGGGAATGCAATGCTAGATTTAGGTGCTTCCATAAATGTCATGCCTACATCAGTTTTTAGGTAATTGAAGCTTGGAGATTTGAAGCCAACTGGTGTAGTGATTCAACTAGCCAATAGAAGCATAACACATCCAGCCGGAGTACCAGAAGATGTGCTGGTTCAAGTTAATGAGTTGATATTTCTAGCATATTTCTACATTCTGGACATGGAGGATGAGTCCTCTAGTCATGGAACCTCATTGATTTTGGGGAGGCCATTCTTGAAGACAGCAAAGACCAATATAGATGTACATGCAGGGACTCTTTCTATGGAGTTTGGTGATGATATTGTGCAGTTCAACATATTTGATGCCATGAAACATCCCATGGAAGATCATTCTCTTTTATATCTTGATGTCATTGATTTGCTAGTTGATGATTATGCAAATTTAAATTCTGAATTTCCTGAAATTAATGATTTAGATTGCTCCCCTTGTACATGTGATGAATCTGATGTGTGTGCTATTTGTGCAGAAATAAATGTTGTTATAGATAATGTTAATGCAGGTTGTGACGTAGCAACAGCAACAATAGAGGGAACACCATTGCCTTCTATTGAGCAACCACCAATTTTAGAGTTGAAGCCTCTACCTGCGCACCTGAAATAGGCTTACTTAGAGGCTAATCACAAGCTGCCAATGATTATAGCCAACAATCTCCAACCAGACCAAGAGAAGTTGTTGCAGATTTTGAAGGGTCACAAAAAAGCAATTGGCTGGACTTTAGCTGATATTCCAGGGATTAGTCCTTCTACATGCATGCACCGGATATTGTTAGAGGATGATGCCAGAGCAGTAAGGCAGCCACAGAGGCGACTAAATCCTACCATTCTTGATGTGGTCAAGAAAGAAGTCAGCAAGCTATTAGCAGCCGAGATCATATACCCTATATCAGACAGTGAGTGGGTTAGTCCTGTTCAGGTGATCCCTAAGAAGACTGGGATAACTATTGTGGAAAATTAGAATAATGAGTTGGTCCCAACTAGAATGCAGAATAGTTGGCGAGTTTGCATAGACTACAGGAAGCTTAACCAAGCCACTCGCAAAGACGACTTCCCTTTGCCCTTCATTGATCAAGTATTAGAAAGGTTGGCAGGAAAATCCCATTACTGTTTTCTGGATGGATTCTCAGGGTATTTTCAGATTCACATTGCACCAGAGGACCAACATAAAACCACTTTCACCTGTCCTTTCAGCACTTTTGCTTACAGGAGGATGTCATTTGGCTTATGCAACGCTCCATGTACCTTTCAGAGGTGTATGGTGAGTATATTTTCTAATCTTTTAGAGAGTTGCATTGAGGTGTTTATGGATGATTTCACTGTTTATGGTTCTTCATTTGATGCATGCCTACAAAGTCTGTCTACAGTTCTGGATAGGTGTATTGAAACTAGCCTTGTATTGAATTATGAGAAATGTCATTTTATGGTGGCAGAAGGAATTGTCCTAGGGCATTTAGTGTCTAGCATAGGCATTGAGGTAGATAAGGCCAAGTTAGATGTTATTGCTTCTTTATCTTACCACGTATCTGTGCGGGAGGTGCGTTCCTTTCTTGGCCATGCAGGTTTTTACAGGAGGTTTATCCAGGATTTCAGAAAGATAGCTTTGCCCTTGTCCAAGCTTTTACAGAAGGATGTAGAGTTTGTCTTTGATCAATCTTGCCAGGATGCATTCAATGAGTTGAAGAGGCGACTCACCACCACTCCTATCATCCAATCACCTAACCGGGGGCTTCCTTTTTAGCTGATGTGTGATGCCTCAAACTTTGTACTTGGAGCTGTTTTAGCCCAACGAGTTGGCAAGATCTCCCATGTCATAGCTTATGCCTATAGAACTTTAGATGCAGCCCAGGCCAACTACACCACTACTGAAAAGGAGCTTTTGCCAATTGTTTTCGCATTGGATAAATTTCGCTCCTATTTACTCGGTTCTAAAGTGATTGTTTTCTCTGACCATGCTGCATTGAAATTCTTGTTGAAGAAGCCGGATGCTAAGCCAAGATTAATTCGTTGGATGCTTCTCCTTCAATAATTTGACATAGAAATCAGAGATAGGAGTGGTGCAGAGAACTTGGTAGCTGATCATTTTACCTATCAGGAATGATTTTCCAGATGAGCAACTTATGCAGCTGCATGATACTAACCCTTGGTTTGCTGATATAGTTAATTACCTGGTCACGTCTGTTATTCCCTCTCATGCATCTAAATCACATATTGCTAAACTAAAAAGTGATGCAAAATATTATGTGTGGGATGATCCGTATTTGTGGAGATTTTGTAGTGACCGGGTATTTCGCAGATGCATACCTGACCATGAGATCCAGTCTATGCTCCATTTCTGTCATGCCTCCCCTATAGGAGGGCACTTTGGTTCACAGCGGACAGCTAGGAAGGTGCTGGACTCTGGATTTTATTGGCCCACCATTTTCAGGGATGCACATCAAGTTTCTATGACTTGTGAGCAGTGCCAGAGAACGGGGATAGCCATCACTCGTAGGCAGGAGATGCCCCAACAACCTATTCTTTTCTGTGAGGTATTTGATGTTTGGGGAATAGATTTTATGGGCCCCTTTCCTGTTTCTTTTGGTTATTCATGTGTCTTACTTGCAGTTGATTATGTCTCTAAGTAGGTGGAGGCCAAGGCCACCAAGACTAATGATTCTCGAGTTGTTGCAGATTTTGCTACGTCTAATATCTTTTGCAGGTTTGGTGTGCCTCGAGCTATAATCAGTGACCAAGGGAGTCATTTCTGCAATAGGACCATGAAGGCTTTGCTTCGAAAGTATGGGGTAGTGCACAGAGTTGCCACAGCTTATCATCCTCAAACCAACGGGCAGGTCGAAGTATTTAATAGGGAAATCAAGAGAATTTTACAGAAGGTTGTGCAACCAAATAGAAAGGATTGGAGCCGTCGGCTTGAGGATGCTCTTTGGGCTCATAGGACCGCTTACAAGACACCGATGGGAATGTCTCCCTTTCGGTTTGTCTTTGGTAAAGCGTGTCACCTACCTGTGGAAATAGAGCATCGTGCATACTGGGCAGTGAAATGTTGTAACTTAGCCTTTGAGCAAGCTGGTTCAGTGAGGAAGTTTCAGTTACAGCAACTTGAGGAGCTCCGTTTGGAGGCCTATGATAATTCTAAGATCTACAAGGAGAAGACTAAGCATTTTCATGACAAAATGATTTCTAGGAAAGAGTTCTCCATTGGCCAAAAAGTGCTTTTGTTTAATTCTCGCCTCAAGCTCATGCCCGGAAAGCTTCGCTCCAGATGGGATGGTCCTTTTGTTGTTACGAATGTTTTTCCCCATGGTGCAGTGGAGATTAAAAATGAGACCACTGACAAGAGTTTCAAGGTTAATGGTCACCGTCTTAAGCAGTTTCATGAGAGCCCCATATTGGTTGAGGAGCATGTAGAGGAGTTGTCCTTGGACAAGCCCACCTTTCCTGAAGTGCAGATTTTCGCACCTTGATGAGGGAGTCCTTCCCCTTTTACTTTTAATTGCACTTTTTCCTTATCTATTGTCTTTGTGCTTACATTGAGGACAATGTGTGATTTAGGTGTGGGGGGAAGTGTTTTAGTATTTTAGGATTTTTATTTTGTTTGGTTTCTTGTTTTTAGAGTCTTAAAAATAAAAATAAAAATAAATAAATAAAAAATAAATAAATAAATAAGAATAAAAATATTATTTGTTTTTTTTTTTAGTCTTGTTGCATGCTTTTCAGTGAATTTTTAAGTTTGTGTGAGTTGTGAGTGATTTACTTCAATCTTGGTTAAAAGGTTTCATGACTTGATACGGAGAAATTCTTGCATTTCTAGTATAATAAGTTGACATTGAAATTAATTTGTAAATCTTTTGTGGTAGAATTAAACCTTGTGAGTTTTTGAGCCCTATACATGGATGAGCTGCAATTGTTCCATGCTTTTCTTTCTTGTGTGATTTCACTCATGATTGTTAATTACTCTAGAACATGACTTGACTCTTTGAAGCCTCTTGTTCACATGCATGTATTGAGATGATTTAGGCCTTCTTTATTTTTAAGCTACTATCCAAATAAGCCTACCTTAAAATTATCCCCTTGATAGCCCTTTGAGCCTATTATCCCATTCTTTGTTTTATAGCTCATTACAAGCCTAAAAGTGAAAAACAATGATATGACCTAAACCTTGGGGAGTAAAGGAGTTTTGTAATTGTTTTGGGAATGGATGCTTAAATAAGTGTGGGGTCTATGCAATAGTTTGTGGCTTACTTGATTGGAGTGGCAAAGTGCAAAAACAAAAAAACAAAAAAAAAAAAAGAGAAAAAAAAGAAGTAAATTGTAATGCAATGTCAAAGTGCAATTGAGTGAAAGTGCAAAAGGAAGAAAAAGTTCAACAGAGACAAAGTGTTGTTCATTGGCATTGAATTGTGTTTCTTGGGATAAATTTGCATGCTTATTTAAACTCATTCCCCATTGCTCCTCTAGTCTCTTTGGTTTAAAGCTAACATCCCTTCTTGTATCCACCCATACCTTAGCCCCATTACAACCTTGAAAAAGTCCTTTTGATCTTTATGTGCATGTGTTTCAAGTGATGGATGTTAGAGGTTTGTCAAGCTTATGGTAGTGTTAGAATTCATGACGTGCCTTGAGCGTAAACACAAACATTAGACACTTACGAGTTGGAGTGTATGCCTAGTGAGGACTCTACCACATTGGGTTCATCTTTGATTTGAATTGCCTCCTTGTTTGCTTAAGATGTTAAGGACGTATTCATGATTGTTTTGATTCCTCGATGCTTCGAATGTTTGTATCTTGCTCACTCTTGTCCATTCTTGGGATTCATTGATAAGTGTGTTTGTTGTGTTCGTAAAGTTTTTAGGAATTCAATTTTTGAGTTTTGCTCAGGAATGCAAAAGAGTAAGTGTGGGGAAATTTGATAACTCATTTTTGAGTTACCTTTTAGTGTGTATACTTGGCCTAATTAATTGTTATATATGTTTAATATTGGTGATTTGGCTGAGTTTTACATTATTGGGCTTAATTGCTAAATATTGTTAATTTTCGGATTTTTCACTCATCGTGACCTTGTTGCCTTGCGCAGAGCATAACTAGAGCTACAGATATCGGATTTTGGTGATCTTGATGTCCATAATGTTCCTTCACTTAAATGGGCCTAACTTACTCATCTTAAGCCCAATTAAGGCATATGATACCTTGTTGGAAAGCTTATTCAGAGGCCCTTAATTTGGTCTAGGATTAGGTCAGGATTAATAAGCATAAATAGCAGTTTACAGCCACACAAGGAGAGACGAAAATTAGACACTTTTGCAATCCTTGTTTTTGCAAGTTTTGGAATTCTCTTCCCCTCTCTTCTCCCCTTTTTAGTTTTCTGCACTTTGTCGGATGTTTTGTTGTTAAAGCTTATCCAATGGTGATGACTATGGAAGGCTAAACCTTTTATCAATCCTAAACATTCAAGTAATTTGGTTTGAATTACGAGCTCCTTAATTTTAATTGTTTTTCAATTGCTTCTTCTCCTTTTCTCTTCTTTCAATTATGATTTGTGTTGTGAGTGTGATTACACTTGATCTATGTCTGATTAGATGTAGATTCAGTTTTCATGATTGAATTGGAATTAGGAATTAGGATTGATTAATCCAAAAATCTATTAGAGATTAGGGAACCGATTGGTAACCTAGGTTAATGGAATTTGTGCATAAATCAACATTATTAGGGATTACGATTGTGACTCCAATTTTGTTGTTTAAACCCTACATGTTCGTGTAGTAGATTTCAAATTAACAGAGGATGAGGGCAAACGAATTTATATCTTTTGGAACAATGACGAATTCTACCAATGAACTTGACGTCTTGGATTGATGTTTTTAATTAATTGAATTTCTTTGTTTATTGCAAATTGTTTTCTCCTTGAAAAATTTGAAAACCCCCCTTTCTCTAATATTCTTGATTAGCTGATAATTTTCAAGATCCTCGTGAGACGACTAAGGTTGTTTTGCCTTGTACTGTAGTTTTTTTAATTACTATGTTATTTTGACCCGTGTACGACCACGGATCACATCCTATTGAGCTCTGCTCTCCACTAACAAACAATACATAATTGCAAATACATGCATAAGTATTAAATTATCAGCACACAATCAGCATCTTGCCTTTCAGGCAGGATACCTTCTTATTGAGCTCCGCTCTCCACTAACAAACAACAAGATATATAATTCACATAACACATTACAAGCACCACACAATCAGAACCTTTTAGACAAAGCAGAACCTTAAAAGAAAGTATTGAGAGAACTTACCTATGCGACAAAATGCAAAAACAAGTAAGGATAAGGGGAGGAGCCACAGACAAGAAGATCAGGAACTGATAAATATAATAAGACAATATGAAAGAAAATTAATATCCTTAGAGCCAATTTAATTGTATTCAAGTTAGTAATATAAAAGTTCAACAAATTGCCATTACGACCAATTGATTACCTGTGGGGATGGAGAGTGGACGAAGGGACTCGGTTTCAACTCACGATAAATAGAGCAATGAACTATAATGCATAAATAAAATTAATCCTGTCAAATACTAACATTTAAGAAACTAACATTTAAGAGTTTGTTGAAAGCCAATAGGCCTTTTACTTTTGTCCACTCTTTCTGTTTTTTAAATCATTGCTATATTGGGTCTTGAACTCTTTGAATTTCTTAAGGATATACACATGAATAACAGATTTGAACAGAGAGAGAGTTGTACATAAAGCAATGAAAAATAGTTGATTAAATGAACCTTTAGCAAACTTCATGCAAATGAATCTATTTCTGTATTCATGACTTGAATAGAACAGAAATGAATTAGATAACCAAGTAAAAAATAATCTATCATCAATGACTTAATGCACCACTTATAATATTTAAGTCGTGAAGTATATACCACTTGGGTGTGGAGCATAAGGCTTGGTGAAACAGTCGTACTTCCTAGCAAGTTGGTTTGTTTATACAATACAATATATATCAAACAAGTTCAATGTAGGGTTTACCATTCAAGTCCAGACCGTTTGATAATCAGGCTTCAGATTATAACTATTTAATACAAAAAATAGTGACTTGATAACCTACCAACAACTAACATGTCAAATACTAACATTTCAACAAACTGACAAATATTTGGTCATTGGTGGGTGTCTACTTGTTCCTTGAATGCTTGTTATTGTAGGTATAGCTCACAAGCATCTAAGTCAATACTTATATTTATAATAATCTATTCTGATATCTAATTTCTTATCAATTTGTCATTGACTTGGTCTTCAAACTCATATTAACATAGTCTTCCTTATATCTAATATAATGTGCCTGTAATTTACTAATTACATTCTTGGCTTCATATTTGCTTATTTTATGCAGGGATGGCCATGAAACTTATAGTAGTCCTACTTCCAAGCATTACAGTCTTAGAGATAGTGAATCAAGAGGAAGCTAACTTATATTATCTATCCAATAAGTTATTTAAATCAATATACCCCTACTCTGTCAGAATTTCTTTACTATGGATTTCACTAGAACAACATCAATGATTAATTTGACAGAATAAATACCCATACTGACAGAACTTCCCTAAACCCTAACCTGAGACAGAATTGATCAGAGGAGACTGTGGGGGGGGGGGGGGGGGGGGGTCGTGCGAACAGAACCCCTTGAGATGGTGGTGGCCGCCGGAGGAGGAAGAGACAACACCTGAGAGAGACATAGAGAGAAATTGAGACAAAGAGAATCGAGCAAGAGAGAGAGAGAGGAGAGGAGACCTTACCAAAGGAGGAGGTCACGATGCTACAGTGGTGGTCGTGGTGGCGGTGGTGGCACGGTGCTGCTGGGAGGAGGAAGAGAGAGTGAGAGACAGAGAAGGAGAAACACAAAATGAGAAGGATAAGAGGAGAACCTTACCAAGTGGTGGCCGGAGGACGACGGGACGAGATGAGAGGTGGCGATGCGCGGCCGGAACAGGGAAGGGGGAGGTGCTGCGCGTGAGAGAGAAGAGAAGAAAAGAGAGAAATGGGGGAAGAGAGGAAGGAAATCGCGATTTAGGGATTTTATTTTTAGCGACCGAATTATTCAGTCGCTAAATCGGTCGCTAACTGGGTTAATTTGAAATTTGAATTCATAAATTTAGCGACCGATTTTAAATCGGTCGCTAACACGCTCTATTTAAATTTTTTTTATGTGCCGTTTAATGACCGAATTAATATCGGTCGCAAATATAAATAAAAATTAACCATTGCATTTAACTCGGTCGCCAGTTCGGTTGCTAAAAAGTCAACAAGTTTTGACTTTTACTTTCCTTTATTTAGCGACCGATAACTCTGTTACGCTCTATTTCGATCGCTATTTCGGTCGCAGTATCAACTATAACCAGTGTTTCTTGTAGATCCTACAATCGGTCGCCATTTCGATCGCAAACAGCAACCAACAAATTCGGTCACTATTTTCGATCGCTAAATAACCTTTTTTGTAGTGTATTGCAACTAGAACTAATACACGTACGATGCACGAGGTATTTTAGTGTTTTGAATAAATATAATTTTTATTTTACATTGTGCTTTTAAATATATTTGTTTAATAAAATTAATAACGACTTACATATTGTTTGTTTTTAATGATTTTGAAAAGAAAGAACCGTTGAAGAAAGAAGTATTAGAGAAATTTATAACTTATTTTGTTTGTTTCAAGAGAAAAGTGGGAGGAGATAATAAAATGGTGGGACTCAGCCAAATAAAATCTCTCCTACAGTGTCGAGAGAGGAGTAGAGATGTATAATATTTGGTCATATATTTTGACTGAATACGTAATCCTATAATAATTGATTAAATAATTTAATTGAATATTAAATAAAGATAAATACTCATTTTATTGATGATAAAATTGGGATCATGACTCATTAAAGTTTTAAGATTTGAATAATCAAGAATGAATATTTGCTTTTTATAAAAATAAAAAAAGATTTGACATCTGATAAAGAAAATTAATCTAAAAAATCAAATATGAGTAATTTATTTAATCATTTAATTGAAATCAGCTAATAATTATTGGATCTGAGTATTTTCCCTAAGACTTTGGTTTAATAATTTTTATGAGTAGTTTTAAATCAAAGTTAATATCAAAAAAAATAAAATTGAGACATGCACAAAGTAACTTCAACACAATCTCATCAAGAAAAATGCTAGCATAACACTCCTTCTCAACACACTCTATATTATAGGGTCGATCATTTCATGTGAGACCCACCAAAACATATGGTCTCACATGAAATTCACCCAATAATGGATCATGAACTTCTCCAATCTTTGAAATATTTGATTGTTAAAGAATATTAACCGTCCAATTAAAATGCTAATTAAGAATGCAACTTAATGCTCCAATGTTGATTGATAAATTAATTTAAATAAATAAAGGTCAATAAATAATAAATGCCAATAAAATATCTGATAGTTTGTATCTTTGTGAACTTTGCATGTGATATATATGTTACACAAATTATTTTAAGAATATCATATATAAATTTTTTATACTAAAATAAAAGTAAAAAAAATATTGGGGGAGTCGTGGCTCTCCCCGCCACTGAAAAGATCTGCCAGTGATCTTCATGAACCGCCTGCTTAACATACTCAGCAACAACATGCTCCTTAAAATTGTAATACATTCTCATATTACCAGAAATTCAAAGAATACATTATCCTACCCTTTTACTATGTAAAATATGTTTACATTAAACTTAAGACCCCAGTTGTAACACCCTGTTTTTCGTATGCTTCTTTATCAGTATATACATGCTTTAATGTGTTTCTTTTTGATAAAATCCAGATGATGATTTTATTTAAAATAAAATCATTTTCTTGTGTTGTTTTACTGTATGAAGTCACATTAAAATTTTCGGTCGAAAATTTAGACGAAAACCGGTCTGGGTTCTCATTGCCAGTACAAGTTTACTGAGCTAGAGACCAAATTTTAATTCATGAACGGGACGGTTAGTATTTTTATGATGTTTTGTGTGGGTTTGGAGTTATTCGAAAAATCTTTTTCTGGGCCAAATCTTAGAGATTTCCCGAGTGAAATCGTCGGGAAATACAATTGGGGAAGTCATCTGATACGTAATGGAGCAAAGCATCAAGAGGATGAAGTGACTTGATGTGAAGGTTATGACACACCTCAAAAGGTGAATCATGACTTTTTTTCAAAAATCTCACTTTTTCATCTTTCTCTCTCCAATCACATCACATCAAATTAACTCCTTATCCTCTCTACAAGCAACCCACCTTCTTTCTTCTCTTCTTTCTTCCTCTCCCAAAACCATGACCCTCTCCTCTCACTCTCTATAAACACTCTTCATTTCCACACTTCATCACTTTCCTCCATTTCTCACATTTACACTTTACTACATTTCTTCTTCTTCTCTCTTACAAAGTTTACATTTTTATCAAGTTTTTCTCTTAGAGTTCTTCATCAAAGTTGTTCATCTTGTTAAGGGTAATACTTCTATGTAGTTCTTTTTCAAAGTTTCATCTTTTATTTCAAAGTTTTCTTCATATGTCCTTTATGTGCATTTAACTTCTAAAACCTCTCAAAAATGGTAGAAAACTCCTTTTGAGTTGAAACCACTTTCTATATTCTTGTATTTACTCATAATATCACATACTAAAAGGTTGTGTAAAACAAAGTTTCCTAACCCTTTCTTCCTAAGGAGGCCGAAACCATGTATATGGTTTAGGTGAATCTTGTTTCAACTTTTACATGTATGAGTTTGTATTTAAGTTTCATTTCCAAGATGATCATGGAGCAAGGCTCCCTTATGTTAAAGGATGCTATGTCTAAGTGATTGTAAAGTTTAAAGAGTTTTACCCTATTTTTATGTAAAGACCAAAACCAGTGAGTTTTAAGGCAATGGTGTTTAAGTTTTGTTTTCCAAAATGATCATGGATTAAGACTCCTTGATATAGAAGGATGCCAAGTCCAAGAGATTGGGAAGTTTGAAGATTTCTAACCCCTATTTCTTGAAAAGGTCGAAACCTTAAATGGTTATGGCAAAGATGTTGAGTTTTGTTTTCCAAAGTGATCATGGACTAAAAAGGTCCTTATGTTAAAGGATGCTATGTCTGAGTGATTGGAAAGTTTAAAATATTTTCTTGTTTTATTTTCCTACGATGGCCGAATGTAACATTTGACCTGGGATGTGTTATTTTATTTTGTTTTCCAAGATGATTATAGATTAAAGCTCTTTCATGTTAAAGGATGCTATGTCCAAAAGATTGGATGATTTAAAGATCTCTAACCTCACAAACTTGTTAAGGCCGAACCTAAGAGTTCATGGTCTAAGACATTTAATTTTTCCATTTTCCGAAATGATCATGGTTTCAAGCTCCTTGCTATGTATGGATGCTAACCTAAATAGTTTGGAAAGTTTAGAAATTCCTAGCCTATTTACCTATGCTTGGCCGAAACCCTAAGTCAAGTACTTAGTGGGATTTTTAATTCAACTTTGTTAAAAGATTGTTGTTTATGAACTTCTAGCACTTAATGATCATAAATCCAAGAGTCGTATAAATTTCGGAAACCCCTAATCCTAGTTTATTGTATGAACCGAATCTATACCTTGTGGTTAGTGTTCTCGAGTTGATTTTTTTAACTCATGATTTTATGTTGGTAACCTTAGACTTCCATCGCCGGAGAAGCGAGGACGTTCGTGAACCTTCTTTTCAAATCCAAAACTCTTAACTCCGACATGAGGTAAGAGGGGATTTCCTAAAGATATTCAATAACTGTATGCATGTGTGTATGTGTTTAACTGGATATTTATATGTTGATTGAGCTTACTTGATTATCTAATGTACTTGAACTGTTATGCTATTATCTGATGTTGAACTATGCTTGTTCTAAATGTTATAATGCATATCTATGATGAACTGCTTTCAACTGTGATATTAGCATTGAACTGAGAATATATACTGCTGTTGATTGAAAGTTTGCTAAGCCAGACTTGTGTCTGTGCTCAACTGTTATAAGGATTAAAAACCTTAATAAGCTTTGAAGATGAAAGGATTGGTGTTCTTTTCCAAAAGCTCATTAACTTAAAGTACTTGTTTTAAATGTTGAAATGGTTTTGGTGAACTATTGTTAAACAAGAGAAAAATCCTTTTCGAACTATGTGTCTTCAAGTGAAAACTTTCAAGATTATTTGGCAATATCCTATTGGGGATTTTCAAAGATAAAAATATTTCAAAGATGCTTTATAAAAGATTTTCAAAGAAAATGTTTTCTCCTAAATGTTTTAGAAACTTTCCGATAGCCTGGATAGGTTATCGAGGATTCGGTTTTGAACTTGATTTTCACTGAACGAAAAATAAGTTCTTAAGAAAGAGAATCTAGTACGCGAGACGTCGCCTCTAGTATTCAGTTATACGCACGTGATCTTGGATCAGTGTTAATTCGGGGCCATGAGTCCTATTCATGATGTTCTGGACTGAGAATCCAATTCTCGAAATCGAGGACAGTGCGTTCTGATTTCGTTGTTGTGGGCTATTGTCCTTATCATGTTAAGTTCAAAACATGAATAAAAGCATAAGTGATTTATATGACCACAACCCTTGACTACGGTATCGATCTCGGGCGTTGTGATTGAGCATTCGGACTGTGTGTCCTATGTTTCTAAGTTTTCGAGTGATGGGGAAATGATGTATGTATCATGTATATGGTTGTTGTGGGATATATCTTATGACGGTATCTCACTCTTGCACATCTGTATGTTATGTTCTTTTCTTCTTGTATCAGGTTTGCGCGTGCTTCTAGATGGATCCGAACGTTCCCTTGGCACAGTCGAGCTCGAGGAGAGAAGTGTTTGATCATGCTGGGACGGCAGGGAACTGGACTATACATGAGGGTGCGACGACCGCGACGTATCGAGGACCAGTCACGACTAACGAGACGAATGCTAACGGAGTGCCCATACGAAGGATTCATACCGTCGAGACGAGGACTGTGGCGCTTCCACCTCCATGGTACTACCATCATATGCTACAAGTCACCGGTCTCCTTCATGAGCATTTTGATCCAGTTGAACCACTTGCGGAGGATCCAGTGGAGGAGATCCCAAAGTGGATCCCAAGGAAAAACCTCTTGAGCTGATAGAGGTCGAGGACGAGGACGAGGAGGAACCAGAATACCATCTGCGGGATCCCGTAGATGGCGACGTCCCTATCGACGATGGCGGTGACGTTATCGATCTGGCATCTGATATCTCGTCTGGGGGTAGCGTCTGTGGTCACTCTACAAGCAGGAGGCATTGGTAGATCGTTCATCGACTTTTGGAGTTATCCCGATAGTCCCTAGGCTTTTAGAGCCATCTTTTGAGTCTTGTACCCAGTTCCCTATCCCCAGTTTGATGTTTCTTTTTTTACATGTTTTGTAATCAAACCTAAGATCCCAAGTGGGACAATTATATTTATATGTATGATGTTTATTTTCATGTTCTGAGTGTTCATCACCTTTTCTTAACTTCTTTTTTAACAAAAAAAAATTGAGTACCCTTTTTCAGTAACCCTATATAAAAGGTTATTTTTTCGAAAGCGACTAGCGTTTTAAATAAGTTTCTTTTCCGAAACGGGTAACCTTGTGATGCCGGGTTTTAGGGTGTCACACCACTAGTGCAAAATATGCATTTACCATCGGAGTTTTAACATTGGTTTTGACAAAATCGATGTGAAACAGGAGGCGGTGGCATTTTTGAAATTAAACTGAAATACTTTAACATCGGTTATAATAAAAACCAATGTGATAAAAATATTTAACATCGGTTTTTAAAAAAACCAATGTGGAAAAGTGAAACCAAAAATATTTTTTTTTTATCAGACATAAGATTAGACATCGGTTTTAGTATAACCGGTGTGGAAAAGTGAAACCAAAATTTTTTTTTTTATCAGACATAAGATTAGACATCGGTTATAGACGATGTGGAATATTAATTTTAGACATCGGTTTTATGATAATCGATGTGGAAAAGGGAAACAAAAAAAAAATTTAATCAGCCATAAGATTACACATCGGTTTTAATATAATCGATGTGGAAGGTTGAACAAAAAAATTGAATTTTTTTAAGCAGCAACATTTTTAACATCGATTTTTGTTGTTAACCGATGTGGAAAATCAATATAACACATCGGTTTTGGATATAACCGATGTGTATTTTCATTTTGTTTCAATATTTATTCATCCCTCCAATTCATCTCTCTTACGCGCTACGACCCTCCAATTTCATTTTCTTCATTTAACCATATTCTCTGTTGTAGCGTGCGTGCTCCGTAACCCTCACACCCTCACACCTCCATTATTCTTGCTCGCTCCGCCGCGTCCTCCGCTGTCACCTCAGCCTCGAAGCCCCTTCGCTTGCTCCGCCGCTTCGTGTCGTGACCCAGTAGCCTCCGCTTGTTCCGGTGAGGCAGTGAGTTTGGGTTTTCCTCTCCTCAAGGGTTCGACGCTGAATCAAACTTTGAGCATAGCTTAGTTGGCACATTGACCCCTCTCGTGCACTTGAATGGTAATTTAAAGTTTTATTTGCTATCATTTTATTTTTAGATTAAGCTGAAGTACTTGTTTAGTCAAGGGCTTGAAACATCAAGGGTTCCATGCTTAATCAAACTATGAGCATAGCTTGGTTGGCTTTGACCCCTCTCTTGCACTTAAATGGTAATTTGAAGTTTTATTTACTATCATTCCATTTTTAGATTAAGCTGAAGTTGTTGAGTGGGCTTGAAACACGGAAAAATGCAACCCATGGACATTGAACTCAACATTAATTTATTGAGAAGGATGGATCATTAAGCTAATAAGTCATAGAGGTTCTAATGCCATATTATAGCCAACTTTTCTGAAAGCTTAAGCTGTTAAAGTAAAGGTTCATGAATAGTTTTTTTTTTATTTCTAACAACGCCTCTCTTTAACTTGAATGGTAATTTGAGATTTTATTTTCTATCGTTTCATTTGTAGATTACTTAGCAAATACTAATTTGGTTTATCAAAAGCTCAAAAAGATATGGAAACTCTAATGCTTGCTCTCGCTTGCTCTCGCTTGTAAGGTACTGCTTCTTTTATTTTACCTTTCACGTTAAGTTTATTATCTGTCTTTTTTTCTTTTTTTAATGTGATTGAAGAACAAGTGTTGAAAAAATTAGAATGATTTTTTTTTTTTGCAATGCACATATAGGCCATGATTCTTTACCATTCATTTTTGGTGCTCTTATTCTTTACCTTTCTTTTTTGGTGTCGTGACTTATCATTCTACCTGCTAAATCATTTATATGTGTAGCCTTATATGTGTTCATCAACTTGGATTTTCTACTGTAAGCTCAGCTATTTCTTATATGTATGTGTGTGCTTTATCTCTGTCATCATAGTTCTTCTGTATTTATGCTTCTATACTGATCAAGCTACATAATTGTTGTTGTGAACTTGTTATTCTGGTCTTGTTATGAAAATATTCACAAAGTGCTTCTCTTTTTGTATAGGTACACTTGCTGTTATTGAAACTATTACGGTACAAGTTTCGAGAAGAATATTAAGCAGAATATTCATTATTCATTACGGTTTCCGGCTGAGTGTTCTTCCCACACCCGGCAAGCTTTCTCCTCTCCATTTTTCTCGTTTGGTTTTTGTTTGCATTGTACTTGGGGATTGGAGTGTTTTATTATTTTTCTTAATGTTAATTAATTAGTAAAGCGCCTTAGTTTCCCGTTTGAGATGCAACACTAATGAGCAAACGTGTACGTGCTTAAGGTACCGCTCATTGTATTGGATCTTGAATTGTCCAAAGTTTGACAGTTTGGGGAAACCATTTTTTTCTTCATTCAGTTAAAATAGTTATTCATTAATTCTCATGTTATATACTTGATGAAAGTTCGGATTGATACATTTCCTTTCGTTCTCCGGGTGCATACTTTATCGTGGTCGATGTCATCGCGTTCCAGTCGTGTACGTCGGAGACCGAAGGGAAATGCTGCCGAAATTTCGTCGAGTATGAGCATGAGAGTTAAGGACTAACTGTTAACCGAAGTTGAAAAAGTTTCTTCTCGAATGGGATAGGGCCATACCCTGTCATAAGAAGTAGTTGATGAAGATCTTGGACTAAGTACCAAGTTTTTAGTTTGAGTCATGGATCGCGGTTGGATGAATGCAAGACGGACAAGTGATGAGTATGAGAATGGAGTGGAAGATTTTCTAAAATTTACAAAAACAAATGCTCCTGATAGTGGTAACGGAAGGTTTTATTGTCCTTGTGTTAACTGTTTGAATGAGAGAGGACTAGAAGCTGAGGAGATACGGGAGCATCTTATTTGTGAGGGGATTTGCAAGAGTTATACAATATGGATATGTCATGGTGAATCGTTAGACAGGCCAAGGGTGTTGCATAGAGAGGAAGTTGATGACGTGGATATGGACGATGGACTAGAGGACATGATCCGTGATGTTGGGCAAGAGTCTTTTCGGCAAGCACATGTGTATGATACTTTGTGCAGTGATGCGGAAGTGGCTTTGTATCTGGGGTGCACTAATTTCACACGGTTGTCAACGGTGTTAAGATTGTTCAATGTGAAGGCGAGAAATGGGAGGAGCGATAAAAGCTTTACCGAATTGCTTGAGTTGTTGAAGGACATGCTTCCAGAAGGTAACACATTACCGTCCCGAAACTATGAGGCAAAGAAGATATTGTGTCCGATGGGTATGGAGTATAAGAAAATACATGCTTGCCCCAATGATTTCATGTTGTACAAGAAAGAGTTTGAAGAGATGCACGAGTGCCCTAGGTGTGGGGTATCACGCTACAAAGTGAAGGATGGTGATTCTAGTTGTGATGCGGTCACCAAGGGTCCTCCTGCGAAGGTGTTATGGTATCTTCCAGTAATTCCGTGGTTCAAGCAATTGTTTGCTAATGAAAAGGATGCAAAGAATATTAGATGGCATGCGGATGAGAGGAAATGTGATGGACAGCTTCGTCATCCGGCTGATTCTTTGCAATGGAAGAGAATTGATAGTTTGTCTCCATAGTTTGGCAATGAGCCCAGAAACCTCAAGCTTGGACTTGCTAGTGATGGAATGAATCCATATGGAAACTTAAGTAGTATTCACAGTTCATGACATGTTCTCCTGGTAATTTACAACCTGTCTCCTTGGTTGTGCATGAAGCGTAAATACATTATGTTAAGTATGATGATTTCAGGTCTAAAACAGCCAGGAAATGATATTGATGTTTATCTGTGTCCCTTGATTGAAGACTTGAGAATGTTGTAGGATGAAGGCGTTGATGTTATCGACGCACTAGTGCAAAATATACTTTTTACATCGGGGTTTTAACATCGGTTTTAAAAAAACCGATGTGAAAAAGGAGGCGGTGGCATTTTTTAAATTAAATTAAAAAATTTTAACATCGGTTTTATATTAAACCGATGTTATAAAGGTTTTAACATCAGTTTTTTTTAAACCGATGGTATTACCATGAAACTTTCAGGTTGCGTGTCATGTTATTTTGCACCATCAATGACTTTCCAGCATACGGGAACCTGTGCGGGTATAGTATTAAGGGGCATAAAGCATGTCCAATATGTGAAGAAGGCACATGTCACCATCAACTGCATCATGGAAGGAAGACAGTTTACCTTGGGCATCAGAGATTTCTCCAGCGTAATCATCCTTATCGTAGATTGAGGAAAGCTTTCAATGGACTTCCGGAGAATGAAATTGCTCCGGTGGCCTTGACTGGAGACCAAGTTTATGAACGGGTGAAGAACACTAATGTTATCTATGGGAACACCCAGAAGAAGGCTACTGAGAAGAATATATGGAAGAAGAGGTCGATCTTCTTTGATCTTCGATACTGGTGCAAGCTTGATGTAAGACATTGTATTGATGTGATGCATGTGGAGAAAAATGTGTGTGACAGTTTAATTGAAACACTTCTCAACATTCAAGGCAAGACAAAGGATGGTGTGAATGCTCGTCTGGATCTAGTTGCGATGGGTATACGAAAGCACTTAGCTCCACATAAAGTGGGGGGTAAGAAGACTTATTTGCCCCCAGCATGTCATACTTTATCAACAAAAGAGAAAAGAAGTTTGTGTGAATGTCTACGGGGAGTCAAAGTGCCACAGGGTTATTCTTCAAATATCAAGAGACTTGTCTCAATGAAAAATCTCAAATTAGTTGGCTTAAAGTCTCATGATTGCCATGTCTTGATGCAACAACTACTACCGGTGGCCAATCGTGACATCTTGCCTGAAAAAGTCAGACATGCCATTACTAGGTTATGCTTATTCTTCAATGCTATATGTAGCAAGGTCATTAACACTAAAATGTTGGATGACTTGGAAAATGAGGCAGCCATTATCTTGTGCCAATTGGAGATGTATTTTCCACCTTCATTTTTTGACATCATGGTCCATTCAATTGTTCATCTAGCGAGGGAGATTAGATTGTCTGGCCCCGTTTATTTTAGGTGGATGTACCCGGTTGAGCGATACATGAAGATCTTGAAAGGATATATGAAGAATCCACACCGTCCCGAAGCATCTATTGTTGAAAGGTATGTTGCAGAAGAAGCTATTGAGTTTTGTACAGACTACATGTCAGAAGTAGAACCTGTAGGGCTTCCGAAGTCTCGTCATGAAGGAAGATATGATGGTAAGGGTACACGAGGTATCACTGTTAAGAGCATGGATCGGGAGGAAGTGCTTCAAGTACATTTGTATATTTTGAATAACACTGATGAGGTTGAACCATACTTATGTGAGCACAAAAGCATCATCAATGAAACTTACCCTATAATGAATTAAAAATGGTGTTTGAACAAGCATAATAAGACTTTCTTGAACTGGTTTAAAGAAAAAATTGCAAAGGATGGTACTTCTTTTGATACATTAAAATGGCTAGCACAGGGGCCTAACTTTGATGTCATATGCTAGAGTGGGTACGATATCAATAAGTTTTCCTTCTATACAAAGTCCCAGGATGACAAAAGTACTATGAAAAACAGTGGGGTTATGGTCGTCGTTGAGTCCATGCATTTCTCTAGTTCGAAAGATAAAAACCCTATTATGGCATCCGTTTCATACTTTGGAATCATTGAAGAGATTTGGGAGGTTGATTACACGAAGTTTAGAGTGCCTGTTTTTAAATGTTAGTGGGTCAACAGTAACAATGGTGTGTAAACCGATGAGTTAGGATTCAAATTGGTAAGGTAGGTAATAAAGAAGAGCCTTTCATCATGGCATCCCAAGCAAAAACAAGTGTTTTATATCCGTGATCCTTCTAACAAAAGGTGGTCAGTGGTTCTCCAGGGAAAAAACATATATAATGGTAGTGAAGGAAATCAAGATTCAACTCTTGATATTTCTGATACTCCTTCTTTCTTAACACAGGTGCCTAATTTCAATGAGGAAAATGAAGTGGACGATGTACATGCTACTCATAATAATCACCAAGAAGGGTTATGGGAGAACTTTACTACTTAACCACTGTGTAAGTTTAGTTTCAGTTATGTTTAAAGTCATATTATATGTTTACGTTGATATTTATAAGTTATGCTTACATTGATCGATATTTATAAGTTATGTTTGATATTTATCCAGACATACTGACAATTTGTTTTTGTCTAAACAGGTATACATGGCTGATCCTGAGGATATCCCTCCTTCATGCAGCAGGTCGGTGACCCCGTCTACGGGTAGAAAGGGTAGACGTGCCACACGAATGAGGAATTTGACTGCCAACCGTGGCTCAAATCAAAGGATAAGAATCGAATTTGATGCTAATCTCAATCCTATTGGGCCAATGGAAGAGTAGTTTATCAGTTTTGTGGGGACCCTTGCTCGAAGCAAGTCTAGTATACTTATTAAGCGTTGGAAAGATGTACCGCAGGGCGTGAAGGATCAGATATGGGAGAGTATTCTGGTATCTATACTTTTACGTCCTGTGTTTGTATCTACTTTATTTTAATCTTATTAATATCATACAGTAATTTGTTGATTCTTTTGGTGTTAATGTAGCTCACCTTTGACCTGCCGGATACGACAAATATGAAGAAGCGTTTGATAAAGTATGCTGGTGAGCGTTGAAGGGCTTTTAAGGTGGACCTGGGTAGATATTATGTATTCAAGCCAAGCTGTGAAAAGAACCCACTTGAGGTGTACCCGTTTCTTGACCAGGCGACGTGGGATCGCTGTGTTCAGAGCCGACATGATCACAGCTTTCAAGTTAACTTTTTTGAGTTATCTCTAAATTTATGTAATTTCATTAATTTTATTAGTTTACTAATGTAATTTAATTTTCTTCTATTTATAACAGGAGAAGAGGAAAAAGGGGCAGGAAAACCAAAGCAAGAATGTGTACCCCCATATACTGTCTCGTAGGGGATATAAAAAACTTGACCTGACAATGGTGGAAGAGGAAAAGAAAAGACTTCAGCAAGAAGCATCTCAGGCAGATCCTACAGCTGATAATCGTCCAGAAGTTGTTGATCCACCTCCACCCCCATGCCATCGTAAATGGAAAGGGCCCGATAAAGAGGTACGGGACAATATACATCTGAGGAGGCCCGCCAAGTAGCTGAGAAGATTGTAAGTATAGTTTGAATTGTAATTGTGATTTTAACAATGTTATTGAATTGTAATGTGACCTAATATTTTATATGTTGTAGGATGCCTTGGACGAGCAGGCCACTCAAGGAACCTTTGTTCCTAGAGGATGCGAGGATATCTTAGTTGCTGCCATCGGTAAACCAGACCACTCGAATCGTGTCATTGGTGTTGGATGGGGCATTGTCATTCGCCAATACCATGGTTCATCTTCACACCAACGCCACAGGGATGTTGATGCAGAAAGAGAACGGGTAAAATGGGAGATTGCAGATGAGCTTGGACAGGAGATGGCCCAGCAGTTTTCCCAGCAGCTGGCAATAATGGCTGCTATGTCCCAGTAAAATACAGGTGTCCAACCCTCTATCCATCCCTCTGTCCATGTTATCCTCCTCATCAACCTGAAAATGATGATGATGGTGATGATGATGATGATGACCCTGATAGGTGTGAACTGTATGTTGATGATCATCATGATCGCCGCTTAGTGGCATTGAGGAAGGCACATAACTTAGGTAATACCATACACCACCGTTTATTACCGGATGATCAGGTGAGGGTCGTGGTTGAGATTATTCGAGATGCTGATGCTCGAGTCCCTGTGCCCACTGAGGAGGTTCAAACAGTGGGTCAGGCCACTGGTAACTTCATCCCCTGGCCAAGAAGGTCAGGTTTCTTGTTGCATCTGAGGTATTCAATTAGTTGTGTTTTTCTATATTTATAGTTGAAATTTTTTATTATTGTTTAAAGATAATGTTTTGTTTTTTAGGATGTTGGAAATGATATTCTGCCTAAAAGGTCGGATCCAGGAAGACCAGAGAATTCTGCTCCTGCCAAGGTATTCATTTGACCATTCAATTAATTACGAATGAAATAGCTTAACTGCTCCTGGTGGTGTTTTTACACGTCTGGCTATACAGGTTGTGAACATGGAGGCTGACTGATAGGGTCCGGCAAGTGTACCTGATCGAAGCAAGTAATAATTAAAACGATGAGAAACCAAGTATCGAACTCAAGGATTGGGAAACCAAGTACCACTTCACAAATTAAACAACTATTTTAGACTAAGAAATAAGTGTGAATAGATTTCAAGAAAATAAAAGTAACAATAAAAGAAACCAAAATCAAATATTTTTTGTTTTTAAATATGAGAAGAGATTTCCAAGATTGAGGCTACCACAATGACAAATTATGAAATCTAATTGACTACCCCTTTATTAATATTTAACTCAATTGAAGGTGAATCATCCTAACTTAGTTAATGTTCCCTCTCGAGATACAAGAACCGTGCTCGATTAAACAAACTCCTACTCTCGTGCTAATTGAATTTAAATTGAACCCATTACGATTTATGATAATTCAATGGTACCCTCGAAGGACCGCTTCTAACTCTCGTAATTTAAGTCCTAAGTTCAATTCCTATGGATCCAATACCTAGGTTCACTACTAAGTTCATCTCTAGAATATCTAAGACATGCAAAAAGGTGATCAATCAATTCACATGGATAAAGCACAATAAGAACCAAATCAATGAATCAAACATTAACAAAAGGGAAAAATCAAATATTCATCATAATAATGTCAAAGGGCATTGGCCAATCCTAAAAACAAAACAACTACTCAGCCATAAAATAAAGAACGAGAAGAAAAGAACAAGAAAACTGCATTGAAACTGTAGCACTACGCCCCTGTAGCTTTTTCACTCCTGTGCGATGCTCTCTTGTTACTGACTTGCACTGTGAGGTGCTCTCCTCCTCCTCCCCCTTTTTTTCTACTGCGCTGGTCTTCTTTATATATATATATTGCAGCCCCTCTGCGTCAGTTTATAATATAGATAGGGTGCATCCTTTTTAATCCTAAATCAATTAGGATCCTTTTGTAAATCTCATTCACATTAATCTCTCGTGGGCCCTGGTTTCCTTTCAAATTCTTTCCAAAATCCAAATCCAATCTTCAATTGGATTCCAATTCATCAAATGGCCCTCCATGTATGTGATTTCAATTGACTTTTGATATCTTTCACTTGAATTCCAAATAACATGTGGGTCCAATGCTTTATTTCCTTTCAATTGCAATTCACATTCTTTTTTCAATTTCACTTTGAAACAGCACTCTCACGTGAGCCAAAGCAAATTTCCTTCTTCAATTTTTTACTTCAAATCATGTGGGATTCACTTCTATTTTGCTTGAAATATATCTATATCACCAATGATGCAGTTCTTATCTTCTTTGTCCTTTCATATCTTTCTAAAAATCACAAAATAAGAATAATATGAGGAAATTAACTAAAATCTAATTAAAATTAATTAAATACACACATTGAATCTAAAATAATCAAAATAGGCAAACAAAGTCTAATTTGGGTTAAATCAAGCATTTAACTCAATTTAGTTGATGAAATCCACTCTAAAATAATAGATAAAATATGATAAACTAGCAGATTATCAATGACGCTGCTTTGGTAAGGTTGGAACATGATGGTGCTTATGGAGATGGTGCTCGCTCGTGAAATGGCTAGTGCTGCACACATCTCGTTATGGTGCACGTAAGTACATTTTATTTGTAAGTTAAGTAATTAAATTTTAAATACTATGATAATTAACATGTTTTATCAATATATTAGGTATCTGCATCGCATGTTAGTTGATCAGGGCAACCTCACCCTTTATGGGTTCATTGACCCCATGCTCATTCAGGGTGATGTTCTCCTAACATCAAAAGACCCGATTGCCACCATACGTGATATACTTGCCCGAGATGATCATCAGTTCTATCTTGCGCCTTATCTCAATAAGTACCAATTATTTAATTATAACGTACTATATATGACTTAGTTACTAATTGTTCTGCAAATGCAGTAAACATTGGCAATTGTTGATCTTGTGCCCTCGGTTGAATGTCGTGGTCTTCTTCTTCTCGATGGGAAATAAGCCGGTGAAGCAACTGAAGATCATCAAGGAAACGTAAGCATTAAAATAATTTATAATCAGTAATGAAGTTGTTTTAATCATCTGAAATCTATAAGATATACTTTAATTAATGTTTATTTTCTTATGATAGTTCTATTGATGCAATCCACTTGCTGCGTGGTGAAAGGCGTCGGGCTATTAGATGGATTATTCCTAATGTAAGATATTTATTACAAATGCTTCAAGCGCAGTGGGTATAATTATTGATTTCTATTTAATTCCTTATATTCTAATTGGGTTTCATTTGTACGTAGTCCCGTAGACAACGTGGATCATGGGAATGTGGATATTATGTGATGAAGTGGATGGTCGAAATTATATCTCCTCCGGTATCACTGAAAGATGGCAGGAGGTAAATGCTAATTGGTAACACAATTAGTTGTAACAGTTATAGACTCGTTATATGTTTTATTTTAGTTTATTACTTAAAAGATATAATCTTATGTCCACTTAAACTTGCAGATACTCAACAATCTGACTCCACTCTCCGATGCCGACATCAATAACATAAGTATGCGTTGGGCAACTTTCTTTCTTGAAGTGTACCAATTACCATAGTTTGTATGTAGTTAGTTTATAATAAACGCATCATGTACTAGTTATAGTGTACTTTTGACTGATATATGTTTTGACATGAAATCTATAATATATAGCTTTTTGGTTTCAAATTTATCTTTGTTGTCTGAATGTAATTGAATATATTTATTGTTTGTAATCTTTTAATTTAGTGTGTTTTGGTTGTACAAAAGTGATTATGTTGAGAATATTTAGATTCTGTATTGATATGGATTACTGGATTACTGAAACAGGGGAAAGGACTGTCACAACTGTAAAGGGGTGTTTTTAAAATAAATAAAAACTTTCACATCGGTTTTTGAAAAAGCCGATGTGATAACCCAATATTTCACATCAGTTTCTTGAAAAACTGATGTGGTAACCCCAATTTACACATCGGTTATTTTTAAAACCGATGTGAATTAATGGGTTATAACATCGGTTTTTAAAATAACCGATGTGGAAAGTGGGGTTACCACATCAGTTTTTTAAGAAACCGATGTCAAAAGTGCTAAACAGGATCTATTGTCTTGCTGAAATAGAATTTTTGACATCGGTTTTAAAACCGATGTGAAAAGTGGCAATAAACAACATCGGCCGTTTCAACATCAGTTTGAAAATCGATGTGGAAAGCCAAAAAAAATCGATGTGAAATCCCTTTTATGCACCAGTGATGAGACATCATACCATCCATATAACATTTGCACACAAACAATACTATAGAATCACACAATACCTTATTAAGATATTTGATATTCTTATAGACGTGTGAAACAACTATAACTCCAACAAACTATTACAAAGTACACATATGATAAAGCCCTTTAAAAGCCTATTATTTTGATCTGAAGAAAAAAAACAAAAACTTTGAATTTATAGTAATGACCAAAACCCAAATGAACCCAGATATATATACAAGTTTGAGAGAAATCATAGAAGCATGGAACCGGGACGAGATTGAGAGGGTCAATAGCTTTTTCCTGCGGTCTAAACTATTGGTAAAGATTGAAACCAATAATCCATATGGGTTAGTTCCGTATTTTTCACGTGGGAGTAAAACAAAATTAGTAGAAACGTTCTAAACTATTGGTAAAGATTGAAACCAATAATCCATATGGGTTAGTTCCATATTTTTCAAGTGGGAGTACACAAGAGAAATGTTATTTCAACATCAAAATGGAACAACAAATTCGACGACGACAACTTTCATGGTTAAAATACAGTTAAAAACGTGGTTAATGAAATGTTGAGTTTGGTTAATGGATATATCAGATGTCGTGACTCATTAATCATTTACTGAACGTCGGTAACCACAATTTTCATGAGTTCAATCATGGTCCGACTAATGTCCATGTTAAAGTTGGACCTTCAAGACAACCCATATTTTATATAAAATACATAACTTTATACATTATACATCAGTAAAAATATAAATAATTTACAACAGCTTTGCAGAAAAATTAGCCTCTTTTGGCATTGATCATCATGATATATTTTTTTGGGAATCCATTCCCAATTTTATTAAAAAAAGACTTTTCCGTAATAGATTCGATCTTCCTATCTATAAATTTTGTTGATTCTTTATTTTTCCATATGTATTGACTATAGTCCCCCCATGTTTTTTGTATTCTTTTTAGGTATCCTGCAGATGATAGGTAGAGTTGGGATGGCCTTCTCTAATGTGATGCTTTTGTATATCTTTTTTTTTTACAGAATGCTTTTGCATACCTGAATCCTTTATAAAAAAAAATAATTTAAAAATAAAAAACTAAAACTAAGATGTATTACAAAATATATTTCAAAATGAATAATATCAATAAAATAGTTTCTAACCCCAAAACCAATTAAATCTCTTTTTTTTTTCATGTGTCATTTAGTTTATATGTCTCATTTTCTCTCATTGTAAAAAAATTATTTCATTGTAGACTAAAAAATTCGTAATAATATTAAAATAACAATATTTAGTATTAAAACTGTGATTTGAATATGCAGTAATAAGTTTTTGAAATTGACAACTCTAAAGTTAAAAACTTTTTCACACACAAAAGCTAGAGACAGACAAGTGTTTTAAAAAAGCACAGACAAGTGACTTGTCTGATGGTTTTTCAACAGAAAAACACACAAGCATGACAGATTAAGACTTGTTTAATATTCACACTTTAACCCCTTTAGTTAGTTAACAGATAAGATAAACAAATTAACTAAAGAGATAAGGATAGAGATAGGCACAGCTATTTTATCCTGGTTCACCCTTTAACAACTAGGGCTATGAGAAACCCCGTTGTGCCCCATTGTATTATTAAATTAAAACCTTATTATTTACTTAATCGCGCGCTTTTTGTTGAAAATACGTAAAAATTAAAAATTAATACTAATCGTATAACTTCTACAAAATTAATACACAACAACGTTATAATATATAAATACACACATATGCTTATTCATTACATTACCAAGACACTGTTAAGGGTATCATCTCAGTAGGATCCATCGCAGGTACTTATTTGCAAAAACTGCTTATAACTAGCGGAAAATAAAATGTCTTATATGACTCACTGGCCCTAACGTATTACACTATATTATTAGGATTTGTAGCTTGTCCTCCAGCATCAGCATCATACAGAGTTTCATCCAACTCCTCAGCAGCATCCGTTTCATACAGGGTTTCATCCATCTCCTCGGCAACATATTATTCCATCGGGTCTTCTAACGTAGTAAAGTAGACATACACAAAAATACAGAAATATGGAGATAAGAAACAATTCTATCATCATAAACGGAAAAGATTCATTGCATATAATACAATAATAGTCACAAACATGCATCACTCACAATCTACAATCATCCATACTTTATAACATCATCCTCTACCCTCCAACTCATGCAACTAAACCTTTATGCTGATGTGGCCACCACAAATCCTGTCACACATCCCTCGTTAAGAATGTCGTCAGTCATCCAAGTGATGCGTCCCCAACGCCAGTGCACATTCTCATCCATGGTGAGAATGCTCATGCAAAGCAATGACACTATAGCTGCACAGTACCGTCAGTGCACACCCTGATTCTCTCTCTCATCTCTATCAAGGGTGCTCATGCATAGCAATGACACTATAGTTGCACAATTTAACTTCTAATTTGGAATGGTCCACGAGAACTTCGGACCTCGTGTATCTCAAATACACGGTTATGAACAACAATGCAACATATGATTCTCACTGACTTTTATCAATAACAACCTAGTGCCTCAAGCTTTCCTCATAACCTCCAGTTACATTCTAAATCACATCACTTCTATAAAATAATAGCTAGGCACCTCTAATTTATAGTCAAGCTCTCACCCCAAACAAAATACCTCCGGGCAACATATATCTTTACTTTAAATTTAACTAAGAAATTTATCAAATCGGGCAGATCATGCATAACACAGTAATCAATAAAATATTCAAACATCAAAACAAAACGTCACATGTAGTAGAGTACCTCAACCAGCATATCACAAACGATCAATAATAAATAATTCAGACAACTAGGTTAGGGTTTCGGCCATAAGGGTTAAAATAGGCTAGAAATCGGTTTTGATTACAAGCTCTTGGATTTAGATATTACAAGTATTATAGAGCTTAAATCAAGTACTAACTTACAAACAAACAACAAAACACCAAACCCATTTTCCTACATAGGTTCGGCCATTAATGGTTCATAGGGAAGGAAAATGACTTTGATCACATGCTTTTGGATAATGAAAGTAGTAATCATAACTAGATTATAGAAATTGGTTTCACATTTTTATGATTTTTCTACAATTTTCTAGAATTATTTAAAGTTCTAGATCTAAGAATATGAAACGCATGAAATATGAAGAACAAAAGCTTAAGAGTGGAAGGAGATGATCATGTTACCTAAGTTAAGAAGATGGAGGAATAATAGATGATGATCTTGGAAAGTTTCACTTGAAAGCACTTGGAGCTTTTGAAGATTGAAAATGGAGTTTTTTGGAGAAAAGTGAAGAAATGAAGAAAATGAAGAAGATGAAGAGATGGGTGAAGGGGGGACTGCGGTTTGGGGGGTATATATAGGCTATATCTTAGGGCTTGTTTGGTTTATTAGAATTAGATTAATAGGTTTTATGAATAGAATAATATATATTAACTGACTATAGTTAATACTTAACCTAACTAGGGTTATTTTGCTAACTAGGGTTAAAATCATGTGGCTCATATTCTTTGAGTGGTGTGGCTGCCCCTTGCCCACACAAATTAACAATGGTTCCTTAACCAGGGTTAAAATCTAACTTAACTTTGGTTAGGATAAGCTAAAAGGGCATTTTGGTCATTTCGCTTAAAAACTCATAATTTATAACATTAATTGCATCATAAATTCTTGATGAGTCATCCCATAGTTCAGCTCCTCTGGTGTCCCGTTTTCTCTCTGCAATTTCGTTGCCGATTCTGTCGGTTTCCCGATTAGGGTTTTACGCCTGAATAAAAGCGTAATATTTCGTTTTCGACTGAAAATTTTCAAACTAACCAAACTCGTTGGAAATATGATTTAATCATAACTCATTTCGTTCACAAGTCAAAATTAGGTTTTCTGATCATTAAAATATTACTGTTAGTGAAAACACCGATTGTTTTCCGTTCGAACTTTTACCAAAATTCGTCCGAATACACATAATATGTTATTTCTGATCAGAAATCCGGAAAGTAGAAATCCTCACGGACAAAATACAAAAAAGCTACAAATTTCAGTTTCGGGTCAAATTAGGGTTTTCTACCAGTATAAAATTATACTGTCAGTAAAAAAAACGCAAACCGGTTTCTGTCTGAGTTTTCAACCCAAAATTTCACCATAACCTTATACCATAAGATATGATAGGAATATGATTTTGTTTTATCAAAAATCATTTCCTAGGTCGCAGATAAAAATAAAAATAAATATATTTTTACCGTTAATACAACATAATTAAAAACGGACTGTTACATTACTACCCCTCTTAGAAAAAAATTCCGTCCTTGGAATTTATATACCTCAGAAAAAATGTGGATATCATTGTTGCACATCTGCTTCACGTTCCCAAGTAGCATCTCCAGTAGTTTCATCCCATATGACCTTAACCAAAGGAAATTGTCTACCGCGAAGCTCCTTAATCTCTCTATCTGCTATCCTTACAGGTAGAGCCTCATACTCTAGACTTTCTTGCAGTTGTATAGACTCAGAATCAATAACATGTGAAGGATCAGGATAATATTTTCTCAATTGAGAAACGTGAAAGACGTCATGAAGGTTAGCAAGGTTAGGTGGTAAAGCAATATGATAAGCTACTGGACCAATCCTTCGAAGAATCTGGAAAGGTCCGATGAATCTAGGAGTAAGTTTTCTAGTTTTGATAGCCTTGCCAATTCCGGTTTTGAGAGCGACTCTCAAAAACACGTGATCACCCACCTGGAATTCTAAAGGTCTCCTTCTCTTGTTACTGTAGCTCCTTTGCCTATCACATGCTTCCTTCATATTTTCCCTTATCTTCCTAACTTGTTCCGTAGTGTGTTGCACCACATCTGGACTCAAGACTTGATTTTCACCAATCTCATACCAACATAACGGGGTCCTACACTTCCTACCATACAAAGCCTCATATGGTGTCATTCCTATACTACTGTGAAAGTTATTGTTGTAAGTAAATTCAATCAATGGCAAGAACTCGTCCCAACTTCCAGTGTGTTCCAAAACACAAGCTCTTAAAAGATCCTCCAATGATTGAATCGTCCTTTCTGACTGTCCATCTGTTTGGGGATGATAAGCAGAACTCATCCTCAACTTGGTCCCTGAAGCATTGTGCAACTGTTTCCAAAATCTAGATGTGAATCTAGGATCTCAGTCTGAGACAATGCCCGATGGCACACCATGCAACCTAACAACTTCTTTGATGTAAATTTGGGTCAACTTCTCCAAACTATAACTTTCACCCATAGGTAAGAAGTGAGCACACTTCGTCAACCTATCAATGATAACCCAAATCGCATCATGTCTCTTAGGAGTTCGTGGTAATCCCAACCATAAAATCCATAGCTATGATATCCCATTTCCATTCTAGGATATCTAATGATTACAATAAACCCACCAGCTTTTGATGCTCTATCTTAGCCTTCTGACACACCAGGCAAGATAAAACATACTCTGCTACCTCTTTCTTCATACTCGTCCACCAAAACAATTTCTTCAAATCCTGATACATTTTAGTGGATACAGGATGAAAACACAACTTACTCTTATGTGCTTCTTCTAATATCACCTTCCTAAGTTCTAAATCCTCTGGCACACATATTCTATCCCTAAACCTCAGTACACCATTTGTTCCTCTACTAAACTCAGAAATCTTACCCTCATTTATACCTCTACTTATCTCATGTAGATATAGATCCTGAACTTGTTTATCCTTAAGATCTCTCATAAAATCACTACTAATAGTGATCATACCTAAGCAAATTTTATCATCAACCAACTCCATTCCTAAGTTCAAATCTCTGAACTATTCCAGTAATTCCAACTCTTTAACGATCATCGCGGATACATGCAATGATTTCCTACTCAAGGCATCCGCTACAACATTCGCCTTCCCAGGAAGGTATAGTAAATCAAACTCATAATCTTTGATAAACTCCATACATCTCCGCTGTCTCATATTCAACTCTTTTTGGTCGAACGGATACTTCAGACTTTTATGGTCACTGTAAACAGTAAATTTTGCTCCATACAAAAAGTGTCGCCATATCTTCAATGCGAACACTATGGCTGCTAACTCCAAATCATGCGTCGGATAATTCCTCTTATGACTCTAAATTGTCGGGAAGCATAAGCCACAACTCTTCCCTCTTGCATTAGAACACAACCTAGACCTTGGTATGACACATCACAGTATACATCAAACTGTCCTAAAGGATCGGGTAAAGTCAACACAGGTGATGTAGTCAACCTTTCCTTCAGTTTTTGGAAACTCTTCTCACACTTGTTCGTCCATACAAAAGCTGTATTTTTCCTCGTCAACTGTGTCATAGACAACACAATCTTCGAGAAACCCTCTATAAACCTCTGATAATATCCAACTAACCCTAGAAAACTTCGTACTTCACTTACTGACTTAGGTCGTTCCCACTTAAGAACTGCCTCAACCTTAGCTGGATCTATTGATATGCCTTCCTTGTTCATCACATGTCCAAGAAATTGGACTTCTTCCATCCAAAATTTACACTTGGAAAGTTTAGCATAAAGTTGTCTATCGTTCAAAACTTGCAGCACCACTCTCAAATGTTCCTCAAGGTCTTCCTACGTTCAGGAATAAATAAGGATGCCGTCGATGAACACAACAAAAAACTTATCGAGGAACAGCCTTAAGATTCGGTTCATGTAATCCATGAACACTGCTGGAGCATTAGTTACCCCAAAAGGCATAACTAAATACTCATAATGCCCGTACCTCGTCCTGAAAGCTGTTTTAAGTATATCTTCCTTCCTTACTCTAATTTGATGGTATCCAGACCTCAAATCAATCTTAGAAAACACTACTGCTCCTTTCAATTGATCCATCAGATCATCTATCCTGGGCAATAGATACTTATTCTTAATTGTTACCTTGTTCAACTGTCTATAATCCGTGCACAACCTAGCACTTCTACCTTTCTACGTAACAAACAACACCGGAGCTCCCCACGGTGAAACACTCGGTCTTATCAACTCTTTTCCCAACATGTCATCCAATTGTTTCTTTAACTCCTCTAATTCTACAGGTGACATCCGATAAGGCACCATAGATATAGGTCATGTCCCTAGTACAAGATCTATGGTGAATTCCACTTCTTGCTTTGGTGGCAAACCTGGAACGTCGGGAGGGAAAACTTCAGGAAACTCTCTCACAATAGGCATAGAATCTATACTAGGAGTCTCATTAGTTTCCATCGCAAACAGCATCACGTACTGCCGAGAATCATCACTCCTCATTGATACTCCTTCATTGGCAGAGACTACACTAGAAGGCTCAAGAAATGATAAGGTCTTACTAGAACAATCTAGCATCACATGGTTAGCCGAAAGCCAATCCTTGCCAAGGATAACATCTATCTATTGCATAGGCAAACAGACAAGATCTACAATAAATGTCCTATTCTCAACAACTATAAGACACTGTAAACAAACAGACGTAGTAGTCAAAGGATTACTAGTCAGAGTAGATACTGTAAGGGTATAAGGTAATTGAGAAACAGTTAATTTTAATTGGTCCACACACTCATACGAAATAAATGAATGAGTAGCGCCTGATTCAAATAACACATACGAGAGTCTACCAGCTTTTAAACACATATCTTGTATAAGATCAGCAGATTGAGAGGATTCAGCTCCCCTCACGGTAAACACTCTTCCAGTGGCCTGAGGTCTTGCTCCTTGTCGTCCTGCTGTTGTGGCTCCTCTTCCAGCTCCACCTCTATTGCCTCCATTTCCTCTACCTGCAGCTACCGGCTGTTGCCTCGCCTGCTGTCTGCAATCCATATGACCTGTTTTCCCACAATGAAAACCACTAACTCGCTCCATGCAGTCACTAAGATAATGCGGTCCTCCGCATCTGAAACAAGCTAAGCCTTGCTACTGTTGACCCGCTCTAACCACTGGTGTTGGTGCAGGTGTCTGCACTGGTCGGGCATATAGTCTCTGTCTCCATTGAGAGTTACTACCTCCTCACCTCTGAAAAACAGATCGACAGATACTTAATCAGAGAGATACTCTGGAAATCGAGAGATACTATAGCCCTCTGGAGTTCATGTCGGAGTCCTTACTCAAACCTTCTATATTGCCAATCTTCATCTAGGAATTTCTGAAAAAATTCTGAATACTTAATCAGAGCCTCAAATCTTGATGCATAATCACCTACCATCATGTGGCCTTGTTTGAGACTCATGAATTCCCTCTCTTTCTCGCGTCGAACTAAATGTGGAAAATACTTCTCAAAGAAGTAGTCACTAAACAGTTTCCTGTTAATAAATCTTCCCTCGGCCTCCAACAATCTTGACTTGCCTCTCCACCAGGATTCTGCTCCTCCAGTTAACATGAAGGCATCATATGTCACCTTCATATCCTCTCTGCAGCGCATAATATCAAATGTCTTCTCTATGTCTTGTACCCACCATTCTGCCTTCTCTGGGTCATAATCTTCTCGGAATTGAGGTGGCTTCCCTTTCATAAAAGTATCCATTCCGGCATCCTCAACTGTTGCAGCTCTTCTTTGATTCTGATGTTCCTGCTACTCTCTGTTCATCTGCAGCATCTCAGCATTCTGCTGTGTTTGTAATAGCAAGGTAGCAGCTATCGTTTCCATGGTATTAGTAGTCACGGATGACTCTCCTCCATTGTCAGTATGGTTAACGTTACCGTTGACAGCTCCAATGATTCTTTCCAGAGTTCGGTCACCGCTATTTGTCGGATGTCCTTTTCCGTGAACCATGATTCTGCAAAAGAAATCATTCGCTCTTATCAATATGACATATAATACCACATAGACAAGTGTATAAATACCATATGTCATACTAATGTTAATTATCGCATCGAGTTCGGACACACTACCCAACTTCTAAGAATAGTTAAAATCCGATGTGGATGCAACTAGACATGGCCAGTAACAATATCCTAGACCTCACAGTCCGATTAGAATCGAACAGATCTGATACCACCAAATGAGGCACCCCGTTGTGCCCCATTGTATTATCAAATTAAAACATTATTAGTTATTTACTTAATCGCGTGTTTTTTGTTGAAAATACGTCAAAATTAAAACTTAATACTAATCATATAACTTCTGCAAAATTAATACACAACAACGTTATAATATATAAATACATGTGAACACCTAATTTTGTCCGAGTATGTTCTCTCTTTAACTAATATATTTGAAAAGAAAATAAAAAATTAAAAGTACAAATTTGCAAGAAAACTAAAAAAATATTTTGTTCATACTCTTGGCCCAATAGTTGATTAGAGTTAGCCCAAATTTTAATTACAAATTTTTTGAGTCCAAAGTCCAAACCCAAATAAGAAAAGGAATGTTTAAAATAAAATAAAATTTGTTATCCAGCTTGTTGTGCTCCCACATCCACACATGTACCACCTTTGTTTGTCATCTTCTTCATTTTCAAAGGACAATGGTACAGCGCACCCTCTCATCCTGCAATGTAGTGGAGGCAAAGGCTGACTTGCTCCCCACCATGGCTCTGTACGATCGTCCTTACCCATCTTCAACACCTCAGACATAGCCACCCACCATACCCAAACACCATATTCATCACCAAAGAAACAAATCAAAACGGAACCATCTACAATAACCCTTCTCTCTACTTTGTTTCTTTAGCTTTTATAATTTGTCCATGGTTCTGATGGTTTGTTCACTTTGTTGGGCTTGTGTTTCTTACATGTGGCCCGAACATTTTTTTCCTTTTGTTCTTATGTTAGAATGTTGGGCCAAGGCATAAAAAGAAGAGTAATCT